>JACDJE010000577.1:283747-338032 GCA_016647715.1 Pavo muticus | reverse complement strand
AAAAAAAGAAAAAAAGAAAAGGAAAAAAACCCACCCAGAATGCTGCAAGGAAAGACAAAGCAACAGTCATACTTTACAAATCAGGTCTTGCTTAAGGATCTGCAGGAGTGATATATACCATTCTGACAGAAATCCTTCAGGTGATGCAGTGTGCTCCCAGCACATCACAGAGAACAAGATAAATCTCTCTGGACTAAAAATGCTACTTTTAGGACTTAGACATCTGTGTGTGAAAATTTTGGAAGGGGTAGAAAGAGTGAAAAAGAAGCACTGAAGAAACACAAATTGATATATGCATGAACTATGATACTTCTAAGCAGATGATAAAAAACTTTCTGTGAGATACTGTATAAAGGTGTCACTCCCAGTGAATCCACCAAGTATCACAGTGGTATGTTTGAAATTAATATGAGAATAGAATCTTCTTGATACTTTGTGGCTTAGATTAATTTATGAAAAAACTAATGCACTACTCCAAGCAATAGCCATCGGAGATCTTGTCCAAAGGCAAATCGGGTCAACAAAAGTTGTGATCTGCCCTTCTTATTTAATAGACTACATGTATTTGTGCATTTACAAGGGACATTTGAAATTGTTAGGCAAGATTCTCTCTTTTTCTGATGCATTTGTGGATAGAGTCAAGTACTCTTTTACTCTATATACTGCATAGTTTAATTTTGTCTAGTTATCATGTTCCTAATTAATGTCTAAGTCCATATTGAATTAAGAGATATATTTTACTAGCTGTTTTTTTGGAGTTCTCTAATAAGAGAAAAGTAAGAGTAAGTTCTGTTATTAACTCTTAATAACTAAATTCAATTGCAGCCTTTCTCAAACCTATTTTATCTTCTATTTCTTCCCTCCTTATTTTTGGCTTTACCCACTTGCACCCTCACTGACCAAATGATCCCATTCTAGGCTACTACCAGCTGTGAGGATTTCAATAAGCAATTTTCTCTAAGTGCTTTCTCCCAAGCCTTTCTTGTATAGCTTGCAATCTTTCTTATTGAAACAGAAGGTTTATGATCATTTTAGCTAACAAAAGCACAAATGACAAATCAGACCTCATTTTAGCAGTGTGCTTAGCGTAGGAGATTCATGCATTCAGAGAGAGTTCTGTACAAGTTCCTACTTCATCCTTATTTGGAAATACTTGCCTTTATAAATTCACAAGCAAACTAAGGCATATGAGTATTCAAAATAACTCTCTGCAGTGCAGTACTCCACAAGGGTAGTGTCTCTGTCCAGTGCAAATGTGCTTTTCTCCACTGACTGCAGTACAGTCATAGTAGGTTAGAACAGGAAAGAATTTCTGTCATGGGACAAATTTCCAGTCTGCGTTCTGGAGTGTTTGTGACTGCAATATGTCACTTTTGGCCATACAATTTATGAAGACTAACACACACACACGCACACACACACACACACACACACACACACAAAAAGAGAGAAAGAAAAAGAAAAAAGAAAAAATAACCTCAATTGTTTTGTAGTCTTATAATACTCCTAGTGTATTTTAAAAATATACTGACATTATTACTGCCATCATTTCAGCTATAGAAATATATGCATATTAAAATTTTCATTTGCATAATTTTGTTACCATCTAGAAATGCCAGTAATTTAACAAGTGTTATTAAGAAAGTTAAATCAGAACATATTATTTTCCAGTCCAGACAATGTTTGCTGTTTTAACCTAAACATGCTTTCAAATACAGTTTTTACTTTATATGGAATTTTATTTCTTACAATGATTTATATTTGAAAAATGAAGCATATTTCAGCTCATAGGAAAATGGATCCTTTGCTTTTTTTCTTTATTAGAATTATTCCACTATTTTTTTTCCTTTCTCTGTTGCTCTTTCTACAGTCATTTAACCTATTAAATATGAGGATAAGACAATAATGCCGAATAAAGATAATATCCATTAGATTCTTAACTGGTCTTTTACTTCTTTCATGTACTGGGTAAAAACTGAGTAATGAAAATGATAAACTGACTGTTGGGAATGGCACTAAAATTTTTCAAATTTTATATTCATTTTATTTTACATTATTTAACGTATATTTTAAAGCTTCAATATTAATGAAAAGCAGAAGAGGACAACTCCAAATAACGTTACTGTTTTGTTAGTATTTCATTTACTTTAATGTAAAGCACCTACTTCTGCATGTGCAGACTTACTGGAGGAAATGAGAAAAGATGTGCAGCACAGGGATATTTACCTCTTGTGCTAGGACCACCTATCCAAAGTATATTATCATATTGCCACATATTGCCATGTACTGCATTTCCAATTGTACTGATGTGAATTTAGGTATTAGTAGGTCACTATGCAGGTAAACAAATCACTGCTGTTACACACTCACATAATCTGCTGAGTCATGAACTTTGGCAACAAACCAAGAAAAATATGCTTGTGGAAATGTGGGAGGCCAGAAATCAATGAACCTTGTGTACGAGACATAATGTTTTTTTTTTTTAGTTATTATAATAGAGCCTTACAATAAGGCAGTAGGTCATGAAGTGTTGATTCTATCTATCATCATATGCTGCCACCTGCCAGACAACACCACACTTGTACTAACCAGCCATATATTTCTGAGGCTGGTGAGTGAACACAGACTACTTTCTGAGTAAAAAGCTGTTTCCTTTTGTAGGTTCACTGACAAGACTAAGAAATCTGAGAGGATACAAAAAAAAAAAAAAAAAAAAAAAAAAAAAAAAAAAAAAAAAAAAAAAAAAAAAAGAAGAAAGAATAAGAAAAAAATGAATTATTGCAACTTACTCCTCTTTGAAAAGGCTCGACACAGACAGTTTCCTCACGTGAACTTAAAAGGCAAGTGTGAAGACATCAACTGAGTCTCTAAATACAGTTGCACTGTTTTATATACTAAGATTTTGGGTATGTTTGGGTAAAAGATTTTACCTCTTTGGATAGAAGCATTTATTTCTCTTCAGTCATAGCAATAGGCCCAAGGTTGTCAGCAAGGTGTCCTTCACACTTGGGTATTACATGAGTTATTCCTGATTTGCAGCCAGAGTTCCCAGCAGAGGATGGTATGGTCTGAAATGTCTTTTTACTTTGAGAAAAACAGTATTTTGTCATGATCTTGCACATTAGACAGGAAGACAACCTCGCTAATGTGAGCTTTTAGTAATACATGGACTTGGTTCTGTTTGTGTTGAGAGCAATTCTAACAGAATTTACCAGTAAAACTGCTCAATATTTTCCTACTTATCTGAATCTTACTGATGACAGAAAATGTTTGTCTCACTTTCTAGCATGTGCTCCAATACTTCCATTTCAGACATTATAATCTCTATAGCTTGCTCGTATCTGAAAGTTGGCAGGACAGTTCAATATAGCAGGACAAGCTGAAGTCTCTGGTGTTTATCCCTGAAGCTACTGTGATCCGGAGATAGCTTGCTGACATCTGTGAGACTGGAGGGAGCCTCTTCCAACATTAGCTGACGTCCATAGTATCCATGCTGAAATGTGCCTTTTGGGGAGGAAATTGCCATTGCAAAATTGTTGGCAATTTAAAGGCCTTTAAGTGGAAAACCAACTTGCATAAGGCCAAATTTCAGTCTTTAGATCATTACTGTCTTCCAACACACAGAGAGAGCTCTGTCAGACACATTGCTCAGCATCTTTTATTAGGCCAGTGTCTTTTCCCTGGGGGAATTCATTTATTACTATGGAAAAAGCTGCTTTATCGTTATAAAATTGTATTTACTTAATCTGAACCAGTGAAAGGAACTGTAGCTTAGATGATAGCAAATGGTCAGAATAAGAGCCCAAGGGATTAATTCTAGAAAAATTTTTCATGAAAAGGCAAATCTTTCCTTGCAGAGACCATACTTGAGACATTGATCTCAGGGGATGGGTTGTGGAACAGCAGATGTTCCTCATGCTTGCAGCAGAAAAGCAGTTTTCTAAAATTCGTCTGAAAGTTCGAAAATATTTTATGTATGTTCAATAAAAGGTAAAAACTGAAGTGCTATGACAGGATTATGTCTTCAACTGGAACTAAACTGTTGGTTTCATTTCTTGGAAATTTCATTAGAAGTCGTGAGTCAGATCCACCAATCTGGTTTGCATTGCTTTCCTGAGATAAAACATCTGTAAACCTTAACTCACTGGTATTATTCCATGAATTATTGTTGATTAATTCAACCACTGCTAGCAGAAGTTATTTTAGGGAAAAACAGAACATTTTTCCCCACTGAATAGTAAAAGAAATATGTTAACTGTTCAGCACCCCATAAATTAAAACAGTAATAATTCTTTTTCTAATTATGTATCCTGAATTTACCTCATTCTACAGACACTTCTAAAAAGAAAAAAGGACAGTGTAAATTTCTGATAAATTCCAAGACTGAGCTGCATTCATGGTATCCTAATCAGCTTAATAATGCTATCATTATATTTGATTGTTAATTACTTTCTTCTCTAATATTTAAGACTGTTCTCCTCTTTTCTTTGAATCTGATTAAAACAAAAATATCTTTTAGCATTTTGCATTCTCCCTTTCATGAGAAGAATGGTAATATTATCACAATTTAAAATGAAATGTTCAAGGAGAGTTGTCTACTTCCAGATCTTTGAGAGGAGCTGTGCAGAGCTAGTTGCTTTAATTGATCTAATGAATTCAGTCTACTGTACCCCATGCAGATATTCTTTTACTTTAGCAGCTATATTAAATGTTTTCTATTAAAAGTCACATTAAATTGGAAAATTTATTTGTCTGCATAATCCAAAATGGGCACATTGATTTCTCCAATTTTACATCTGACTTTTTATTATGCTTAGTAATATTTTCAGGAGCGTGAACAAAGGATTGAAAATTATAAGGATTTCTACCCTTTGGTTAGAGAAAGTTATGTTCTTGCATGTAAAAGGATCTATCAATCTCCTGCATTAAAATTTATAGTGATTTTTGTCTTCTTTGCATACTCCCTGTTGCCACATTGCACTGAGCACCACTTTGCTGTCAAGGTTCACAGAATGGCCAAGTACTCAGGGCAGTTTCAATCCCTATTAAAGCTGACATGATTTGGACTGTGGTTGAGATGACCTTTTTCTTTTGGTGTTTAATATAACTCATTTTTTAGTCAGTCTTACCCTTCAGGTCCAATTCAACCATACATTGTAGGCCATCAAAAAACAGGCACTGTCTTCAACAGAGTTGGATTGGGCCCTCAAGGTTACACTGACTGTGTTTACACCATGGATTGCAGTATTTTTTTTTTTCCTTTGGAAAAAAATACATAATATAGCTTTCACAAGAGTCAAATTTATATTCAATATTGTCATATTAAAGATAATAATTTTGTAAAAATTGTGGAGGATTAGATTTTTATCATCAGCTTTCTTAGATAAAGTCTATAGTAATTATATCATAGATACAATTATTTTTATGAGGAAATTTGCTTGAATAATTTTATGTATATATTAACATCATTTATATTTATAAGTGGAGTTATTTAAAATGAAGGAAAGAAGGAAAAAAACAGCACAAATCAGGCATATCATAATACATACAAGTTTGTTAGCTTTTTTAATGATGATAGTAAATAAACCTTAATTCAGAGGATGAATGACTACATTGTAAAGCGTCAGATAGAATACTGTGCAGGAGTTTTGTTAGACTTTAATTTCTTATTTTCTGCTGCTTATATATCAAAGATAATCTCAAAGCTATATTTTACCAGAAACTATTATAAATAAATAAATCAGGAAAAGTAACATGATAGAAAATTTTTTAATTGAGGACCATCCAGTTTAAAGTAAAGGGAACCTTCTTCTTTCTGATTTGTGATGTGACACGTGAGAAGTAACTCCACCAAAAATTTCTATCATTTTCATTCTAAGAATAGCACTTCCTCAACCACTGTGTAGAATTCCATCCCTTCCTCAGAGAACAACTTCATTCACATTGTATAGAAGTGCATGCCTTATAAAAATTGGGTTAGGTGTCTGAAGTAGGTATTCTAGATTTGTTTTTTAATGTCAATCCCATAGAAAATCATTGTTACTTGGATGCACTTCAAAAATATAACTTGGAGACTTTAAAAAACAACATGTATTTAAAAAAACTTGTATAAAGGAAGTACAAACATGTTAAAGATCAGAGTAATCTCTTCAAATTTTAAATGGAAAAATCATAACGTTATTAATTCTATGATTGTATTTATTTTATATTACTGAACAATTTTTCCTCAAACTAATAGAAAATAGTTTCTAGCAACCTCTTCTTGCATATCGCATGTTGTGTAGATCAATATCCTTATTTATCTCTAGACTCATATTTATCTGTTTGACATAGAGTTGTGATTTCCATAAAACCTTGTGAGGTGAACAGTGTATCATTCTCATTCTAAAAAAGTAAGGCTTCTTTCCCTTTATAGATTAAATTCAAGATTATCTACAAATCCTAAGTGTCCAGAATAAGAAATGTAGGATCTGATATTGCAGAGAGTTTTTATTGCATTTTATACATTCAAAGCACGGTCTCCATTGACCGCATTTGCACTTCTATAAATCAGTGTCTACAGTCTCAAGTTAGACACCTAGAAAATGAGAAACATGTAGTTGGTAGTCTCCTCTGAAAAACTACATTTAAGTGACTTACTACGATCAGAGAACTATAATTCCACAAAAGCAATCTACTCTCTAGGTCAACAATTAAATAGAAAGTTAATAGCTGTAACTAGAAAGCTGTAACTAGAAAGACCTTCTTTCTTTTTATGCAGACCTTCAAAGGCGGAAAATTTAGATTCACTCTCTGGGTCATATCAAGCAATAAAAAAATAACTGCTGGTACCTGTAAGTTGTCATTCTTTGTGAAATTCAGTATGCTATATGGATGAAATACACACTTAACAGATTTCACAGATATTTGCTCACAGGGTAAGGCAATTTCTGTGCTAAAGTCTGAAAAATCTCTTTTGGAACTAAACAGAGATCTTAAGGAGTATTCTATGTAAAATAAATTATTTTCAAAATTGAGCAGGTTTTCATGACTGTCTGGAACATGGCTTATCTTTCATGACACTGCCACTGTTGAAATACACCATCACATGGCAACAAAATTTAATGGAATACTGGCATGAAAATTCAACCTCCATATCATTATAGGTGTTGAGACATAGTGTCACTACTATAACCTGGAATGAAACAGTATTTTATGGAGTGGTGACTTGTAAATTGCCCATCAAAGAAAAAGTTCAAGATGCAGCCCACAGTGATGTGCACTGCCTTTTAGGATAGGAAAGACGTAATCCTTCTAGATTTCCTCAAAACTGGACAAAATATCAGTTGACTGCTACATCATGACACTGACTAAGCTGAGGGCTCGAACTTCAGGACAGAGTCCTGGAGAGACAGTAAGGCCAGAGGAGAAGACAACCTTTCTCTTGCAACAGGATAATGCCAGGCTCCACACTGGTTTGAAGACTAAGGAGTAAATTGCCAATTTTGCCTGCGCTGTCCCACCAGACCCACCACATAATTTGAGGTTAGTACTTTCTGACTTCTATTTATTCAGGCCGATGAAAGGTAGAATGTACAGGCAGCATTTTCCTAGCATCAGTGCTGTCATAGCCACTGTGAAACAGTGGATTACCTCCACTGGTGCAAATTTTTACAAGTGTAGCATGCAGGCTCTTGTTCACTGCTGGCAAAAATGCATAGCTAATAGTGATGACTATGTTGAAAGTTGTGTTTTGTAGCTGAGTCAGCTCTATCAAACAGTATCATTGTGCTCTTTTAATCTGTTGTAGTTTCCATGGAAAAAAGTAGGAGGCGTTACCTTTGGAATGACCTACATAGAATGTTACTGTTGGCTTCTACCTGTTGTCATTTCTTTGACAGACTAAGGTCATCATAAATGGAGTAGAGTACTGACAACAGTCAATATGAAAACATAATCTTCTGGTCTACAGATGTTTTTAGGTAGTATATTAAAATGGTAGGATCCTGGGTTTTATTTTAAAATGTTGATGCAATATGAGATAAGCAATTCCTAATAATAATAACTACCGACTGAACACTAAAGTCTAATGCAATACTGTATTTCTTTTAGAGTCGAATGCGCCTCTAAGAAGAATCAGGAACAGACCTACAGGTCCGAAAACGATAAAAATTGAAACATTGCAAGGGGCTGTAGTAAAAATATTGCAAGGGTATTTTATGAAACAAAGGTTTCACTTGCCAAGCTCTTCACGATTAGATGCAGTTTTAAATTTAAAATATATCTGTTTTCCAGTATTCTTGAATAAGTTAAAATCTTCATCTCTGATATTTTTTTTTCCTCTAATTGGATGCAGAACAAAAATCTCTGACAACCCTACTGACACCTGTACTAAATATCTTTACTGGTTTTGGACGTGCTTTCAGGTATAATTCAGAATATTAATGATGATTTTTATAGCCTCCCATAGTCTGAGATTTGGTTTTCTAAGAGCTCACTGTCAGTCTTCTTGCTATCAATTAGTAAGCTAGAAGTTTTAGACTAGCATGCATTTGAATACCTCTGTAGCATTAATATGCTGCTGCTGGAATTACCTACTAGTAATTACTTCTCTAGTATAGCCAGCCCAGTATGTATTCCTTTCAAACAATAGCAGTAATAGCAAACAAAGGTATGCAATGACAGTAATCCTCAAAAACTAAACAAGTAAACAAAAAAAGAATCTTTTTCTTTAATATAGAAACTTTCATTCAGAAGAACAATATAGACTGCTTCTTCAAAAGCTGTTATTCTTGTACAAATTCTCTCCATTTAGAGGCTTTGTTGGTAGAATCACAGTGGCAGCCCATTCCTTAATTAGACAGGTTTTCTTAGCTCCAAAATTTGACAACTAAGGAGGATGATATGTTAATCACAGTATTGTAGGGGTTGAAAGGGACTTATGGAGATGACCTAGTGCAACCCACTGCTAAAACAGGTTCCCTATGGCAGGTTGCACAGGAAAGTGTCCAGGTGAGTTTTGAATATCTCCAGAGACGGAGGTTTCGCTACCTCTCTGGACAGCCTATTCCAGTGCTCTGTCACCCTCACAGTAAATAAGATTTTTTTCATGTTTATATGGAACGTTCTATGTTCCAGTGTGTGTCCATTATGCCTTGTTCTGCCCCTGGACACTGCTGAAAAGAGCCTGACCCCATCCTCTTGACTCCCAACCATTAGATATTTGTAAGTATTGATAAGATCCCCCCTCAGTCTCCTCCAGGCTGAACAGTCCCAAACCTCTCAGACTTTCCTCACAACAGAGATGATCTAAGCCCTCATCATTTTTGTGGCCCTTTGCTGGGCTCTCTCTAGATGATCCCTGTCTTTTTTGAACTGAGGAGCCAGAACTGAAGGCAGTATTCCAGATGTGGACTCACCAGGGCAAAGGAGAGGAGGATCACCTCCCTTGACCTGCTGGCCACACTCTTTTTAACGTACCCCAGGATACCATTAATAAGCATCCAGAGGTATTCTAATACATCTTTTTAAATAAGAGGTTTGGGGAAAATATTAATTTTTACTCTTTTCAAACTACTGTGTGTCAGGAAGAGGCTTCTAACACTAGGAGTTATCCCACACTTTCCCAGGGCAAAGCCTCCTGAATTTTCTCTTCTGTATTTGCCGTGGATCCATTAGTAGTAAGATCTTACATTAGTGAGCCAAAGTAAGAAAGATGTTGCACACTGGCTCCCAAATGCTAGCAAACCTGTGCCAGGGAACATACAGCTGCCCTGGCAGTAAGCACCAAGTCTGTCAGTAGCAGAAGAGGAAGAGCTTTAGTGCATGACGCTGAGGATCAGTGTGGTGAGTGCTAATAGGGGGTACTGTGAATGAAGATGAGGAAGTTATCTGTGAGAGTGAGAATGGACACTGTGACAGTGGTTAATCCAGAAGGACCTAGAAGCTGAACCTCAAGAGAATGTTCATATAGTGAGGAAACAGATTGCATGGACATTGTGGCCCATTTCAAAAAGCACGGAAACTAGATACTACTATGGAAAAATCAATAAAATGAGAAACAGAAAAATGAAATACGCTGCCAAGATCTGACTTCCATGCACCATTTTTGTATTCCTGTGTCTGCACAGGCAGTGAAAGCAGCATTCACCTATGTTTAGTGGAGGGTCTAGGGAGCTGTCCTAGGTATATAGTATCATAAAATTGTAGAATTATCTGAATTGGAAGGGACCTTTAAAGATCATTTAGTCTAACTCCCCTGCAGTGAACAGGAACACCTACAGCTAGATCAGGTTCTCAGAGCCCTGTCCAGCCTGACCTTGAATGCCTCCAGGGATGGATCATCTACCAGCTCTCTGGGCAACCTGTTCCTGTGCCTCATCATCCTTATTGTAAAAACTTCTACTATTGTAAAAAGAAATTTATTTGAAACTATTTCCCTTGTTGTATCCCTGATAAAGAGTCTGTGTCCTTTTTACCTATAAGCCCCTTCGGACACTGAAAGGCCGCTAGCAGGTCTTCCTGGAGCCTTCTCTTAAGGGGAGGCCTGATACAGCCTTTCATTATTTAAATGGGTCTGTACAACTGGGGATGTGCATCAGTGAAAATTCCTTCTCCCATTTATTTTTACTAAATCTGGAAGGAGAGTTTGGCCACTAATAGCAAATGAAGTTGTGACTAATTATTCCAATTCATGCTGATTGCAAGCCAGCTTTTTCTTTTCATTTAATTCTAAGAAAATGTTAAAATTATCTAAACTTTAATGTAGTATCAGACCATATGAAGTAACTGCCTCATCCAGACTATTCTGAATAGTTAGAAGTAGTTTGTTAGGCTGGTTGGCTCCTACAAGCAGCTATATTTTATGTTATTTTTGTAAAAAATTTTAAGTGCATTTCTAGATTTAATATCTTCTCTTCAGATATAATGATACTCCAACTAAATACAGAGCTGCTTGAACAACCAGAAACCCAGGTAGTGAAACACATGCACTGCTTTTAGAAGAGGAGTGCATTTGTGTTGAAAGAAGTCTGCGTAATGCTGACTGGCCTAGATTTTTGCATAGAAAACACTGAAAAGACTTCTCTAATAATTTGGCTAAGGGCTATACAAACCTAATTAGAAATGTGCAGTTCCACAAGGGCACAAAATGATGGTTGGAAACAGCTATTTAAATATTCATTTTTACACCCTCAGTAAAGGAAGAAAAAAGATCTAATTTTATAAAAGCCTTCATGTAAGAGAAAAAAAGTTGACCATAAAATTACTTATTAGTGATTAGTACAACTTTATCCAATGACATAATGCATTCAGTGTTTCACTGTATGTCTGACTTTATCTCTGTAAACCTATATAATGCATGTAATACCTTCTCAACTTATAAAGATATGCCCACTTTAATGGGAAATTTATGATCAGAATGTGGAGGTTTTTTCCTTCTGCATAATAGCAAGTTTGATATGTAAAAATAGCTATCTGTATGTTAATGAATTCTGGGTTAATTTAAATTGTTATTTCTTATAAGTGCTAAAATAACCATGCCTACATTAATAATTTGCCTTTTGTTTCTGTTTTTCTTTTTCCTTCCATTTCCATTTCCTATTTTTTTTGTGATGCTGACTGAACTGCAAATTCAGAAAACAGCGTTTTTCTAATCCTACTCTTTTTTCCTAACAGGGTTGGTTTTTTTGTTTTTTTTTTTTTAATTGGTGATATAAAAAACAAACAAACAAGTAAACAAAGCCAGAAAAATGTGTTATTTGATACCGAATATTAACAGTTTGCTAGTTAATAGTCATATACAGTGTAATCCAGCCACTAGAGTTAGAAAATCCAGCTAGCAATAATCTTGCTTTGGGTTTAATTGTTGCACAAGTATGTTGTCAGTATTCAAGGTAAAAGTGTCAAACCATTCAGAACCTGCAGCCAATTTTTCCCTTTTTCTTTGTTTTCCTTCCAAGGTATTTACCCTTTCTGTAATTATTTCAAAGTAAAAGATGTTTCTCCATTTGTCATCCTTGAATGATCCCAAGACAGTTAGAATTCATGTTTTAGCTTAGCAAGTTTGTCTCTAAAGTCTCAGTTCAAATTTAACCTCAGGATTCTTGCAGCCAGCTTAACTATAGGACCTACAGTCATAGACAGTAAACAGTTTTTAAAGGTATCATTCCCACTGCTGGTACTTGAAATCAGATAGTCAGGTATGGGCAACATCCTTAGATGCTTTTTTAAATATTGCATTTCTCATATGCCATGCCATCCAGATGTGTAGTAAACAAAATGCCACAAACAAGAAGTCAGTCAGATCTCGGTTGTAGTTGTTCTTTGTTTTTTAATAGATTGCATTTAATTTCTTGCTAGTGTTGGTATTTTAACCCCCTGAACATGAGTGGCATTGTGAAGCTTTCTACAAAATGAAGTTTTCTTATATGATTATTATCATCATCCTCATCTATTCTGGTCTGCAGATGCTAGAGACCGTTTTTTTTCAAAGCCAATGTTGCTAAAGGGGTATTTCCTTACTATAGCTACGTGCACTGTTTTTCATTTGGATGACTGAATGTAGAAAGGATTAGACATGTTTCCAGTTTGTGCATAATAATAAATCCTCAGAATTTGTTAAAATCCTTTAGTGATTTTCTTTCGATATCTTCAGTTCTGTTTCTGGAGGAATTAAATGTGCAGGGTTATTTAAGACTGGGATACTACGCAGAATACACCCCGGTGATTCAGGAGGAGACAGTTAGAGAGCTCCTCCTCCATCTGGACTGTCAAAAGTCCATGGACCGGACGGGCTCCACCCTAGGGTGCTGAGGGAGCTGGCGGGGGTGATTGCCCAGCTGTTCTCGGCCATCTACCAGTGCTCCTGGTTATCTGGAGAGGTCCCAGAGGATTGGAGGCTTTCCAATGTGACTCCCATTTACAAGAAGGGCCATAAGGAGGATCCGGGGAACTACAGGCCTGTCAGCCTGACCTCGGTACCAGGGAAAGTTATGGAGCAGATCATCTTGGGTGAGATTACACGGCACGTGTGTGGCGTCCAGGGGATCAGGCCCAGCCAGCACAGGTTCATGAAAGGCAGGTTGTGCTTGGCCAACCTCATCTCCTTCTACGACTGGGTGACCAGACTGGTAGATGAGGGAAAGGCTGTTGATGTAGTCTACCTAGACTTCAGCAAAGCCTTTGACACGGTCTCTCACAGTTTTCTCCTGGGGAAACTGGCTGCCTCTGGCCTGGACAGGTTACCCTTCTTTGGGTAAGGAACTGGCTAGAGGGCCGTGCCCAGCAGGTAGTAGTTAATGGAGTTAAGTCCAGCTGGAGATCTGTTACAAGTGGTGTCCCCCAGGGGTCGATACTGGGGCCCATCTTGTTTAATATCTTTATTGATGACCTGGATGAGGGGATTGAGTGTACCCTCAGTAAGTTTGCAGATGACACCAAGTTGGGAGGTGGTGTCGATCTGCCTGAGGGTAGGGAGGCCCTTCAGAGGGATCTAGACAAGCTGGATCACTGGGCTGAGGTGAATGGGATGAGGTTCAACAAGGCCAAGTGCCGGGTCCTACACTTTGGCCACAATAACCTCATGCAGCGCTATAGGCTTGGGGCTGAGTGGCTGGATGACTGTGAAGAGGAAAGGGACCTGAGGGTGTTGGTTGATGCTTGGCTGAACATGAGCCGACAGTGTGCCCAGGTGGCCAAGAGGGCCAATGCCATCCTGGCCTACTTTAGAAATAGTGCAGCCAGCAGGAGCAGGGAGGTAATCATCTCCCTGTACTCAGCACTGGTGAGGCCGCACCTCGAGTATTGTGTTCATTTTTGAGCCCCTCACTACACAAAAGACATTCACAGAATCACAGAATCACTAAGGTTGGAAAGGACCTATAAGATCATCTAGTCCAACCATCCACCTATCACCAATGGTTCTCGCTAAACCATATCCCTCAACACAACATCCAAACGTTCCTTGAACACCTCCAGGGTCGGTGACTCCACCACCTCCCTGGGCAGCCCATTCCAGTGCCTGACCACTCTTTCAGAGAAGTAGTATTTCCTAATATCCAGCCTGAATCTTCCCTGGCACAGCTTGAAACCATTCCCTCTAGTCCTATCACCAGTTACACGAGAGAAGAGGCCGACCCCCAGCTCAATACAACCTCCCTTCAGGTAATTATAGAGAGCAATAAGGTCTCCCCTGAGCCTCCTCTTCTCCAGACTGAACAATCCCAGCTCCCTCAGCCGCTCCTCATAAGGCCTGTGCTCCAGACCCCTCACCAGCTTTGTTGCCCTTCTTTGAACACGTTCCAGGGCCTCTATGTCTTTCTTGCAGTGAGGGGCCCAGAACTGGACACAGTACTCAAGGTGCGGCCTCACCAGAGCTGAGTACAGGGGGACAATTACTTCCCTGTTCCTGCTGGTCACACTACTTCTGATACAAGCCAGGATGCCATTGGCCTTCTTGGCCACCCAGGCACACTGCTGGCTCATGTTCAGCCGAGTGTCAACCAACACCCCCAGGTCCATTTCCTCTACACAGTCTTCTAGCCACTCCGCCCCAAGCCTGTAGCGTTGCTTGGGGTTGCTGTGGCCAAAGTGTAGGACCCGACATTTGGTCTTATTAAACCTCATCCCATTGGCTTTAGCCCAGCTATCCAGCCTGTCCAGATCCCTCTGTAGGGCCTCGCCACCCCCAGGCAGATCGACACTTCCAGCCAACTTGGTGTCATCTGCAAACTTACTGAGGGTGCACTCAATGCCCTCATCCAGGTCATCAATAAACATATTGAAGAGGACAGACCCCAGCACCGACCCCTGGGGAACACCACTCGTGACCGGTCGCCAGCTGGATTTAGCTCCATTGACCACCACTCTCTGGGCCCGGCCCTCCAGCCAGTTCCTTACCCAGCCAAGAGTGTACCTGTCCAAGCCACGGACTGCCAGCTTCTGCAGGAGAATACTGTGGGAGACAGTGTCAAAGGCTTTGCTGAAGTCTAGGTAGATTACATCAACAGCCTTTCCCTCATTCACCAGGCAGGTCACTAGATCATAGAAGGAGATCAGGTTGGTCAAGCAGGACCTGCCCTTGTGAACCCATGCTGGCTAGGCCTGATCCCCCAGTTGTCCCTTACTTGCCGCGTGATCTCCCTCAAGATCCCTCATTACACATTTTAATAGAAAAAACTTAAACCCTTGCCCTTAGTTTTTAGAATCAGTTTCTTTTGGTTTATTTTATTTTGTTATTCTTTGTTTTGTTTTCTTTGCAAACCCCTGAACTGTGAATTCTTTACTGAATCACTGTTTCACAGTAATTGAACCACCATGTTGCAACTAAAAAAATGCTATACAGACAAAGAGGACCCAAACTGTCCTTGATCTAAAAGAACAAGTAAAATGCACAGCCATCTACCAGCAGAAGAACTTCAGACATCCAGCACATTCCTGTATGAGTCAGGCATAGTCAGATATAGTGGCAACGTTCTCCAAAGTAGGAATTAGTTCAGTCATGGCTTTGTATTTAGCATTCCAGCAAATTGTGAATGGTTACTTCTAAGTATAAGATTATTTAGGTTTTTAATGCAAGCCACTCATTGTTTCCAGACAGTTTTATGTATTCCTTTCATTAACATAGATCTCTTGCAACCAGCTACTGGCAGGGGGTGTTTAGAGGTTAACTGCTTAAAGGTATATGAAAGCAACTGCATTCATAACTGAGCTCCTTTGATCTTCAGGTAGTCAGGATGTAAGCTAGCTCAAGTTCAGGAGACTTGAGCTTGAGTATTATCAGATAGCATAGTCTGGCTAGCATAGTCTTCAAAAAAAATCAGTAAGTCTTGAGTTTAAGCTGGTTTGTGATTGGCCAGCCCAGGGTACAGCATGTATGCTATCATCTGCCTGTTTTAGACTGTGTAAGCAGCACAAAAATTGGTGTATGCATGAAAATCATGAGATTTAGCCAACCCATTATAGAAAATTACCAAGTGAATCATAGTCCTGGATACAAGAACCATCCCAATCTAAAGCATCTATAAGCTCTGCTTTGACCTGTGGTTTGCTTCTTCTTCAACTAGAATCACTGAATTTGCGGACTTGGCAGCAGCATCCATTTCCCATTCATGGCAGGCCCCTGTCCTTATCCAGACATAATTTTTGTCTTATTCCCTATGTCAGTTCCAGAAATCATGCTGTTTTTTATCTTTTTTTTTGGGAGGTGGAAGGGGAGAAAGCAGGGAGATATTCAGTGAGATCAACAAATTAGAATACCTTGACAGTTACAACAAGCACGAAAGAAGTGTCATAATGCTTACTGACTGATAAGTGTTAGACAGAAACAAGACAATTGTAAAAACCCTTGATAGACTCCCTACGGAGCACTGGTCTTCCACTTTTCCTAAAAACATTAAGATTGGTAAAGGAAAGGCATGGCCATCAAAAAGCATGGCCACCATATTCTGGAACAGTATGGAACAGTCAGTTTTCTGGCAGGGAAAACTCCCTGCCCTCTTTTATTTACACTTATAGCTGTGAATTCAATGAGCTAATAATGAGTAATGGTGCAATTTTGTGCTGGGAAGAGAAACAAAATGAAATATTGGGTAACAAATAAGCGAAAACTCTAAGCTGAAAGCCATGAGAAGTGGCTGAAGAGTCGTAAATGAAGCTTGTAAAATTATTTCTCTATTTAGAATAGAAAGCTTTTGAAGCATGACCTGAGAAATAAATAACAATAATGAATGTTTTAATGGAATATCATTTTAAAAAATGAAAACAAAAAAACATATTTTAAAGAGAGAGAATTTCCATGTAAATAGAGTTTTGGAGCACTGGAGCAGCAGAATCAGAATTAGTATGAGGTCACTTATGAAAGTGAGGAATTAAACAGGACTTGCAGGATCTTTTGCCCAGCTTTAAGATAAAAAGCTGTTTCATAGGTTGGACCATACTCTGTAGTGTATCTCTACACTGAGAGTCTTTTGTAACTTGTATACTGAGAATTTCCTCTTCTCTATGGTGAATTCTATAGGAAATTTCTGCTGCCTTATGTCAAGGAAGTTCTCTGTTCGAAACAGGTGAAAAATTATTGTTCTTGCAGGTATTAAATAAGAAAATAAAAAAAACAGTAAATAATGGCAAATCAAAGCCTTAGGAGGGATGAACAAAGCTGATTATTACCTGGTATATTCCCTCTGTTTCACATAATATTACATCACCATTCAACCACTTTGTAAAAAAAAAGTGTCTATGGTCATCATCTTTTCTTTAAAATAAATATTGTTGATCAGCATCATTCTTTTATGAAATTGGCGGAAAGGTATAAGCCTATTAAAGTTGCTTTAAGGTGAATATGATTGGGAAGGAAAATTGGATCCTCCTAAATTTATATCCGTTGGCTTTTTATTGTAGTTCCCTACTTATATCACTTCATCACACAGCTTCAGAATCAATTTCTATTCCTTTTTATTTAATTCTGTAGTTTTCACTTCTTCTATCCTTAAAGAGTGACCATTATTTTTTGTATTTTGTTATTATTTTGCAGATATGAACTGAGAATAAATCAAAACTTGAAATTTATATTTTCTGAAGGTGCCTGAGTCAGCCATGTCCAGACTGTTTTATTAATGACATTTAAAATTACTGCAGAAGACATAATGTGAATCGTTTCTTTGAATATGAAAACTGGAGGTCTTTTCTTAAAAGACTAAAATAAAAAAAGTTTTGAATAAATATTTCTAAACAAGTGCCACCATTGAAGGTAAATAAATAAATAAGAACCTCTGACTGCCCATTCTTTCAGTACTCTCAGTTAGTAGCCATCTAAGAGCCCAAGCAATATAGTTCAGTGCTGGAGAAAAATGTTAAGTTCTGAATCCGCAGTTGGTTATTCAAGGGGCTCTGCTCTGATCGGTGCCTTACTTACCTGTGTCAGCTAAAATAATGGCATATACATTAAGAGTTTTATTTAAAAAATGAAATTTCAAACATGCCTATTTGAAAAGAATTGATTGTAAATTTTCTGTGGCCTTTAATAAGGATAAAATTAGGACTAATTATTTCAGACCAGTCAGATCATTAGCTATATATAATAACTGTATATATTTGGATGTTTCTCTAACCTATAAACAGAAGTTATGTTACTAATGCTGTCTGTATTTCTTGCATCATCGTCAGTTCCATTTGATCCCCAAGGACCGAACATTGAGTCTGAGTGAATATTTTACAACAACTCTTTTGCAAAATAAATGTATCTTTGGGTTCCCTAAAGTCATTACTGAATCCGAACTGAATTACAAGACAGAAAAGTGTTTGGAAACATAAAACAAAACAAAACAAAACAAACAAAAAAAATCAATTACTCAGGTTAGATTCATGAACAGATGAGACATTTAGACCTGATTTGTAAAAGGTAAGATAACTGTTGCTTGCATCTGAACATTTCTAAAGTATTTCTTAACCAGTGGGCTAAAGGTTATGATTGCAGCAATAGAAATCATGAGTATGTAAATTTGAAACTAGTTATGGGTATCTAGAACTTCCCTGTTTTCTCTGTTTTGAAAATAAAAAAAATAAAATTTCTAAAAAAAAAAGTTGACACTGACCATAGTCTTTAACTTTACTTCTTATTTCACCTATCAAATTAATCACCTTTAAAAGCAAACAGAAAAATAAATAAACAAAACCGATGTATATTGTTGTATGTCTTTAAATAGAATGAAATTTAAGTGTTTCTCTGAACATGATTTCCTGAACATATGACTTGAACTACACATACATGCACTCCTGGAGTCTCTTTGAAGTGTTTTTGATCTAAACAAATGTGCTGCAATCAATTTTTCTGGAAAATGAGATAATTAATAGTTGTTTTTTTTCTTCTCTTCTTGCTTTCTTTCTTGCTTTCTTTTAAAACATACAATGATTATGACTCCAGGTCTAAAAATCAATAACAAAATAGTTTATTAAAAATATGCTTGCTACATCACACACAATGAAATGGAGATCCTCTCCAATCTTGCTTTTTTTTTTTTTTTTTTAAATTTCTGAATCTCCTTTTCTGCTACTTTGCACTATTCTGCTACTTTGCTGTTTATTTTCCATCAGAATACAATCAGTTTCTTAGCTCTCTCCTCCTAATTTCATCAAAATGCTAATGAACTGAGTTTGTTCAATTTTAAAGAAAATTGAGCTACTACTTGAGGAATAACATAAGAGGATAGCCATATATTTCTCATGATTTTGAAACTCAATGTAATTTCTCTAAAAATATGTTACTGCAAGCAATATAGGATCTACTTCAACTGATATTCTAAAAATATTATTAATAAAATAAAATAAAATAGAAAACATTGTAAGAACAATGCAATGGCATTTAATTTGTTTGAAGGCTATGATTAAATGTGAATGTCAAGCTTGAGAAGGTTCACACAGAGATGCCAGGAAAGCAAGCTTGTTTTCTTTTTCAGGTTTATATTTCTATGGAGAGTTTAATTAATATTCTTTGTCATGAATCACATAGCGTCTATGACGTTGGAAAGCAGAGGGAGGAGAAATACCATAAGAAAATGGTGCAAAAGTTTATGCACAACCAGAGAACATTTTCAGTATAGGTGGAAAAAGTTGCTTTTAGTCTATTATCTTTAGCAGCAATATGAAGTTATTTCTTACTTAACTCTGAGGTCATAAAGGCAATTAGTTTGTTCAGTGATGCAAATACTAGTCCTAAGCTTCTACTGTGACCTTCTGGGAAAGTACAGAAAGTTAAGAACATAAGAAATAAATTTGTTGTGGACACTGATTACAGTAGATCAGTGAGAGCATAGGCTGACAGAATATCATCTCTAAAAACTGGTTTGATTAAGATCTGCCTATTTCCTCATGACCTATATGCAAAATAAAGACGTTATGAATGCATTAAAATAATGTTAGACATTGCAGCCTTCTCAGACAGAGACGGACATGATGGAAGCAGGATACAGGTTGAAGATACCTCTGAAAACACATTAAACAGATTAGAAAAAGAAAGAGTAGGTTCACCCAATCTCACTGTGGATCGCTGCATATCAGATGTCTTTTCTGTGCCTCTAAAGTAGCAGTAGCTAAGTTCTATATAAAGGATGCAGATTAATAGGGACTTTTGGACTTTAATCTGATCTGCTTAATATGCTTAATTTGCACTGACATAAAGCATGTTTTAGAATATGCATTTCTGGGTTACTAATGTGTCACTTGGCTACGTGATAATCTCTGAAGTCTTTTAGACATAAATATTTGCCTTTTTATCAGTGGAAATGCTTACTAATCAAGTCTGAAGAAAAAAAATATAATACTTATTGGCAGAGAAGACAGTGAATTAGGCATGAATTGTATTGGTAAAAGTTTTAGAACTGTAGGTTTTTTTTGTTTTGTTTTCCTCTAATTGAGATGTTCCATTTGCATAGACAACATATGCACAAGTACATACATAGGAAGCACCAAGCTTCCAATCTTTTTCTTTATCTCCAGTTGAAAACATATTTAATTATTCTATGCATGGATTATCAATTTTAGCAAGATTGTATAATCTACAATAGGGAGGAAAAAACAAACAAGCAAACAAAAAAACCTGAACCAGCCCTAGTGTTCTAACTTCATTGGAAGAAATAGTTCAAGTCAGTGAAATACCCACTAGTTGGAAAGCTGAACAGCCTATAGTTCTCTGACAAAGTGGGTTCTGCAAGTGGTCATGATTGATCCCACCACCCATTCCTCAACAACTTCCTGGCTTGCCATATAGCTGCTTCAGACCCAGAGTCCCTGCTGTTGGAGGGCATACATGTCAGCCTTAGTTCTCGGGAAGGAACTCAGCAACCTCAACTGTCTGTCTCAGAGAAAAGGTCTCAGGAGTTGATGGCTTGTATTATTATTATTGTTGTTGTTGTTGTTATTATATTTATTATTTAGGTATTATTTCAAATATTCTCAATCTTCAAGTTTCCTCAAGTTTCTTTTCACAAATAATTCAGTTTTCTCCCAGACTGGACTCATATACATGGAGGTTCTTCTGTTGCTGTGTTTAGATAGATAGATTGATTGATTGATTGAACGACAGATTCAACAGAAAACCCAAAAACCTGATTAAATGAATAATTCTTTCAAAATAACTGGTCCACATGGATTTTTTTTTTTTTAATATTTGTCAGCTAATGATAAGTTTCTGTATAAAAACATAAAGATTTAGTCCCATCCTAAACAAGATCTTTATTTTCTATCTAATATAACAGTAAGTGTTTCCATTATCCATACAAATGGTTAGTTGTTTTAAAGCTTACTAGGTCTTCAAACTTACTAACATACTATGGCACTGAGTACTACCAGTTTAATAGGTTTCCATTATGAAAAACAGATGTTTTGCAATCAGTTTTACATCTGTTCCCATCAATTTACCTTAATTTCAATTTTAAAAGGGTAAACTGAAGCCTTTGAGTTTGCTGTTTCACCTATTCCTTTGACTTAATGTACCTCTCTACTGTAATTTATTATTTATTATCTTTTTAATACTTCTTTTTTATCATAAAATGTAAATCTCTTTTCCTTTACATCTGGAATCACGTTTAACAAAAGTGATCACATAAGCAGGTTAGCGATGAATCCAGAAAGAAACAGAATCACAGTGGTTTCATGGATCAATCAAGAGTTATCAAGTGCAAGCCCTCAGGCAGAGGTGAAATGCTTGAATTCATAACTTCTTTAGCCAGGAGTCAGTCAAGCCAGAAGAAGAGGAAAAATAGTGACTTTCAGCGACTCTTGTGACCTGCTTACTTGATGATGTGGCCCACTTTGTTCCACTTCATGAGAAAGGCAAAAGTTGCTTCATTTTTCAGTGAGTCCTGACTGTGTATATGAGACATGAAAATGCCCAGGTTGAAAAGCTTTTAAGAGCAGATGATTCTCCAGACTTACAATGCTGCATCAAAGTTGTTGAAATGAACCTGAGAGAACTGAGCTGTGACTTCTTGACCTCTTTTGATTTCACATCTGAAGTCAAGCCCTGAAAATACTGCTGTTGGCAAGGTTATTTTCTTGATATTCCTCAATAATATAAGTTTCTTCAAAGCACTTACAAAGTGACACTTGCCGTAACACGTTTGGGAAGAATTTGCAACTACAGTCATATCTGTGATTGCCGATGTTAAATCCAAACTCTTCTTTTTTTCTTAGAAGACACTGAAAGAGAACAGTCACAGAGGAAAACAAGACCAGTCTGGTTTTACAGTGAAGGAAGTACTCCAAGAGGAAGAAAACAAGGGACTCCATTCCTGATTTATTCTCATGATTTCTCAGTATATTATTAAATAAATAAACTTCTTCAAATACGCCTGTAGTAGCGAAACAGCACCAAAGCCCATTTACTGTCTCTGATGCTGTTTTAGTCTAGGTTGGTACCTATGGATTGTATTGGAGATTTGACCTGAGGAAGAAACTAGTAAGGATTGTTACGAGACTAGTCCCTTGCATTGCTTAATTTGCTAGTACAGAAATGAAGCACAGGGAGGACAGTGCAATTTACAAACATTTTTGTGAATCTCCCTCAAAATTTATTTGTCTTTGTAGACATTACGCTAATAGAGCAGGATTGTTATTCTTAGGACAGGCATTCTAGAGGATTTTTTGGAGAAATATAGATTTGATGGATGGACAACTCACTGGATAAGGAATTGGCTGGATGGTTGCATTCAGTGTGTTGTGGTCAATGGCTCAATGTCCGAGTCCAAGTGGAGACCGGTGACGAGTGGTGTTCCTCCGGGATCAGTACTGGGACTGGAGTTATTTAACATCTTTGTAGGTCACATGGACAGTGGGATTGAGGGCACTCTCAGCAAGTTTGCAGATGACATTGAGCTGAGTGATGCAGTTGACGTGCTAGAGGGAAGTGATGCTATCCAAATGGACCTGGATAGGCTTGAGAGGTGGGCTCATGCCAACCTCATGAAGTTCAATTAAGCCAAATGCAAGGTCTAAGTGTAACTGAAAGAAAAGTCCAAATTTCATTTATTCGTATTGAAAGATGATTAATAAAGCAAACAATTCTGCTACTTAGTGAAATGTTTTGATACTTTAATTCTTTATCATCACAGTTGTTTAATTCTCCCTCTAATGGCAATGTTTCTAAAATAGATACAAATATTTACATTTTTCTGAACATTGTATTCAACATGTTTATCCTTTAAGAATGATCCAATTCTAATCTTTTCTTTTGTTCCACAAAACAGCAAAATCTACTGCTGAGTTCTAAAATTCAAAATGACTGAATGATCATAGACAATGAGCATCTCAAATGTATCATGCATAATTATTAGATTCATTCTCCATTTGTCCTTCTGCTTCCTGCAGTCTCAGTTGACCACCAACGAATCACACATTTAAAAAAAGGAAATAAATCTATGGACTACAGAATTGAATTCAGTTAATACAGTTCATGCTAGTAGGACAATACTTGTAACACAGCATGTTGAATTTGTTCTCTATTGCTAGCTATGAATATTAGCACCAAATGTCTGCAAAGTGATTTTCATTACCTGAAGTTTTCTGCTGTGGGATTCTTTGCAAACTTAATGACCAAAATGTAAAATGACCAAAAAATGTACTCTTCTACAATGGCGTTCTGCTTGGGCACCACAAGCAAAAGTACTTTAAAAAGTAGATCTACTGAAAAACATGGAAATGCAGCCTGTCTTCGTATCTGAAACCAAGTGTAGCCAATGAAGAAACTTTCTAAAGGAGCAGGAGTGGAACAGCTTGATAGTTTCATATATAAATATATATATTTCCCGAGAATGATTTATTCTAATTGATTGCAAAGTCCATGAGAACACTTCACGCATTACATTATTTTCTGGAAGTAAAAAGCATTACTGTGGCTTTGAAAGGTGAATTCTGCTGAATGTGCAAGGTTAGTGTGGTGTTTAAGGGTAAAAGGGAAATTCAGCAGGAAAACTTTTTACTTCAAATAGTTGCTCCAGTAATCAGAACCCTGTTTTATGTCTGGGTTATCAAAGGTACTGCACACAAAAAAAGCCTCTCTCCTGTATTCAATAGCTTGGTCTCATTTTGCTTGTTGCTAGTAGCACTAATACTCTGGTATTTTACACTGAGCAATGACATTGTGAATTCACCATTGAAAGCAGAGGGAGGAAAATGAGAAATCTAGCAGTTTTTCAACTGCAAAAAATTTTTGGGATCTGTCATTACTAGTGAATGATTTCAATAAATTCATACTCATCTGTAATTGTCCCAATTCTCTATAATTTTCTTTAAGTTAAAACTATTTCCTTTGATTTTTCTGAGTTTGTTTGCTGATTTAAAGAGAGGCAGGCAGAGGAGGATGTGTAACTTATATGCAATTTATAATGTGCAACCATGTAGCAGCCCTTTGACAGCTAAGCAGAAAAGCTACAAAGAGAGTAATTTAGGCATATGTTGTTATATGATGTTATATGGTGTTACAAGACAACTCAGTCTTCTTTAAAACACATGGGTAAGAAAGAGCAGAAAGTAGATAACTATTTTCAGAAGATAATTGATGGAGTTGAGCCTCTTTAAAGCTTATCTTTATGTGCTATACTGAAGATCTTAATAAACTGGAAGTAAATCAATAGCCAATTTACTTCAAAACAAAAACAAACAAAAAACAAACAAACAAACAAAAAAACCCCACGTACTCAACAATTTCAAGTGTGTTCTGATTTACATGCAGATAGAATCATAAAATCATAGAATCATAGAATCGCAAGGTTGAAAAGGACCTGCAAGATCATCTAGTCCAACCATCGTCCCATTACCCTTGCTACCACAAGCTACTAAACCATATCTCATAGCTCCTCATCCAGATGCCTCTTGAACACGGCCAGGGACAGCAACTTCACCACCTCCCTGGGCAGGCCGTTCCAGTGCCTGACCACTCTCTGAGAGAAAAAGTTTTTCCTTATGTCTAACTTAATCCTCCTCTGGTACAACTTGTGGCCATTTCCTCGGGTCCCGTTTGTTGCCTGGGAGAAGGGGCCAAACCCCTCCTCATCACAACCTCCCTTCAGGAAGTTGTAGAGTGCAATAAGGTCTCCTCTGAGCCTCTTCTTCTCCAGACTAAACAATCCCAGCTCTCTCAGCTGCTGCTCATAAGATTTGTGCTCCAGACCCCTCACCAGTTTTGTTGCCCTTCTCTGGACACGCTCCAGGGCCTCAATGTCTTCTGTGTAGTGAGGGGCTCAAAAATGAACACAATACTCGAGGTGCGGCCTCACCAGTGCTGAGTACAGGGAGATGATTACCTCCCTGCTCCTGCTGGCTGCACTATTTCTAATGTAGGCCAGGATGGCATTGGCCCTCTTGGCCACCTGGGCACACTGTCGGCTCATGTTCAGCCAAGCATCAACCAACACCCTCAGGTCCCTTTCCTCTTCACAGTCATCCAGCCACTCAGCCCCAAGCCTATAGCGCTGCATGAGGTTATTGTGGCCAAAGTGTAGGACCCGGCACTTGGCCTTGTTGAACCTCATCCCATTCACCTCAGCCCAGTGATCCAGCTTGTCTAGATCCCTCTGAAGGGCCTCCCTACCCTCAGGCAGATCGACACCACCTCCCAACTTGGTGTCATCTGCAAACTTACTGAGGGTACACTCAATCCCCTCATCCAGGTCATCAATAAAGATATTAAACAAGATGGGCCCCAGTATCGACCCCTGGGGGACACCACTTGTAACAGATCTCCAGCTGGACTTAACTCCATTAACTACTACCTGCTGGGCATGGCCCTCTAGCCAGTTCCTTACCCAAAGAAGGGTAACCTGTCCAGGCCAGAGGCAGCCAGTTTCCCCAGGAGAAAACTGTGAGAGACCGTTGTCAAAGGCTTTGCTGAAGTCTAGGTAGACTACATCAACAGCCTTTCCCTCATCTACCAGTCTGGTCACCCAGTCGTAGAAGGAGATGAGGTTGGCCAAGCACAACCTGCCTTTCATGAACCTGTGCTGGCTGGGCCTGATCCCCTGGACGCCACACACATGCCGTGTAATCTCACCCAAGATGATCTGCTCCATAACTTTCCCTGGTACCGAGGTCAGGCTGACAGGCCTGTAGTTCCCCGGATCCTCCTTATGGCCCTTCTTGTAAATGGGAGTCACATTGGCAAGCCTCCAATCCTCTGGGACCTCTCCAGATAACCAGGAGCACTGGTAGATGGCCGAGAACAGCTGGGCAATCACCCCCGCCAGCTCCCTCAGCACCCTAGGGTGGAGCCCGTCCGGTCCATGGACTTTTGACAGTCCAGATGGAGGAGGAGCTCTCTAACTGTCTCCTCCTGAATCACCGGGATGTATTCTGCGTAGCATCCCAGACTTCCAGATCAGGGCGTAAAGTGCCCTGAGGATAACTGATCTACCTATTAAAGGTAGATGTAAAGAAGGCGTTGAGAACCTCTGCCTTCTCCTTATCCTCAGTGGTCACATTCCCTGCTGCATCAAGTAAAGGATGGAAATTCTCCTTGCTTCTTCTCTTACAGTTGATATATTTGCAAAAGGATTTCTTATTCTCTTTTACTGCAGTGGCCAATCTGAGTTCAAGTTGGGCTTTTGCCTTCTTAACTTCCACCCTGCATTCCTTAGCAACTTCCTTGTAATCTCCCCAAGTAGCCAAGTAGCCAAGTGTCCCTTCTTCCAGAGGACATAAACACTTTTTTTTTCCAGAGTCTCAACAGTAGTTCCCAGTTCATCCACACCGGTCTTCTTCCCCTACAGCTCGTCTTATGGCAATCAGTAACAGCCTGTTCTTGTGCCTTTAAGATTTCCATCTTGAGGAGCGTCCAGGATTCCTGGACTCCTTTGCCCCTAAGGAGTGACTCCCAAGGGACCCCTTCAACATGCATCTTGAACAGGTCAAAGTCTGCCCTCTGGAAGTTCAAGATAACAGTTTTGCTAGTCACCCTTCTCACATCTCCAAGAACAGAGAATTCTACAATTTCATGGTCACTCTGCCCAAGACAGTCCCCAACCTTCACATCTCCCACCAGTCCTTTTCTGTTAGTGAAGAGCAGGTCTAGCAGAGCACCACCCCTTGTGACCACAGTGACAAATTATGTCACTGTGAAAAAGTTTGTGAGGACATCTCAAACTGTTTTAGCTGTATGTCATATGATCCGTAGAAAGACTGAATGATTGAGGAATTTCAGTGAAAGTAGACAGCATATTTTGATATGGCATGTTTTTCCACGTCTGTACTGACAATTCTTGTTACTTGAAACAGTATATGAATGTAAAGAATACTCCCATGCAACTTTTCTGATCTTTAGGCCTTCCAAAATAAATTCACCATTTGAACATGATTCACCATAATCAGGTAAGTTTGGAAGTTTTACCTGATTGTCATGGTTTTATGATTTTTGTTATTGATATTTCACATTATAACATCATAACAGATAGATCTAGATAACTCAGTGACTCTGATTCATAAAGTATGTGATTGTTCAGAGAAATATATGAGGAGAGAGTTCTTTCTCTTAGGACTGAAGAAAGGTGCTTTAATATGAGGGACTTGGCTTTCTATTTAAGGCAATGAAATTTCCTGCCATTTTGAGTTCTTACTGTGAACTTCAAGTCAATATTTGCTCATTATATGACATATGTTGTAAGATGCGGTTTCAGTGATCTAATACGCTTATGTCCTATCATTGTCTGTTTCATAGGCACAAGAACATTTAGAAATTATTGCTATTTAGAGACCAGTAACCAATGGTTGATGATTGTATTTTAGTAAATTGCGTCTTTACAATACTGTGCTGTTGTTGGTTTTGTTGTTATTCCTTGGCAGTATATTGCTTTTTTACATTGGAAATGTGTTAGAAATTAACTGTTCTGGAAAGATTATAAAGTTGCCCCAGTGTGTGTATGGATGAATTTATAAATGATAATTAATTCAGGCACAGTTTTTTCTATGAAGTTTGCACTATTAGTAAACCAATTCTGTATCAGTGGAACTTCATCCAAGTTACTTTTGCATCTTGCTATTCTTGTTAATGCTGTGATATACAATGTGAGTATCATAAGATAATTCATGTTGGAAGCGACTTTAGGTAGCCTCTGGTTCAACCTCCGCTGAAAATGAGGGCCAACTATAAATCAGGCCAGATGGCTAAAGGTTTAGTCTAGTAGGGTCTTGAAAGTTTCCAAGTATGTAGAGTGCATCCCACTGGGCAACGCATTCTACTCCCTACTGTTTTATCAAGTTTTAAGGGTTGTATTATCTTAGTTGGGAAGAGAGACATTACTGTATTACTGCAAATGCAGAATTCATTAGTGCCACCTATTTGTGAGTCTATAAAACTACAGATAATCCCTGTAAAACTGTATTGAGTTAATAAGAAAATAAATATATTATTTTGTTCTCTGCTTACTCACAAGAAGGAAAGCAAGACATATAGGACAAGTCTCAAAGGCTTTCCTTCAGTTTTGTGTCTATATAGTTTCAGTGGAAATATATGTTGTTCAAAATAAGGTTTTTATATAATTTATATTATATATATATAAATGTAAGATTAAACCATTTCTAACATTTAATAATATATATTTACATATATATATATACAGGTTTTTATATATATATATATATATATATACATATATATATATATATATACACACACACACATGCACAGTTTTCTTTTACAGCTCCAGATACATTGCTTCACCTGAAGGAGGTGTGCAATTTTGGAGGACCTGTGTTGTCAAGTGAAAGACAAAGGTGGAAAAAGTCACTGAAATTATGAGAATGCATCAATGTAGAAAAAGTAAGACTTTCCAGGTAGAGTTACATATTAAAGAAGGAATTAGTAAAAAATTAGTAGAAGTCTTTTTTTTTTCTTACATTCAGCAATTAGCAAATATTTTATTAGATGAGGAATGATTAGACAAATAGTAATGCACAAAAGAAAAAATACAAGAAAAAATCCTTGGAACTTCATTAGTGCTTTTATCACACCCTACTACTGAAGAAGTGGACAGTGCTCATAATAATATATACTTTTTCTTTTGCTCATTCAATTCAAACTGTTCAGAAAGGTTTACAGTTAATTTATTCTCATTTCAGTCAGAAAGAAGATAATATTCTTTAGATCTCTGTGGAGAGGCAGAGCTTTGAATGGCAGGAGGAAGGTTTAGCATTAATACACAATGAATTAATGTCAACATATGGCTTTAAAATTCAGAGGGACATCTGTAGCCTGAGGAATAGGAGCTATAAGTTTGCTTGTTATATAACTGTTTGTAGACATGCAGATTTTCTAAATATGTATGCCTGACTGTAAACAGATAGATATTTTCAAAAAACATGTAAACAAAGGACAGATTTTCAAAACATTGTTAATTATTAGCTAATTCCTTTGTTGCCATTGATTTTCTTATGAGAACGACAAATTTGAAAACATGTATGAGTATGCATTGTAAAAGTCATTCCTGTGGCTGATAATATATGTGCATTGGCACAGACAATGAATAAATAAATATGTAAAAAAGGATTATGTTACGAAAAAAAAAAAATAACTGCAATTTCAAGTATTTTTTTCACTAAGTCAAATGATTGCTGTAATACACAGCTTGAACACAACAATACAGATTTTAACTCCATATAGAATATTAGAATATTGTTCACAGTTTGCATGTTGTTTCCAAGCCAATGAAAATACCATGTACAGTGCAACTGAAACAGATAATTTATAGAAAGACTTTGAGAACTTTGAAACATGTTTCTGGCAGAAGTTAATTCTGCCATGATCATAACATTAAAATGTTATTAAAAATATATATATTAAAAAAATTGAAGATCAAATGTAGACAAAGTAACATAACAAACATCAAGCATTTGAGATACAAAAATTAGTTTTTCTTTTTTTCCAGCATAAATACTATGTCTACTATAAACATTTATATGCAGTTTTTGTAGATAAATTTTTCTTGTGCTTTGTTCACATGCCTGTAAAATCTGAAACTGTCATATATATGTTTTTTATTCACTCATTCTGCTGTCTTTACAAATATATCGATTCAGTGGCTTACTAATTCAAATATGCCATATTCCTTATTGTGGTTGGCTGCATTCATGTTCTTTTAGATCCATGACTAAGTGAACATGATATTTTATGTGAGAATTGAAATCCTGACTGAACACCTGGGTACATTCTGTTGCTGTTGTTATTGGTTGGTTGGTTGGTAGTTTTTTTTTGTTGTTATTTCTGCTGTCCATTCATTTAGGTGTTTGTTTTTTTCAATCAATGAGCTATTGAAATGCGCTATCTTTGGACTAACCTTGTATTGAAGCACATTCAAATGACTGAGGGAAGAAAGCAAATGGAAAATGGTGGTACATATGCAAAAGCAAAAGCAAATTAATGTTAAAAATCTTGTAATGATTGAAAACATACTCTTCAAACTTAGTATTCATCAGTTCAACATGCACTGAGAGAGTGAACATTGATGGTCCCATGATGCTTTGTGGAAGTGGAATGTTGCAGGTGGTTCTATATGCTAATAACAGTACAAAGGTACTCTACTGAGAATAGAAATCTAAATCACAGCCATATATCCCAAACCTTACAATAATATAACTGAAAGGTCAAAGAGGAAAAAAATATATATTATTATTCAGTTTCCCTTACCTAAACTTGATTGTCAATGATCTAATCAAAATGCTTTTTTTTCCTCAAGACCTTTGATTCAGTCATTGCATACTGATGATGCATTTAGGAACAGAAGTTCATGACTCTATTTCTTTTCATTGTAGTTCATATGGTTTCATATTTTCTTATTAAATACTAATCAAGCCCTCTTCTGAAGATTACATGCCTACTTGTGATTTTAAAATATTTTTCCAGTTTTCAAGGTGATTTAACACCTCCAAATCTCATCAGAAATCATGTGAAATGTTTATGTCTGCTATCTTTAAATGACCTTTAAATACCAGATAATTATTCATGGCTTTTGGTGCTGATTTAGATGTTTAAAATACATGTATAGGAGGTGTACTTCAGTAAAAATGTTACATGTTTTGTTACTGTTTTTTTGTTGTCTTCAGTTGATTGGCTATAAGAGAGAAAAATTTGCTGTTGAAAGCGTGGATTTTTTTCCCACAAAATCTAGCATTATTTTTTTCTTGTATACAAGGTAATCACCATGAAGATGCAGAAAAGTGCTCTAAGACAGCACTTTAAAGAATACATTGATATCCCTGAAAGAATACTGTTAACACATCAAAATACAGATTGTAGCATTATTTTTAATGATCAAACACATAGCTACTTGCAGCTGCAAAGAAATAATAATGATGGGATGACCTACACTAATTATATCAGTTAAGAATCTGACACCTGCCATGGAATAAGAATTTGTCTCTTCCAGCACAGAAGAAAGATTATATAAGTACAAGATCCATTTGAACTCGCACATAATTGTCCTCCTAGTTTTTAAAAACTCTTTCACAACTACAGTGTATATCCTCTAGAATTTCCAAAGATCATTAATCAGCTCATTATTTTTTATGAGTATTAGTGGCACACTAATGAGTAGAATGCTTGAAAAGAAATCAAGCAGTAGGTGAATGCATCGAGTAAGTTTTTCTACCATCTGTTATGATCCAGCGTGATATCAGTCCATGCTGACCTATACTTGAATTGCCTCTAAATATTAGAATTTACAGTGGAGCAGTGGTAAATCGTAAACAGCATACCTCTATCTGAATTAACCCAGACTCATCACTCCATATTGAAGTACTGATTGGAGATGCTGTATCTCCCAATCATTTGTATGACTAAGGTCTCAAACATTTATAGAAAGGATTTATTATTATTATTATTATTTTATTTTTATTTTTTTATAAAGAACAAAATGACATGTAACCATGATGTTCCAATGAGTTTGGAGCAATTAGATTCACATATAAAATAGTCAGTTTTTATCCGTGAATCTTGAGATCCACTAACATCATCTCTATTTATTTTTTTTATTTACTTCTGAACAGTTACACAAACCTGCAATCTAACAGCCTCTCACTTTCCCTTGCAGACCTTTTTGAATCTAGCAGGTGTTTAATTAACATTTTCTCTATTTTTGAGAAGCTTCTCAGCTTCAGAGCGGAATGCAGTTGGCCTTCGTAGTTTCTTTCTAACTTGATTAAATAGCTGTTAAAGTTCGTATCTGCTCTAGAAACCTCTGAGAATAAAGATGGCATATAGCTGCCGGTAGTTCTTTTTTGTCAAATTAATTGACACAGTGTATGTCTTGTACTTAAAATTCAAAAATTCTTTGTAACTCAACCCTGGAGACCAAAGCATAGCATGGGCCAAAAGCAATAGAATAATGTCAGTTAAATCTATTATTTTAAAATTCGGAAGTACTATAATTATATTGCTGACATAAAGGCAAATTTACAAAAAGACAATTGTGTTTTTATACCTTGTACTAAATCTATTACCAAGCAGTTCAAGGTTTGTTGAACCAAATTAGGTACACACCTCCTTTGCAAGTGTGAAGCTCCTCCACAACCAGATTCAAAATTCTTCCTAGACCCGATGTGCTTGACAGCAGCCAGAAATCCTCTGCAAAAAAAAAAAAAAAACAACAAACAAACAAACAAACAAAAACACTTTGTCTCATAACACTTATTTTTGTAGCTGTATGTTTTACTTACTATATAGTCATGGTTTCAAATTGAATACTAACAATACACAAGGGCATAGGAGGATGATACCATAGTGTGTGTGGACTCTGTGATGTATCTTTTGCATGAATACACCACTACAACCTTTGACTTCAAGCAAGTCTGTGGGAAAGTAGTAGCAGTATATATACTGTTATATTGTAAGCAGATTTTTGTGATTCATTTCAGCTTGGTATGTTCTGACAAGCCTTTCTTCAATAAATAGCTGGTCACTTCAGAAGTCGGGCAGGCAACATAAGATGAAAATTGACCTATCAGTTTCTTACCTGTTAGACATTCACAAATAAATCACCAACTCATACAAACTTCAAAGAAAGTAGCTGTCTAATCTCTGGTTTAATTTATTGTTAATCTTGCAGAAAAAAATCTTTGCAATTTCACACACTACAGCAGAAACTTCAAAGAAATGCTGATTGCCCAGAACTGCAAGAGAGGCTTTTCTTTCCTATGCCTTGAAAAACAGCTTTAGAAATATAAGTCAAGGATTGTTTGTTATAGATGCAGTTGGGATTTTGGTATCTAAACACACTGTGCATTCAGCAGTGACAATAGTGCATAAGTAAAGAAACTAGTGCTCAAGTGTGGGAGAGGATCATTTTTTCTCCTCGGGGATCAGATAAAAAGTAGAAAGTGAAGTGATAGTTTCAACACTAAAATAATCAGAGATGTTGGAAATAGCAGTAGTATCTTGTTTTGTTCAGCCAAAGAGATTTAAGATCGTACTGATTAGCTAAAAAATAAATTGAAGCTCGGATTTTTTAATTTTTTTTCCCTGATGTTTGCAAGAGATTTCAAACAGGATCTTTTGCATCAATCATGAACACATGCAGGCTGTAACCTAGAGGACTGGATCACAGAGTAATTGAAGAGACTGAAATATCTAAAGAAAGTGTACAGTAGTCAGATAGAAAGTTTCTATATTTGAACTGCTGCTTGATCAAGACTTTGGAGTGTGTAGCAGCAGAAAAAAAGCACATCCAAATTATTAAAAGGTAAGACTTTATTCAGCGAGATGTTTGCTCAAGTGAGATTTACCAGGTCAGTCTCTTCACCACAGTGAGCTTAGTCATAAGCTCTTTTTCTCTACACATGGTAAAACGTAGAACATTCTTAGAATAAGTACAGTAAGGAATATATCTATAATAAGAGTGGGAAAATAAGGTATTCAGTTTAGGTAAACTAAAGATGCCAGACTGCATCTATTAGAATCAGCTGAATTTGAGTCCTGGCATGGGGAATAAATTTGATGTGAAATGATGTAATGAACAGTCATATTGTAATTAACTTCACTGAAATTGTCAAGGAAATGCATCCCCATTAAAGTTCAAATTTAAACCAGTGCTGTCTCTTTTTCTTTTCAATGAAAATCAGAGTCCACTACCTTCTTGATATGAGAGAAACATCATTTCCTTTCTACTTCAGTTTGGAGTGATCCTCTTCAAAATAATTAGAAAAAAAGGAGACCAATTTTCATGACTTAAAATGGGTAATGCATATGAATGTATCATCATGATGTTGCTTCTTGTTATCAGTGCAGAAAAAAAAACAACCAAAACAAACAAACAGAAAAACAGATATAGGTTGAATTACATTTTATAAGCCTGTACTCAAACACTTGTGACATTAACTGGACCAAAAAATCATTGTTATCCCATAATGACATTGATGTTAAAATTAAACTTGCTTGTATAGAATGACTTTAAATTGTCCTCTCTTGCATATTGTGAGATAGGATAAAAAACTGGGCTAATGAAAAAAAATCTGCACACAGCTTTTTATCAATGAAACTTACCAGAACATTTTTGGGGGGGCTTTTGTGATTTGTTTTTTGATGTGTTGGAGGCCAATAATACAGATTCACTCAGAAGATTCTCTTCCTTTGAAACTAAAAAAAAAAAAAAAAAAAAAGAATACAGATGACTGTACTTGGAGAGTGTAATTGCAGTCAGAGCAGCCTGTGTGGTTCTCACTGATATCCATCTCTACATCTACATCTTTGATGTACCCTTTATGTATATCTGCAGGCTGACTTCAGTAGGTTGTCCACTCATCTCCTCAGCTCTGAGTGTCTTCAAGGCATCTTTAATCTTTGGCCTCAGAAGCAGACAGTTGATCAAGAAAAGAATTTGGCTGAATTTTTATTTTAAGAAAAAGAGTAAAAATTGGTAGGGTGTGGAACAGGCCAGAAGCTCCCTGGAGCCAGGAATGGCTAGGGCTCCCCAGGGGTGTCAGAAAAGGGCCTAGCAGCCTGTCCTGCCAAGCCAGCTAGGAACAGTATAAGCCAGATGCTTTTGAGGGCAGCCCCAGACTTGGGCTTCAGCACCACCCTGAGGATAGCAATGTGTTCAAGCAGAATGTCAGCCATTTTGACCAAATCTGGCTTGATGGGATGGGGCACATGGAAATGGCTGCCCAGAAAAGTGACGGAGTCGCTGTCCCTGGAGGTGTTCAAGAAAAGGGTAGATGTGGCACCAAGGGGTCATGGTTTAGTGGGCACAGTGGTGATAGGTCAACAGTGGGCCTAATAGTTGGACTAACAGTCAGTAACATATGAACTTAGTGCTCTTTTCCAACCTAAATGTTTCTATGATTCTATGGCTGAGTAGGACTGTGGTAAATAAACTTTGAAATGAAATAGAAAATAGATTATGTGTGTGCAGGGGTCACTGGAGTTACCATAACCACCTGTAAAATCATACAAGGGAAAATAGCAAGATTAGGAATGGGGAGATACACTGTCCATATCATCAGAGATATCTAGAAAATATCTTCTTGGAGATTTAAAGAAGAAATGAACAGAGACAAATACAAACATAAATAATTTCCAGATAGAAAAGGATCAGGGGTCTGGTTTGTAGTCAGCTGAATCTGGCCAACAGTGTGCCCAAGCATCCAAGAAAGTAAATGCATCCTGGCCTGCACTGGAAGTGATGCAGCCAGCAGGACTAGGGAAATATTGTCTTCTTGCATGCAATGCTGTTGAGACTGCTCCTCGAGTACTGTGTTCAGTTTTGGGCTCTTGGTGAAGGGACTAGAAAACAATGCTTATGAGAAACGACTGAGGGAGCAGGGGTTGTTTTGTCTAGAGAAGAGAAGGCTGAAGGGAGGACTTACTGCTCTCTACAACCAACTCTCTTGGACTTGATATTGAAAGACTTTTTCAACTTAGATGAGTCTATGAGTCTATCAGTCTGAGAGCTGACAGCTCATCCTTATTACTTGTTTTTTAAAGAAATATAGACATAGCTGTAGCACTCACTGATGCTGCAAAAAAACTAGCTGTGCCTTCAATGCCATTAGCCATTCATTTTCTTTCTTCCTGGCTTGAGGGAAGCAAACTATTCTGTGGGCAAAGGAAAGTGTGGATGTCAAAAAATACATTGGAAATAGCTAGTTAAATGTAATGAGCAGCAGCATGCCTTCTTATGTTATCTTCAAGAAGACATCTTTTTCTCTTTGAGAGTTTGTGCTGTAGTGTTGTCTAACGCTAACACAAACTGAGATAAATTGTATTATATTTTAATACTAAATTTCTGGCTTTTCCATTAATTCATTTGTTTCTTTGTTTGTTTGTTTCATGCCAAGTAAATGAATTACGTAGATTAGGGATTCCAAGAGAGAGGCCCTGCATAGAATAGAACTAATTCTCTGGAAGAAAATGAACTAAAACCATACAAGTAATTGAAGTCACTGGGTAAGAAATACAGAGGTCTATTTAAGAGTGGGTAAGCTTAGGATTTATTTTGCAGACTAAAATAATTGAAAAGTATTTAATATTAAAGGAACCCTTCTTCTTCTTTCTGCTAAAGAATGAATGAAGCAATATTTACTAATCAAAGTCAATAACTGATAAATATATTTACAGCCAAATGTAAAACTTACCCTAATAAAATTGGCTAGCACAAATTTAACTACCTGTTTTCCTCACATCAGAGTTATATGCTTCAGACTATTATTATTCTCAGCTTGCTTTCTATGACCTAGAGGTTTTACACCAGATTTACAGTTGGTAATCAGTCTTTAGTTTTAATTATCATTTCATTCTGAGAAAAAAAAAAAAGAAAAAAGAAAAAGTATATTAAGTATTATGAAATATACATATTGAAAAGTTTGTAATTTAGTGCTTTCCTGTTTTCTTTCCATATACTTTGTAGATTTTTCCCTTTTGCTTAATTCATGTTTCTTTTTTCCTGAATCCTTCTCACAAGCTGAAATCAGAAACTTCCTAACAGGTACGATGGTTAAATTCTTCCCAAGTGTAGTGCCAAAATATGTCAAAAGTCTCATCCATTCCTTTTCCAAAGGAGTAAAGGAATTAAGTCTAATCGTAGATTTTGAATTACCTTTCCTTTGAGACTACATTTGATCCTTTTTTTTTTTTTTTTTTTTTTTTCCTCCTAGGGACATAATTTTTAGGTCTATTTAGTATAATTATTTATCTTTGTTAATCATATCACGAAATAAAATGTAAATGCGTTTGTAAAAAATATTCATAAACAGTTGTCCAGTTGCAAAATACTTTTTAAAATGAGCTATCACAGAGATTTAGCATTCAATAGCGTTTGTATTTTATGACATAAATGAAAGAGGATAATATTAAAACTTCAAAGCAGCAAAGATGACACATTTCCAGTCATGCTGTCACTGTGAGATCTACAAAGAGCATGCAAGTACACAAATTACTGCTTTTTGATTTACTGAAGTTCAAGTAGGAATTTATCTCAAAAAATATCTAATTCTACTGGTACTTCAAATCCACCAAATGCCATTAAAGTGCCATGACAAATATATGTGATATTTTGGTAAATATTTCTCTTAACACAAGATATGATAGGTCAAAATTACATGTAAAACTGTGGTCTGTCTTGCCACTAGTGAATGCCGTGGATTGGTTGAAGCCTTACTTCTTCTGATTTCACCAAAATTTCAAACGAGATTAATTGCAGATAAGCATCTCTAGGTATATTTTCTAATGCCAGCACAGGCTGTGACTAATGTGTCTTTTTGTCTGTGATGAGAAACAGTTGCTTTCAGATGTCAGTTCAAGTTCCCGTAAGATAATGGTGTTAAATAATTTAATTGACCCCCACAGTTGCTTTGTTTCGCCCATTGCTGATAAAGAAGTCAAGTGAAATTAGATGGCCAATTCACAGATGCCTATTATTAGAAGAGATGAAAACCACCCCTAACACNAAAAAAAAAAAAACACATTCCTGAATAATGTTGTGATTTTTATGTATAAAACAGGGAGAGGAGGGGAGACTGAGCTGCCATTCAGTGAGGCTGAAGTGTTGGGCAGAGGAAATCTGATGAGGTTCAACAAGGACAAGTGTAGAGTCCTAAACCTGGGAAGGGATAACTACATGCATCAGTACAGGTTAGGGGCTGTGCAGCTGGAAGGGAGCTCTGCAGAGAAGGACTTGGGTGACCTGGTGGACAACAGGTTGACCACAAGCCACCTGTGTACTTGTGGCCAAGAATACCAATGGTACCCTGGAATGCATTAAAAGAGTGCGGCCAGCAGACTGAGGGAGGTGATCCTCTCCCTCTCCTCTGACCTGGTGAGGCCACATCTGGTATACTATGTCCAATTCTGGGCTCCTCAGTTCAAGAATGACAGAAATCTTCTAGAGAGAGCCCTGCAGAGGACTACTAAGGTGATTAGGGTCCTGGAGCATCTCTGTTGTGAGGAAAGGCTGAGAGATCTTGGACTGCTCTGCCTGGAGAAGAATGAGAGGGAATCTTATCAATGCTTATAGATATCTAGAGGTCAAGAGTCAAGTGGATGAGGCCATGCTCTTCTTGTAAGTGCCTGGTAACAGAACAAGGAGCAATGGGAATTAACTGGAACATAGGAAGCTCCATACAAACATGAGAAAGATTTTCTTCACTTTGAGCATGGCAACAATGACACAGGCTGCCCAGAGAGATTGTGGAGTCCCCTTCTCTAGAGATATTCAAAACCTACTTGGACACTTTCCTGTGTAACTTGCTGTAGAGAACCTGCTTTAGTAGGGGGTCGGACTAGGCGATCTTCAGAGGTTCCTTCTAGCCTCTACATTTCTATGATTCACTTCCTATTTGTAATCTCTTTTGTTGAGTTGAACTTCAACTCAATTACTCTTTGCACACAAACTGATCTCAGTACAGCATTTTACTGCCTCTGTGGCCCTCAAATAGTCACAACTACAAAGATAATCATACTGAGTTCTGCATTTTTACCTAAGAATTAAGAATACAATGCAAGGATTTGATTATAACATAACTTGGTGAGAATATTCATAGTAGGACTGGTCACAAGATCCTATTTAACTCTAATTTCATTTATAATTATATGTATTTTCACTTGTGACTTTATTTTCCTATGCATTTCCTCATAGTAAGTAAGAAATACACATATAAATTACGTTATGAGGTTACTCCATTCATAAAAGGAATTCCAGTCCACAGGCTTAAATGGCATACTGTTCTGTAACAGAAATTCCATATCAGTCCATATGAGCAGAATTGGGAAGGTGATTGTACTTCAATATTCAGTGTTGTATTAATTCTATTTGTGTCAATTGACTTGTGATTAATAGAATAGACTTCAGAAGAGAGAAACAACAGAGATCAGAGGCCTGAAGAACATGAACAATGAGGAAGATGAAAAGCTTAGAATATTTTTGGTTTGATACAGAAGCCATACAAAATAATACAGGTGAAAAAAAAAGATAAATCTTCTAGAAGTATTTCAAAGAAAATTATGTTCTTGACAGCATAAAAAGGAATGGATTTAAACTATTATAAGGAAGAATAATTCATATGTGAGGGGAAACAGTTTTACTGATAAAACTGGTAGATTGTCAGGAGATTATGGGAACCTCAGAAAATGTGCATCTTAATGAAAAGTCTAATCAAATGTCTGTTAAGAATGAAATTTATGTAGTATATTCTACTTAGGCTTAAAGATAGTCTAGGTGATAGACTAGAGGTCTTTTCCCAACCTACTATTTGATTATTCATTGTAATTTAAGTATTAGAACTTTATATGGGCGCATTATATTTAGTTATATAATATTATAACCTATTAGACGTATTCTAATTCCTTTTCAGGTTGAAAAAACTATTCTCTGAGAAAAAGCTGTTGCCAATATAGACGGTTCAAGTGGTCATTTCAATACATATATTTATGATAGAAGGGTATAATTATATGTACATTATAATTGTTAAAAAGAGAATGCAGTGGTACAAAGAAAACTGATTTATTCATAGAGTGTGGTACTGCTCAGTGTAAGAATAGTAGAAACATTGCTTACTCTGAAAGCTTCTCCACTGAAATACTAATATGAGTTTTAGTTTGCAGCTAAGGAGCTACTTAGAGAAATCTGTTTTCAAATTTCAGCTTTTATGAGTTGAAATAATTCTGGGGATGGTTATGCAGTTTTGAGGAAAATTCAGCAGAACAAAGATGTGCTTTGAAACAGACTTCAATCTACAGAGTTTGAATGAAAAAGTACATAAAAATTTCTAAAAGTTCAGAAATAATTTCTAATAGATAACACTGGTCAGTTGGCACCCAGATATTTTCTGAAGCAGTTGCCTTTTCTTATACCATTATTTACAGTGTAGGATAATTATATAGAATCAGTTCATGAACTGTTGTCAGATTATTATTTTTCCATTGTTTCCTTTCCATTTTTCCTTCTGTAATTTTCAGTAAACTCATGCCTCATTTTATCTGATCTGACTAGATTTCCTGACTCTAATTTCTTCAGAAAGGCAAGTCATTGTCCTGAAAAGAATACAAAGAAAAAATATATGCAACACTGATTTTATGATAGTCATGGACACAGACAAAATACCTTGCAGAACCTGTCGGAGAATACATCAGACCTGTTTACAAGTGAAAATAAGTGTTGAACACATAGAATTGTTTTGTTTTCATAGAAGGAAAAATTCAGTGCTTTTCAACAACCTGTTCTGACAAATGGGTCATTCTTCAGATAGTGTTTGTGCATACCTTATAAAATCAGCCTCCTACTTTTGAACAAAAGAGCTGTCAGACACCATGCTGCAATGTAATGGCTGAAACAGGATTATACATAGAGTCAACCAGATAATTACCAGCATGCATATGCAAACAACAAAGTAAATAGCTTTTACCGACAAAAGTTTTTCACTCATGAGAGTAGCCATACTTATTGCATCTAGCACTAATTTTTTCCTCAGCCAGTGACAAGATGAATGCCTGGAACTAAGTGTAAGAAGAAGGCAAGGACACTTCTATCAAGTACTGCCTTACCCTCAAATCATGCATGGCTTAAGATCTTCCTCTGCTAGAAATGGCCTGTCAGTATTTAATAATCCACAGTACATCTCTATTCTACATTTTTCCAACCTTCCTATGAAACGCGTAAATCTTCAGCAGTAGTATCACTCAGAAAATAATAATTTTTATCGCTCATCTCTGCATTATATTAGAAACTACTAATACATTTTATGCCACTGGAAACTAAATCACAAGAATGGTCAGTGTTTAGTGTGACTGAAAACCAAGTCTTGCTTTAGTTCTGCTGTTATTCAAACCAGTTTCCTACTATAAATCTTAGAACTGGAGTTATTTCAATAAAATTATAGGCTGTGCTCTGAAATTATGACACTGGAAACAGTTTATAATGCAAATAGGCAAATCCTTCAAATGAAATATCAGTCACATAGAAAATAGTTTATTGAAGCCATGTATATTTTCATTTTTATCTTGAAACTGTTATTTTTGTGGTGTATTTTTATTATTCTGTAATGGTCATTAAAGGTGTGGAAGCACCTAGGACTGTGAAAATACTTGCAGGAAAGTGGTCTGCCTCACAAGATTTATAGACAAGTAGTTTTTCAACCACATGGAATTTCATATGTCAGTGGCTTTATTTTTGGTCTTCATTAATTACAGTGAAGTTTCGAAAGGAAGCTTCCTTCAACTGTAAAGCACCTAGAAAGAGGCAGCTTCAGCATCTTGTCATATGTATAACGTATGGCATACCATGAGTAACTGATCTGCTTGCTCTCCAGAATATCTGTTTTTGAGACTCCTAAAATATTAGATGAAAGTCAGTTTAAAGCCTTTGAGGTCATTTAGCATAGACCCCTACAGAAAAAAGAAAAAGATTTCCCATCATAATCCTCTCTCTGATATTCTCTCACGCAGAGCACTTTAAAAATACCTTTGATGGAAGTGAATTTCACATATTAACTACTTCCTTGGTTTGCCTGAAGGTCTGCATCTTAATTTTTAATTCAAGTCACTGTTCAAATCCCCAAAGATATTAATGGTGCAAGATGAAACACTCAAAGCCTTACTCTTTAAAGTTATTTCCTAAAATCTAACCTAAATATTCCTGTACAGTGTCTTCAATTTCCAGATTTTTATTTATTTATTTACTGTGTATGGAACATCCATATGTAGTAAACCTTGTGCTCAGTTTAAATTGCTCAGAGAGTTAATAGTCTGTGTTGATGGTAGAAGAGACAGTATAGTCAGTGAAGCTATAGCAACCCCTATAACTTGCACATTCTACCTATAAAGTATTTTTAAGTAGCCATAAAATTCTTTACAGCTTTCCTTAAAACTGTGTCATCAAATTGTATTAAACACATTTCAGTGTCACAGACTTCAATCTCTGTTGTTTTGTTTGTTTGCTTAAGTTTATAAAAAATCTCTTTCTACATAGAATCCTCTGAAAAGATTGAAAAAAGTCAAAGTGCATGAACAGCAACAAATTTTAGCTTACTAAGATTCTCAATTAAATACACTGAAGAAAGATAGTAACTTTTTGTTGGAGCAACACACTGAAAATTCTTACCTGCTAAACAATAATGTCTGTTATCATTTTCTGCTGTTCCTGAACAGTCAGTTCTCAAATACAACAGAGCTACAAAATTATAAAATTAGGTAATCGTTATTCCTGGCATCTACCCTGTACTTCTTTTTATACAGAAGATCCATCTGAATTCAGTCTTATGCTCCTCTTGAAATTGGCTGTCCTTAACCCTGAAAAGCACAGAAAACACTTGCAATGTAATCTATGTATCTACACAGATGTTTTCCATTTTCCAAATTATTCAAGATTTTTGAGTCAAATTTGTTTCTGAAATCATTACATGCTAATTCAAAAATAAAATAAAATAAAATAAAATAATAAAATAAAATAAAATAAAAACAGTGATGAGAAAGGCACAGTTAACCCTACACCACTACAAAGCAGGACAATTCCTTTCCTCACTCAGCTGGCAGTGTTGAACCTGATGCACTCTAGAGTACAATTTACCCTTTTGGCTCCCAGGGTACACTGTTCACTCAGATTGAGCTCACCATCAACCAGAACCCTTAAATCCCTCTCTGCATAGCTATTCTTCAGCCTCTCATCCTTCAGTCTGCACATCTATTTAGGTTTGCCCTAGCCCAGGTGCAGAACCCAGCACTAATCTCTACCCTTAAGAGATTTAACAGGTTCTTCCAATTTAGTGTCATTTGCAAACTTGCTTATACATTCAAGTCCTGTAACCTAGTAATTGATGAAAACATTAAAGAGAAATAGCCATAAATTAAAGTCACATGGAACTTCACTAGTGACTAGCTATCAGCCTCGCTTGACCCCTTATGCTGCAAGCTTTTTGAGCCAGACCTAGACAGAAGGGTTCTGTTAGAAACAATATTGAAAACTTTGCTGAAATTCAAAAAGATTACATCAACTGGCTCCTCTTGGTCAGGTAGGTGGGTAATCTTGTCATAAAAGGAATTTGTTAAACAGGACTTTCCCCTTATGAATTCTTGTGGGCTGTGACCAATGACTGTATTTTCTTTCAGATGTTTCTCAGTAACTCCCAGAATAATCTTATCCATCATCTTTCAAACCACTGAAGTGAGACTTAGCAGATCTGTAATCACTCAAGGCTTCTTTCTTGCTCCTCTTGAAAAATCATAGAATGGCTTAGTTTGGAGAGGACGTTTGTCAGATTCGACCTCTCCAGATTCCCACAATAATTGAAAAATAACTGGGAGGTACTACAAGAATATCAGCCAGCTTTTTGAGTACTCTCACAAAAAATGTGAAGTGAAACAAAAGACACTGAACGAAACATCTATTTTTCTATAGTTCATAAATAGAAGGTAATACAATCATAAAAGTTACTAGAAAATGTCACTAATTTACTGATGCTTTTCTGTTTATTGTCTTACTTCTTGGGAAGAGTACAAAGAAGTTGTTATGATATGCAGAGAGAAGATTAGAAAGGCTGAAGCCCAGCTTGAACTCAACTTGGCTACAAGAGTAAAAGACAACAAAACTTTTTTTACAGATATGTTAACAGTAAGAGAAAGGCTGTTCTGCTACTGAAGAAGCAAAACTGCTTCTGACAGGTTCTTGGTGTTATTAGGCAAAGTATTCATAGTTAGGCCAATAGCCACATACAGAATAGAGAATAGAACTCATCAAACTGGCAAAGGGGGTTCTCTGGCTGTACAGTACTTTTTCACAGGAAAAAGTCTAGGTTCAAAAGAAGCTCTCCCTTCAGTGGCTGGCCTTTACATGAGCCTAGGATGACTCCACCCTGGGTCCACACTTTCTGGTCACAGGGGGAGCACAGGTGCAAACAACTTGTCTGTGTTCCTTGGCCAGCCACACCCCTTCACCAGGTGCTCAATTACCAGGTCAAGTCATGACCTAACAGTTCCCCTGCAAGGGCTAAGGAGAATTTCCATCCTTTACTGCATGTGGAGGGAATACAATCACTGAGGGTAAGAAGAAGGCTGAGATTCTCAATGCCTTCTTTACATCTGTTTTTAAAAAATCAGACCAATTATCCTTGAGGTATTCCACCCTCAGCCTGGAAGTCTGGGATGGGAAGCAGAATAAAGCTCCACGATTCAGGTGGAAACAGTTAGAGACCTACTACTCCACCTGGACTGCTGTAAGTTCAGGGGGCTGGATGGGATCTAACTGAGTGTGCTGAGGGAGCTGGTGGAGGTGATTGCTAAGCCACTTTTCATCATCTGTCAGTGTTCTTGGTGAACTAGTGAGGTTTCAGAGAATTGTAGGCTTGCCAATGTGACTCCCATCTATGAGAAAGGTTGTAAGATGTATCAGGAGAACTAACAGGCAGGTCAGCCTGACCTTGGTGCTGGGGAAAGTTATAGAGATGATCATCTTGAGTGAGATTCAAGACATATGTGGGATGACCAGGGGATCAGCCTAGCCAGCACAAGTTCACGAATGGCACGTCCTGCTTGATCAACCTGATCTCCTGTGATTCAGTGACCATTTTTGTGGATGAGGGAAAGGCTGTTGATGTATTCTATCTAGACTTCAGCAAAGCCTTTGATGCTGTCTCCCACAGTATTTTGGAGAAGCTGCCGGCCTATGACTTGGACAGGTACGCTCTTCATTGAGTAAAGAACTGGGTGGGTAGCTGAGCCCAGAAAGCTGTGGTGAATGGAGTTAAATCATGACCACTAGTCACAAGCGGTGCTTCCCAGTGGTAGGTATTGGGGAATGTCCTGTTCAGCATTTTGATGATGTGGATGATGGGTTTGAGTGCACTCTTGCCAATGACACCAAGTTTGCAGGAATTTTCAATCTGCCTTGGGGTAAGAGAAGCCCCACAGAGGGATCTGAACAGGCTGGATCACTGAACTGAGGCCAATGGGATGAAGTTCAACAAGAGCAAGTGCTGGGTCCTGCACTTTGGCCACAACCACCCCAGAAATTCTATATGCCTGGGACAGAGTGGCTAGAAGACTGCATGGAAGAAAAGGACATGGATGTGTTGGTAGACACTTGGCTGAACATGACTCAATAAAAGTGTGTCCAAGTGGCCAAGAAAGACAATGGAGTGTGTCCAGAGAAGGGCAATGAAGCTCATGAAGGGTCTGAAGCACAAGTCTTACAGGGAGCGGCTGAGAGAACTGGGATTGCTTAGTGTGGATAAGAGGAGGTTCAGAGGAGACGTTATAGCTCTCTACAACTACCTGAAATTAGGTTGTCATGTGGTGGGGATCGATCTCTTCTCTAGCATAACTAGTGATTAGAGGGAATATCCTGAAGTTGCACCAGGTTGCACGTTAGGAAAAACTTATTCTCCAAATGAGTGTTCAGGTGCTGGAGTGGGCTGCCCAGGGATGTGGTGGAGTCACTGACCCTTCAGGTGTTCAAGAAATGTTTAGATGTTGTAGATGTTGTACTAAGGGACATCGTTTAATGGGGAAATATTGGCTATAGGTGGATAGTCTGGATGACCTTGGAGGTCTTTTCCAACCATTGTGAATCTATGATTCAGTCTAAGGATCAATGCCAATTATTGAGTATTGGTATCCTCAATTATTATATGTTTTGACCACCTTTATGTAATCACAGAATTAAATGGATGGACTTTTCCATCAGTCCTGATAATTTATTTAAATATATTTTCCAATCCATTATTCACTGTTTTTAATAGCTTAATGTCAACAATGCATTCAGTCAGTATGAAACTAGTTTTCCTAATGCTTATTTGCTTCCTTGTTACTGCATACTTTTGTTTCTGCCTTGATTGTCTATAGGAATTTCTTTTTCTATTCTTTTCTGCGCTATACTACATATGATTCACTGCCTTATTTCAGTTCTTTAACTAACCCTCTCTCCTGTTTTCAATTATTCTTCCTTTCTTGCGCATTCTTAGTGGATTTACCTTTCTGCCTTCATTTGTGATATTGTCTGTTCTGAATTTATCTACTTTCTTTATACCTCTCCTCATGGGACTCAAGCCTTTTGTAAAGTTTAGCATAATGGAAGTGTATACACAATTCAATTAAAGTACTGTAACCACTGCATTAACTAAAGTAACTAATATTTACCTCAAAATGCCTTATGAATTCAGGCTAACAACCTCCTATAGTATACATTGTCTGAAAAATTCTGGAAGCTTTTGTCCTCTAATAATTTGTCGTCTTAAAGGCTAGGTAAGGAAAAGGGTAATCCTGAAACATCCAATCTTCTGACATTCCTGACTTTTGTGAATCAGTCCTACAATGGACCTACCCTTTATTTTACAAGAGAGGAGTACAGGTCATCTTCAAAAGTAAAATTGTCATTGGCCAAAATTTATTCCCCCATCTGTATTATAGACTTTACTACTCTTACTTACTGATGGAGACAAAAAAATTTAACAAATGTAGATTGAATGAAATTACATTTTTGTTTTTCTACTGATAGACATCCATGTCTTTTCTCTGCTGTCTAACTTTTCTGTATGCTTATTTCTAGTGATTCAGGAAAAAACAAACAACAACAAAAAACAGAAAATTCCCAGGAGCCTGTACAGCATAAATCCTTCATTCTATCACTTACAAATTAATCCAAGTCTATCTTCACTTACTCATTCTTTTCACTCTTCAAGGCAGGAAATTATAATTATTACTACATACCTCTCTTCATCCTCCTCATCCCCAATTTATTCTTCTTTTTTTTCTTTTTTGATGCTTCTCTAGCATAAAACTAGGTAATTTAACTCTCCTAGCAACACTATCTCATTTGGGGAAATTAAACCATTTTAAATATTTTATCTGATATAAGTATTTGTTTTTTTTTTCCTCTTTTATTTTATATTTTCCTTCTTTTTTCTATGACATTTGATAGCTTGAGGCTCTTCATTTCTCTTAACCTTGCCCCAAAATCTTCAGTATTCAGTGTTGCTTTCCTTATACAGCCATATCTGATTATATATGCACTATATTTTTGGTATAGACTGCAAGCTAGTGTTTTTAAGTTTCTCTTTCATGTAGATAAAAAATATACCATATACAATGTGACAAAATTCTTGTCGCAAAAGGTCTTGCTTCTGTAATACCTATAAAATTATGTGGTCTTTTTTTCCCATAGAAATATAGAATCATAGAATAGCTTGAGTTGGAAGGGACCCTAAAGTTTAATCAATTCCAAACCCCTGCTGTGGGCGCAGTTAAATATTTCTTATTTTCTTTGTAACTGCACTCCTAAAAGCACTTAATATATTTGCTCATAGCTTTTTTCAGAAATCGGGACAGTGCTAAGTTTATCTCCTCATATTGTAAAATCTGCACCAAAATTAGACAAAGCTGCTTTCTCATGTGGCTTTATTTCACACAAGATCGTTTTTTATACCAAGAAACATTCAATAAATAATCAAGAACCGTAGATTGAATTTCTTCTGTGGACATCAATTATTTTTAGAGACCTGTAGTTGGAAGGTAAGTTTTCAGACAAGTTCCTAAAAACCAGGATGTGCTCAACAGGAAAGGTTAATGAGCTAAATCTTCTCATGATTTGCTTCTGTTACAGAATCATAGCATCATAGAATGGCCTGGGTTGAAAAGGACCACAATGATCATCTGGTTTCAATACCCCTGCTATGTGCAGGGTTGCCATCCACTAGACCAGGCTGCCCAGAGCCAAATCCAGCCTGGCCTTGAATGCCTCTAGGGATGTGGTATCCACAACCTCCTTGGGCAATCTGGTCCAGTGCGTCACCACCCTCTGTGTGAAAAACTTCCTCCTAAGATCTAACCCAAACCTCCCATCTCAGTTTAAAACCATTCCCCCTTGTCCTATCACTATCCACCCTCATAAACAGCCATTCCCCTTCCTGTTTATATGCTCCCTTCAAGTACTGGAAGTACTCCCAGATATAGGAGGTCAAGAAAGGCAGACAAGAAACTGGCATGGCTGAAACAGCCGTGCCAAACTGGAGAGCAAGAGAAAATGCACAGGCAATGGAAACACATCCTTATACCCCTGGGAGGGGTATAAGGATACTGCTAGGCTATGTAGGGGCAGAGCCAGGAAGGCCAAGTTCCAGCTGGAACTGGAATTGGTGAGGGGTGTGAAGAAAAAACAAAAACTACTTTAACCTGCACATTAACCAGAAAAGGAAAGTCCAAGAAGGCTTAACCCCCCCAGTGAGCAATACAGGCAGGCTTGTAACAACAGACAAGAGGGAGGCTGAGGCACTCAACTTTTTTGCCTCGGTCTTTACTGGCAACTGCTCTTCCAGCATATGGGTTGGAAGGTGGTGACTGAGGAATCTGCGTCCCTCCTGCTGTAAGTGAAGATCAGGTTCGCAACCACCTGAGGAACCAAAACATCTCTAAGTCTGTGGGTATTGATGAGACGCATCTCAGAGTACCATTTTAAGGGTTGTGACTGAGGAAGATCTATTTTAAGAGACTATTGATTTTTTTAAAAAAGGTTGGTGTTTAGATTGCACTTTCTGCTTTTTCTTCCAGGATATGTAAATAAGTTCAGTTACTCTCAATTACAGAGTCAACATAGGTCTATAGAGGCTTTTACAATTGCTTTGGTTCACAACGAGCTAAAAGTCAACACCATTTTTTGATGGTTTAAAATATATAGGGAAGTATATGCTGAGACAGTGGAAGTGTTCTCTTATTTAAATAACGTACAGTCAGTTACTGTATGCTAGAGTCCAAGCCTCTGAATAAGCTTTGAAAAATCGTGATTCAGGGGAAAAGTAAGCTTTGAAAAGCCATGTTCTAATGTGTTATCTGAATCTAAATGAAGCCAGATTCAAGATTTATGGAAAATACACATATCTGAGACTATATTGGAAACCTAGAAAAACAAAGAAATCAACAAAGTGCATCAGTTTTTTTTTCTTCATTTGAAAAATTAAAATTTCTTAGCTGTCAGAAATGCACAAACTATACTTTTCTGTAACTACATCAACATATGGAAATAGTGGAGGTATAGAAACTATTTTTGGAATATTTGATTTAAGAGTTCTGCATTAAGGAATATAATGCAAGTTCTTATCTTTCAGCAAAGTCTAACAGCTGGAGTATCTACATGTGTGTATTCCCTTGTCACTTTTAAAAATTGCCTTTGAAATAATTTATAGCTGGTATATATATCCAAAGTTCACACTAATTTGCCTTTGGATCAGACTGTTACATTAACTTTCCCTTGATTTTTATTTATTTATTTACTTTTGTGAGAACATCTTTATACTTAAAACTGAATATCAAAAAGAAAAATTCCAGACTCAGATTTAGTGCACAAAGCAATATCCAATGTTTTCCAGAAAAAGAACTGGAAGATCTACTTACATATTTAACTAAATATATTCACACACATTAAAAAAAAAAAAAAAAAAAAAAAGGCGTATGTTATTTAAATCTACAAATCTTAAGGAACATTTTGTCGTATTCTTTTTATCTGATATTTAAAATGAAGGCTGAATAAAATTGCTATTTGTTTCAAAGATGTTCACTGTAAAAAAATCAAAATAGAATGACTGATCATGGTGTCAATAGACAATTTGGGATAGATAGTATTATTCATTTTTACAACCCAAAATACTTTGTAACTACTAAAACAAATTTGATTTATTTGCATAGTATTTTAATTATTAATATTTAGGTGTATATTTACGTGTATAAATGTAAATATATGCATACTTTTTAAGAACGACTCAATCTCATAAATCAAACAAATATCACAATAGACAATTTTATTCTATTTATAGAACGAAAATCTTAGCTTTTGTAAAGAAGAATCTTGTAGTACAGTACAAATTTCATATTCTTTACAGAGAAGATTGCATATGAAGAGATGAGAACACATATCCATGATTAGGCAAATTAATATAGCCCGGACGATGTTTCTGACATTTGCCAGTATCAGAAGAGAAGGAGAAATACAGATTGGTACGTTAACAGTATTCTCTCCCAGTTTCTTAAAAAGGCAGTTTATGTAGAGAGTGCCATTTCATCCTCTTATTAAATTCAACCTTGAGAACTTTAGCACTATCAATTGGATTAAACTCTTTTTAAAGCTCAGTTACACTTTTGCTGCCTACTTAATTATGGTTGGACTAGATCAAGCATGTCCAGTCTTCGACTCACAGGCTTCATGAGGCCTGGCACAACCTGCAATGCAGCTGCACTCTGCCCCAAGCCACCATGGCAGCAGCTCTGCCCAACAGGGCAGCCCGGCCTAGCATGCACACCCATCACTCAGCAACAACCAAACAGCAGCGTGCGATTGGCTCTGTCTGGGCTGAATTCAGGACAAGGGAAGAGCGCAGTGCGGTGCTAACTCAAATGATGACGAATAGTTGTGTGCATTTTGATATACTGGCAAAATACAGTCCTGTGAACAGCAAAAAATATGCAGCTTTGCTTTCTGTTTTGATAAAGGAATTTGAGAATAGGTTTAAAGATTGCCAAAAATTCATCCTTTTTTTTTTTTTTTTTTAATATGTGTGACTTCAATTTCAGTCAACACAAAAACATGACCTGTGAATTTTCTCATGGAATCTATAGAGTTACAATCAGACATTAACTCAAAAATTTGATTGCATCTCTTTACCAGACTTTTTGGAAAGGCCTGCCTTTCCAGAGAGAAATATCCCTTGTTTTACAGTCATGCCTTATTATCACTTTTTGACAGTATGTACATTTGTGGACAACTGTTTTCAAGGAGGGAAGAAATATGGGAAGAGTAAAATTTCATCAAAAATCTTGAGTACCTTGAGAACTCACTAAGAATTGCCAGTTCCATAAAACCACACTGATGCACTAGTTTCACAGAAACAAGGTCAAACATTCCACTAGCTTTATGTTTTGTTGCTCATTTTTTTTTTTAATGTTTTAGCAATATATATATATTAAAAATAAATTTTGTTACTTTATCTATACGGTATATTTTATGAGGTCCAAGACAATTCTCCTCTCAATGTGGCCAAAAGGTTGGACACTCATAGACTAGATGATTTTAGAGGTTTTTTCCAACTGTAATGATTTTATGATTCTATAATCATTCCAATGAGTTATGTGACCAAATTATTTATAATGTTGAAATATATATTTTTTTCCTTTATTTTAAACAAGGTATTCACTTGGTAATTTTTCTACCTAAACATCTAATATTTATGTGAATTACTGACTGAGGACACAGTAAGGGGTCATGTGCACCTCAACATAAAATGTTTTATAGGTAAACTTAGCTATAATGTCAAAAAATTAAAGTGAGATTTATAAGTCAATAAATGTATGTATTAAACTCTTTCTTCCTTTCATAAAGTAAGATTATAATGATTGTTTTCCACATATCCTGGAAGTAGGGATTGAAGCAACCATTCATTTTGCAGCAAGAAAATGAAGAATGGATTTGTTATAAGGAAAAAATCATACAAAGAACTGGAGGAACTAGGATGGATGGACTAGGAAAGATGTGGAATCTTTCAACAAGAAGCTACTCAAAAAGCATTTTCTTAGCACAGATATGTCAGAGCACAGAGATGACCTCAGTCACGTTTAAGAGTCCCTTTTGAGTCCATACAGTTCCATCTGAATATCTCTTGATAATATCAAAGTATTCTTTGTTATACTCTTTATGAATCAAAGATAAACAAGTTTTTATACTGCATTTTGGAATTCCAAGAACCTAAAATAATTTTGTGTTAAATTAATAGAGTAACATTTTTTACAACTGCCGAATAAAAACCTTGACGTGTGTTCTCTCTGCTCTCAGCATGGAATAAATAATGCTGATCTCAAATATTTCAGCGCAAGATTAGAATTACTTTTTTTAACTGTCACTATTTATTACAAATTGAAATTGGTACAAATGTAAATAGAAATATAATTTCCAAGTTGCTGTTGATTTAGTACCATAAAATTGGAGTGTCGTTGCATGTTCACTCTGAATCATATCTTAGAAGGGGATTATTAATCACAAACTGTTGTTCAGCCAGTTTGCCCAAGGTAAGCATGGCATGTGGGTCTCACACAGATACATGACTGAGAAGTATTAGATTGCACAAAGATAAAGACCAGTGAAACAAGTTGTTTAGTTGTTTTTTCATGTTTTATTCTACTCCTTGAATTCTACCAGTTGACTCTAAACATGCATTTGTTTGGAGAACAAATTATTCTTAATTTGTTTGGGGAACAATGTACTCTTAATCCACTATGGAAGTTTTTGCCTTGTGCTGTCATAATAAAGGTTCCTTCTACGGCCAGTGAATAAACGGTGAAATTCCTGGTTCAGGAAGGCACCTCCATATATTATTAGCCTGAAACACACAAACAGGCTCTTTGTTATTTTACACCCATTCCTTTGGCACTGTGATTACATAGGACATAGATAAGCATGGGCACTTTGTCTCCCTGATATTCCTTGTTTAAAAACAAACAAACAAACAAACAAAAACAAATTGAATCCTTTCCAGTTTCTAAGTTTCCCTTTGTTGATTGTTCCTACTTCTGCAACCTCAATAAGAAATGTAAAGATAAAGGATACACTTTTTTTTTTAATTAATATGTTAGTGATGTGTGTTTTTTTTTAAAGAAAGCCAAAGTAATAAAAACAATCCATTAATATCAGATGAGAAATCTTCAAACTCCAAACTTCTCACAGCTCAGGTGAAAGCAAGCAAGAGCATTCGGGTTATTTCTGTGGGCATCCAAAAGAAAGGAAGTGACAATCATTTTGTTCATTTTATGCAGTTTATGTTTTGAGTCACTCATATACTTTTAAAATGACAAGCCTTCACAACCCATTATTATATCTCCTGAGATTGATAGTTTTATACAATCTCATAAAAGTTCTTTACAGAGGCAGTTCTCAGCACTGTGACAAGAAACTTGCATTGTCTTTAGCACAGCAAAATTTTTAGAGCTATTAATTTGATTGAAATTAAACAAAACTTCCTATTAAAGTGTATGATTTAGTTACAACTGAAAATTTTCTATTGCCTCTAAGCTATGGTCACGAATGTCAAAAAAATAAGCATTTTGAAAGTTGAATGCTAATTGTTAAATTACCATATTAGTAACAGAATAAAAAGATTTTCCATAAGGAAAAGAAGTACAAAAGAATTATCTTAACCTTTAAATATTTATTAAAAGTACATATTTTAAAATATTAATTGCAGCATGGATAATGGGATATTTAAGAAGAGATATTTTAGGACAGACAAATAAACAAAACACAGCAAGCTGATGGTGGAAAAAAAAACTTTTATGTACCATAAGTAAGCTTAAAGTAAACTTACTCATCTATTTCTGGAATCACAAATGTTAGCTTCAGTTCACTAACAAGTCCTGAGTACTGTTGTTAGAAAACCCACACAATTTCCACTATACCTTCCTTGATATTATACTGCTACTGAAATCCCAAATGGATTTCAAGATAGGATGAAAAGTGGCACTTTTTTTTCCTCCTGCCTCCACACCTTCTTAGACTCAAGATGGATTTCAAGTATATAGTGATTTTAAATTTGCTGGAGTCAAAAAGTTCAGAGAAGGAAGAAATCATATTCTAGTTTAAGCTATAGGGAAAAGTTTTTTGTTGTTGTTATTTGATTGGTTGTTTTTTTAAGAAATAATTGTATAAATTGTCGAGTTCATTCCTGAAGATTCAAATATATGTACTATTTCCTAATATTGTAAACCATGGCTGCATCGATAAATCCATAATCAATAGCAACTCAGATATCAAATAGAGTGATAGAAAGGTTAAATACAGTGAACACGAGTCTTGCTTTCTTTTTTCTTTCTTTTTTTTTTTTTTTTTT
>JACDJE010000577.1:152251-282372 GCA_016647715.1 Pavo muticus | reverse complement strand
GTGATTCTGTGATTCTGTGATTCTGTGATTCTGTGATCTTTCAGCTTGAAAGTCCCCCTTCAACCACTGTTTGATTCTGTGATAAAAAATTGAGACAAGTAGTGTATATTTGAAGGTTACATGCATCTCAAACGGCCCCTGGAGTCATCATTACTGGTACAATGGGTAAAGAAAAAATTGAAAATGCTAGCTTTGTCTTATTCCTAGTGCAAAATATCCGTTCTTCTACTTCCAAACCAAGCAATTCCAGAGATGATTTTCTTTTCTTTTTTCACCTTCTCTCTTCCATTTTGGTCAGCTTCATTGAACAAAAATGAGTCTGTACACTATTTAGAAGTAAAAGAGTAAAGAACCGAAGAGGAAAAAACACTCTAAGTGTCAAATATCTTCTGATGAACGCGCATGGCATGCTGGTCTTTTTCAGAAGACTAGTTGGGAGCATCTAACACACTAGTAATATAATTACTTCCTAATCTCACTATGGAGAAATCAGCTGGTACTACTTAGCCCAAAATGGTAAACCAAACTGTAACTATATTAACTATACTGAAAAACAAACCTTAGAGAGATCAACAGAAAGACTCTTAGTGCTTGAGCATATGTATTAAATGAAAGACTTTGTCAAAACAATTCACCAAACTTTTGAAAAAATTGCAGCAAAGATCATCACACAAACTAATGATTAATGATCATTTTTCAATTTTAGTTAAACTATATGCATTTTCCGGTATCCCATTCTCCAATGTGTTTGACAGTTTTACTTGCTTGGGCATAAAAAGTAGAAATTAAATTTCTTTCCTTTCTTTACTTTATGCTAATGTTATGCACATACTTATCAATGATAAATGTTGCAAGATTTTAATAGCATATGAAATGAAGAAGGAAAGAGCCAAACCGTTAAGAGATTGTTAAACTCAGATGCAGTCTGATAATGTAACTAAATCGTGTAGCTAAACCTTGAATCTAAGGACAAAAGAAATCTTTTGTATTCACTTTCAGCAATATTCAATGTCTTATATGCTATGAGAAAAGTTATCCCATATAAATAATATTGCCAAAGCATGCTTGCAAGGAAGGTCTAAGGCTGAAAAATAATGTGAATACAACACCAAGGTAAAGCTGTATTACAGCAAAGAAAAATATTGTAAGCCTATTAAGTAAGCAAACTGTCAAGGATATAAAATATTTTTAACCTTTATATTTTTCCTATTTATATAACATGCATATTAACCATCATGATTTAACCAGAAAGTTTGTTAGTTTGTTCAACTGCATTTTAACACTTCAGCTTTTTAAAATCCTAAACTATAAGACATAAACTTTAAAAAATAAGTAAAATATTACAACATATTCATTTGAATGTACTGTCTACTTTATGTTTCTTGGAATACCATGAAAAGCTAAAGCTTTGCATACATAACAGATGGATTTAAATTTTTTTGTCTCATTAAAGCAGAAATAAGCAACTGCTTGTAAACATCTTGGATTCCCCCTATCATTAACTTGACAGAATCCATCTGCCTCTTGCAGTTTTATTTCAATGTAAATATGTAGACACATGTACTAATTTGCCTATTGTGTCTACATTTACAATCGATTATATTTCTTGTAATTGAATCATAGAATCATTGGATGGTTTGGGTTGGAAGGGATCTTTAAGATCATCCTGTTCCAACCCCCTGCTATAAGCAGAGACACATCCTCTTGATCAGGTTGCACAAAGCCCCATCCAGCCTGGCCTTGAACACTTCCAGGTAGGGGGCATCCACAACCTCGCTGGGCAACCTGTTCCAGTGTTTCACCACTCTCACCGTAAAGAATTTCTTTCTAATATCTACTCTAAATCTACCCTCTTCCAGTTTAAAGCCATTCCCCCTTGTACCGTTGCTACATTATAAAAAGTCCGAATAAAAAGTCCCTCCCCAGCTTTCCTGTAGGCCTCTTTCAGGTACTGGAAAGCCACTATAAGGTTTCCTCAGAGAATTCTCCAGGCTGAAGAGCCTCAGATCTCTCAGCCTGTTGTCGTAGGGGAGATGCTCCAGCCCTCTGATCATCTTCGTGGCCCTCCTCTGGACCCATTCCAACAGCTAATGTCCTCCTTTTGTTGGGGGCTCCAGAACTCAACACAATACTCCAGTTAGGGTCTCACAGAAGCAGAATAGAGGGGCAGAATCACCTCCCTCGACTTTCTGGTCACATTTCTCTTGATGCAACCCAGGATACAGTTGACCTTCTGGGTCAGCTTACGTTGCCTGCTCATGTTGAGTCTTTCATTAACCAGTGTCCCCAAATCCTTCTCCTCTGGGCTGCTCTCAAGCTATTTGTGGCTGTGCAAGGACCTGTAGTTTAAACTGAGGGAAAAAAGGGAAATGTACAGGAAGTGGAAGAAGGGTTGTGTAGCCTGGGAGGAATACAGGGCTGTTGTCTGTGTGTAGAGATAGGATTAGGAAAGCCAAGGCACAGGTGGAGCTGAATTTGGCAAGGGATGTGAAAGATAACAAGAAGGGGTTCTACATGTACATAGGCAGGAGGAGACAGGCCAAGGAGTGTGTTCCCCCTCTGATGAAAGGTAATGTGGAGCTGGCTTCCTCAGACATAGAAAAAGCTGAGGTACTCATTAAGTGTTTTGCTTCAGTCTTCACGGGTGATCAGGCTTCCCATGTCTGCCGGGACCATGAGCCTCTAGGTGAGAGTGTGGGGAATAGTTTCTGTCCCACTGTAATGGTGGAACAAGTCTGAGTCCTCCTCATGAAACTGTACGTTTATAAGTCCATGGGGCCAGATGATATCTATCCTAGAGTTCTGAAAGAGATGGCTGATGTGATTGCCGAGCCTTTCTCCTTCATATTTGAAAAATCCTGGCTGTCTGGTGAAGTCCCCGGTGACTGGAAAAAGGGAAACATTACTCCCATTTTTAAGAAAGGGAGAAAGGAAGACCTGGGGAGCTACAGGCCTGTGATCCTCACCTCTGTGCCTGGGAAGATCATGGAGCAGGTTCTCCTAGAAACTATGTTAAGGCACATACGAGACAAAGAGGTTTTTCGAGACTGCCAGCATGGCTTCACCAAGGGCAGATCTTGCCTGAGCAATCTGGTGGCCTTCTGTGATGGAGTGACTGCTTCCGTGGATGGGGGAAGGGTGATGGATGTCATCTACCTGGACTTCTGCAAAGCCTTTGACATGGTCCCTCACCACATCCTTCTCTCTAAATTGGAGAGGTGTGGATTTGAAGGATGGACTGTTCGATAGATTAGGAATTGGCTGGCTGGACGCAGCCAAAGGGTTGTGATTAATGGTTCTGTGTCAGGGTGGAGGCCGGTCACAAGCGGTGTCCCTCAGGGGTCGGTCTTGGGACCAGTGCTCTTCAACATCTTCATCAGTGACATAGACGGTGGCATTGAGTGCACCCTCAGCAAGTTTGCAGATGGCACCAAGCTGACCGGTGCAGTAGACACATTAGAAAGGAAGGGAAGTCATCCAGAGGGACCTGGACAGGCTGGAGAAGTGGGCCCATGAAAACCTAATGAGGTTCAATAAGGCCAAGAGCAGGGTGTTGCTCTTGGGTCGAGGCAATCCCAGGTATTTATACAAACTGGGGGAAGACCTCATTGAGAGCAGCCCTGCGGAGAAGGACTTGAGGGTCCTGGTAGATGACAAGATGGACATGAGCCAGCAGTATGGGCTTGCAACCCGGAAGGCCAACTGTGTTCTGGGCTGCATAAAAAAAGGGGTGGCCAGCAGGGAGAGGGAGGTGATTGTCCCCCTCTACTCGGCTCTTGTGAGGCCNACTAGTTTCACAGAAACAAGGTCAAACATTCCACTAGCTTTATGTTTTGTTGCTCATTTTTTTTTTTAATGTTTTAGCAATATATATATATTAAAAATAAATTTTGTTACTTTATCTATACGGTATATTTTATGAGGTCCAAGACAATTCTCCTCTCAATGTGGCCAAAAGGTTGGACACTCATAGACTAGATGATTTTAGAGGTTTTTTCCAACTGTAATGATTTTATGATTCTATAATCATTCCAATGAGTTATGTGACCAAATTATTTATAATGTTGAAATATATATTTTTTTCCTTTATTTTAAACAAGGTATTCACTTGGTAATTTTTCTACCTAAACATCTAATATTTATGTGAATTACTGACTGAGGACACAGTAAGGGGTCATGTGCACCTCAACATAAAATGTTTTATAGGTAAACTTAGCTATAATGTCAAAAAATTAAAGTGAGATTTATAAGTCAATAAATGTATGTATTAAACTCTTTCTTCCTTTCATAAAGTAAGATTATAATGATTGTTTTCCACATATCCTGGAAGTAGGGATTGAAGCAACCATTCATTTTGCAGCAAGAAAATGAAGAATGGATTTGTTATAAGGAAAAAATCATACAAAGAACTGGAGGAACTAGGATGGATGGACTAGGAAAGATGTGGAATCTTTCAACAAGAAGCTACTCAAAAAGCATTTTCTTAGCACAGATATGTCAGAGCACAGAGATGACCTCAGTCACGTTTAAGAGTCCCTTTTGAGTCCATACAGTTCCATCTGAATATCTCTTGATAATATCAAAGTATTCTTTGTTATACTCTTTATGAATCAAAGATAAACAAGTTTTTATACTGCATTTTGGAATTCCAAGAACCTAAAATAATTTTGTGTTAAATTAATAGAGTAACATTTTTTACAACTGCCGAATAAAAACCTTGACGTGTGTTCTCTCTGCTCTCAGCATGGAATAAATAATGCTGATCTCAAATATTTCAGCGCAAGATTAGAATTACTTTTTTTAACTGTCACTATTTATTACAAATTGAAATTGGTACAAATGTAAATAGAAATATAATTTCCAAGTTGCTGTTGATTTAGTACCATAAAATTGGAGTGTCGTTGCATGTTCACTCTGAATCATATCTTAGAAGGGGATTATTAATCACAAACTGTTGTTCAGCCAGTTTGCCCAAGGTAAGCATGGCATGTGGGTCTCACACAGATACATGACTGAGAAGTATTAGATTGCACAAAGATAAAGACCAGTGAAACAAGTTGTTTAGTTGTTTTTTCATGTTTTATTCTACTCCTTGAATTCTACCAGTTGACTCTAAACATGCATTTGTTTGGAGAACAAATTATTCTTAATTTGTTTGGGGAACAATGTACTCTTAATCCACTATGGAAGTTTTTGCCTTGTGCTGTCATAATAAAGGTTCCTTCTACGGCCAGTGAATAAACGGTGAAATTCCTGGTTCAGGAAGGCACCTCCATATATTATTAGCCTGAAACACACAAACAGGCTCTTTGTTATTTTACACCCATTCCTTTGGCACTGTGATTACATAGGACATAGATAAGCATGGGCACTTTGTCTCCCTGATATTCCTTGTTTAAAAACAAACAAACAAACAAACAAAAACAAATTGAATCCTTTCCAGTTTCTAAGTTTCCCTTTGTTGATTGTTCCTACTTCTGCAACCTCAATAAGAAATGTAAAGATAAAGGATACACTTTTTTTTTTAATTAATATGTTAGTGATGTGTGTTTTTTTTTAAAGAAAGCCAAAGTAATAAAAACAATCCATTAATATCAGATGAGAAATCTTCAAACTCCAAACTTCTCACAGCTCAGGTGAAAGCAAGCAAGAGCATTCGGGTTATTTCTGTGGGCATCCAAAAGAAAGGAAGTGACAATCATTTTGTTCATTTTATGCAGTTTATGTTTTGAGTCACTCATATACTTTTAAATGACAAGCCTTCACAACCCATTATTATATCTCCTGAGATTGATAGTTTTATACAATCTCATAAAAGTTCTTTACAGAGGCAGTTCTCAGCACTGTGACAAGAAACTTGCATTGTCTTTAGCACAGCAAAATTTTTAGAGCTATTAATTTGATTGAAATTAAACAAAACTTCCTATTAAAGTGTATGATTTAGTTACAACTGAAAATTTTCTATTGCCTCTAAGCTATGGTCACGAATGTCAAAAAAATAAGCATTTTGAAAGTTGAATGCTAATTGTTAAATTACCATATTAGTAACAGAATAAAAAGATTTTCCATAAGGAAAAGAAGTACAAAAGAATTATCTTAACCTTTAAATATTTATTAAAAGTACATATTTTAAAATATTAATTGCAGCATGGATAATGGGATATTTAAGAAGAGATATTTTAGGACAGACAAATAAACAAAACACAGCAAGCTGATGGTGGAAAAAAAAACTTTTATGTACCATAAGTAAGCTTAAAGTAAACTTACTCATCTATTTCTGGAATCACAAATGTTAGCTTCAGTTCACTAACAAGTCCTGAGTACTGTTGTTAGAAAACCCACACAATTTCCACTATACCTTCCTTGATATTATACTGCTACTGAAATCCCAAATGGATTTCAAGATAGGATGAAAAGTGGCACTTTTTTTTCCTCCTGCCTCCACACCTTCTTAGACTCAAGATGGATTTCAAGTATATAGTGATTTTAAATTTGCTGGAGTCAAAAAGTTCAGAGAAGGAAGAAATCATATTCTAGTTTAAGCTATAGGGAAAAGTTTTTTGTTGTTGTTATTTGATTGGTTGTTTTTTTTTAAGAAATAATTGTATAAATTGTCGAGTTCATTCCTGAAGATTCAAATATATGTACTATTTCCTAATATTGTAAACCATAGCTGCATCGATAAATCCATAATCAATAGCAACTCAGATATCAAATAGAGTGATAGAAAGGTTAAATACAGTGAACACGAGTCTTGCTTTCTTTTNAACAGTCTTTCACTCCTTCTCTGTTCTATGAGGGTTTGTAGAAATATAGGATATTTTTTTAAAAAGCACTTTAATGAAATTATGCATGATTATGTTGTTTGTTGCTACAAATAAAAATAATGTTTTGCATTTGAAGAGTAATAATTCCAAAAAAGCTCTATCTCACTTCGTTCCAGGCTATTTCATCAGTACTGATCTCTATAGCTAAAATAGGACTTACCCCATTTTTACATTACAACTTCACAATTTAATGACCTTTCCTTTATTTCTAACTGATACGACTCAACATAGGTTAGATGTAAGTGGCAAGTAGCATATATCCTCTGATCCAGTTTTAGCAGCTGCTGTTACAGCCTGAATCAGGTCAGCTTCTCTATCTCCGCAGGCGACAAAACACTGGTCTTATGCACAAGTCCATGCGCTGAACCTCAGGGTTACATCTTTAACAGTATATTCAACAGTGCCTGGTCCTAAACAGATTTGTACAATGAAAATTTAATGCCTCTAATGGTAAATTGTCAGAAAAAATCTTTATATTTTTAGCCTAGGCCAGCTGGTTCCTAAAAGTTTCCAGGAATTTTTCAGAAGCTAGCAGAAACATGCTGGATATAGGCTAAAATAATATTGTCATATGGATGTACTCAAACTCTGCCAGCTGGACTCAGAACTGGAGAAAACTCTGGTACTGTTTGGTTTCATGCTACAAACATAGTTATGAATAAATATTAATAGTTCATCTTTTTCTGAAAAATAAAGTGTATTCTTCATACATTAGTAGTTTGATTTTAAGAGAAAATTTTAGGTAGTGTCTAAAAATACCGAGATCTGATATGGTATGAGGTAAGTGAGGTAAAGAAGTCTGGCTGTCTCCTTCAAGCACTCAAGAGCACTGCTGGGACCCAGCTGAGTGACGGCTGGGTCCCAGAAGATAGGTTAGACTGTTGAGATAGGATGGATTGTTGTGATCAGGTGGAGGGCTTTGCTAGTCAAGTGTAAGGATCTTCCCCTTTTTAGATATGGCTGGCCTTTTCGTACCATCTTCTACCTAGTCCTTCTTTGTTCATGCAGCTTCCATTTCACATTTATAAACCCCCTTGGGTATGCAGATCTCTGCAGTTTCTACATTCTCCCAGTCCAGGTCCAACCCTACCCCACAAAAGTCCAGGTTGGTCTTCTTGGTCTTGCATCTGTAATTTGACAGCTCATCAACCAGTGTGACAGGGAAGCTTATTTCTTGTCATTATCTCCATTTTTGCTTTCTCAGATCTATGTCTCGGCATTTTGTTTACGGTTCTTCATTCTTTACTTTTATCATCCTGATCCATGATCCTCACTCAGACAACCCTGCTTGGATGAACATTCTGACATTCCATGACTTTCCTGATCCATCTTGATTCCCAGCACTTCCTTCCCTTCTTATTAAACCTTTGTTGTACTGGAAAAGGGCTTTGACCAGAGACCCTTTGTCTTGCTCCAATTTATAGGGGGGAGAGGAGGTTCTTTGGTATATGTATATCCAATGTGAGATTAAGAAACAACGGTTCAAATGTTGGTCCAATCAGTTTATTACAAATCCTAGTCATTCAGGCAGATGGGGAAGGGAAGAAGGGTGGTAGAAAAAATGGAAATACAAGTAAGGAGTCTTTGTAGGAAGCAAGAGGGAGATAGTCACCACCATGGGTCCAGCGTGGTTCGTAGTTCAGTCATTGATCTTCAGTAGTGGTGGGTGATCGGGTGCTGTTGTTCCATCGACGATGACGGTGACCATGGAGACGATAGAGAGAATGGTGACAATGGCGAAACTTTCCAATGGCAGTACAAACTCATTTATAAGTCCAAAGTGGTTGAGTCAGCTCTTTTTGAAGCGACAGCTTCTGGCTTTTGGATTTCAGCAGGAACTCCTTTTGTTCCCATCTTCCTGGCTGCCAACTTGTATCTTGCCTTCACAGGATACAATGGTATCATCCCCCAATCTCCCATAGCAAGCTGGAGTTATTTGGTCACAGGCCAGATCTTCTGCCAGTAAACAGTCCTGAGCACTCTCTTCCAAAGGCAAACAGCTCCAAAGAAATGCTTTCAAATGTAAAATTGTCCACACAGTGATGTTGATTGCAGCACTGCACCCACCTCTCAACTCCTAGATAAGAAATGACTCAGAAAGCAAGCTTTGAGCCAAAAACAAAGAAGGATTCATACACCCTTAAAAGAGCAGACACTCTCCTTAAACATATATGTATATTATGAGTTTCAGGCGGGCAGAAATGACCCTTCACAAAAATACCTGGTGTGATATGAGATGCTAAAAAGAAATTTTCCTTTGAGAAGATTCTTGAATAATTATTATTTCATGTCATGTTTATTTTATTTTTGAAGTAGAGGCTATTGGGGCCATTATGTTGTGATATTGCATCAGAAAATGTGAACTGCTTTTGTTCCTCTTCTCTGTTGTCTTTTCCAGTTTACAAAAACCTTAGGACTTTTAAAAGTATGAAAGCATCCTCACCACAAATGCATATTTAAGTAATGTATTTTTATTGCAAGTAAGCAGTACTTAATATTGGACATGAGGAAATAGTTGTTCTTTTTTATCCCCAGACAATTTTTTATCAGCTGTGTGACGGCATAGCAGTGTATCTTCCACTGGGGGAAAACAGCATTTAATCATTAGTGATTACTAGAGGGACTTGCCATATTGCATCCCATCAAATTTTATTGCTGTCAAGATATCGTGGTCAGTTCTTAGCCAAACCTACAAATCTGGTTTGACCCTTGATGAAGGTTAACCAGTGGCACTGAGATAAAGAGAACTGGAAATAACTCAGACCTTGTGATAAAACTTGGCAAGGACAGGGTTACTGTCTCTATTTTAAGGCACAAACTATATATCAGCTTTTGACACAACAGAAAGGAGAAATAAAAGAATGCATATGTAAGTAGTTAAGTTCTTTACCAAGAGACTGGTGAGGTGCTGGAACAGGCTGACCAGAGAGGTTGTGGATGCCCCATCCCTGAAGGTGTTCAAGGCCAGGTGGGATGGGGACCCGGGCAGCCTGGTCTAGTATTAGATATGGAGGTTGGTGGTCCTGCATGCAGCAGGGGGGTTGGAGCTTGATGATCCTTGAGGTCCCTTCCAACCCAAGCCACTCTATGATTCTGTGATTCTATGAAGTAGGTGAAGTGTAACAATCAAAATGCTCATTGTGCAAATGAACATAGGCTTTTCTATTATTGTTTTCAGTTATGCTACCTGCAGTACATAGAGAAACCCTTGGAATGATTCTGGGAGACTTGGCCAATCACTGGTAGTAAAACATGACCATTGGTTTCAGTCAATATGTTTTCATTTAGGAACAACTGTCTATTGCGGGAAGTAGAGGACTGCTGTTTGGTTCTGTCGGTTCTCCAGCGTATCAATAACAAATAATAATACAAAACACTTATATAGAGATGCTATTGCTCCACATGATTCTTCTGTGAGGAGATTTCACAACATTTTTGAAAAGGAGAGGGTTAGAAATGAGCAAAATCAAAAACCTTTTTCTTCCCAGTCTTTAATCATGACAACTGACAGATTAATGACTTTTAACCTTGAATTTTTTATTTCCCTGATATGGAGCTCATTTTTTTCTGTTACCATGTTCCTTTAAACTTTTACTATATAAAGTAATGATTTCAAAAGAAAAGAAAGTGATAAGTTATTGGAAGACATATCTCAAAATGGTTTCACTCCCACTGAATTCAGAAAACCTTTTCCTCCCAAGGACCTGAACAATGCCTCAGTCTGATGCAATTTGTTTTAAGGTTACTGAGTATCCAAAACTGTTCCTTGACAAGGATAGAATTTACCCTCCCCTCTCTCTTCACACTGTACGTACAATAGAACCCTACTTTTCTCTTCTCCCTTGATCCACCTTTATGGGAGTTTTTTTGTTTTGCTTTTTTTCTGCTTTATGACTTACCTGAAACCTCCTTTTCCTCACACCACATAAAATCCAATACTGACAAGCCAGCACCATTTAAATTATTCACGCTTCAGTATACTTGAGCCGCAGTGCAACAATCAGCCGAGCAATCATTCCATTCATTGGTTTCTTCTGAACTTACTGATGACAAATCACAATAAGAAAACTAGAATCCTGTGCGGCTACTGAAAGCTTAAGTCTGAGTAAAATCATTTCCATATAAGCATATAACATCAGCAGCAACAACAAAAAAAACCTTAGTAAGATTAGCATAAGTGTATAAATGCATAAATAAAGTAAAAATTAATATTAAAAGCCCATGGATCAATTATTAAGACCTATCTTTTGTACATTTGATATGACAGCATAGAGTCACATTAAACTCTTTAAAATATATAGTTTTTTTCAGTGAAGTTGTTGAAATCACCATAGCCAGATCCTTTAATCAATCATTTAATTACCTGCCAGAGATAAAAGTGGAGACTATAGAGGAGGCCAGGAAACATTGCTCTTTGTCCAAAATAGTTCAGCTGACATAAAGCATGATACTGAGTCAGGTTTATACAGTAGAGAGACAACATTTAGCATTGTAGGTCAATACAACAAATGAGATATCTTGTAACACACACAAAAAAAGAAACATGTATTTTAAAATTGAATTTTGTAGAAAACAGAGTCATTTCTTTATGTTCATCTCCCTCTAACATGAAATCTGACTGCTTTTTTCTTTGTTTGTGTAAATGGAGAGAAACTTCTCCAGGACATATGGTAGTAGTGGCAGGCTAGAGGCAGGCAGCTGAGTAAGTAACAATTCTTCAGAAGAAAAAGGATGGGAAAAGGGAAAAAAAGAACTTATTCAAAAAAGAGGTAGTACTTTTAGCCCTGATACATGTCAAATATCTTTTGATCCACTGATCTTCATGTAACAGAAGTAAGAATCGTGTGGACGTGTGTCTATTTATTCTAGTATATAATCCAAGTCCTGGGCACAGGCTCAATGACAGGCTTCAGCAGTTTTTCAGGATACTTAAGTACAAGCCGATTTACCAGTACAAGTTAGCCCCTGCCAATTAGCACTGTCTATCCTGTATTGTCCCTTGAAAGCATCCTAGAAGGCTTTGCACCCCAAAATACTCCAATATGCCCTCAGACTACACCCCGCAACATGTTACTTTCACCTTGCTACTTCAGAAAACTCTGCTTCACAATGTTCATACCTCATCAGCTGAAGTCTCTTAAAATGTAAGCTAATGGCTAGCCTCTACCTTATTTCAAACAAAACAACAAAATTTACAGGTAGTAGTAGATTAAGGGGGACACATGACAAAAAAAATGAGATCACATTAGCAGACAAGTAGAGCTGGGTGCTGACTCAGCTTTCTGTAGTAAGGTCTAGAAGGAGGTGGATGAATTGTAGCAAGTTAAACAAGTAGTTTAGTTTGTAGAAGGTAGCTGAAGAAATGATGAAAAGTTATTGGAATGGTCAAACAGTGGCAGCTCTTTGAAAATCAATGAATAGTAAAAACAGTTCTTAAAACTGAATAAGAATATTATTTAAGCTATAAAGTTACATTCTGTGATTTTGTTTAGGGATTTGTAATCTGCAAACAAAATTCAAGTGAATTGAAGAATGCTGAATTGTGAAGATGTTTCAATTAGAAATTGCTATAGCACATATTTTGGTTCTGGCAAGAAAGATTATTCTAATCTGTGCTGCATTATTTTATTTTCTGTCATGTCAGAAGATCTGACAATAGAATTAATTCAGTGAAAGGTCTCAGTTTCAGTCAAACAAGATTTGAATTTGGGAGGGGGGGGAAGGTTGGGAGTAAAAAAGTCTTGCTCTTGAAATCTTTTGCATAAGACTTCATATGATTTAGAAGCCTTAACTGAAGGGCAGTGATTTTGTCCAACAGACCAGGCAACACAAAAGGGAGAATAAAGTTAGCCAAGCAACAGCAGGCAGATCTTTTCACTGAATCATAGAATCATGTAATGGCCTGGGTTGAGAAGGACCTCAAAGATTATCTAGTTTCAATCCCCTTGCCATGGGCAGGGTCACCAATATGATGCTTAGTGCAAAAGCAGGACGTCTAGTCATACTTGTCTTGTACAAAGAAGCTGTTTTATATTCACAGGTAGCACATGTTAAAAGGGATATCTGAGAGGCAAGCTTTGAACAGGGAGTCTTCTAGTATGCACAGTCTTCTCAGGGAAATTTTTTGGTACTTTGGTAGATCTGTGTATATATCATTACTGCTTTTCATTAATAGCCCTATAAAGTTTATATAATTTTGTATATAGTTGCTTGTCTTTTTTATTGTTTTTTTCCTAGAAGAAACACAAATTTCCTTTCTTTTCTTTTTTTCTCTTCTATCTCTCTCCAGTTTTAGCAAGAAAGCCACTAGGGGAAATAATCATGAACTAATTATGATATATAATATCATATTTTATAATTATGAGGTAATTATGAATGGTCAGATGGGCCCAGTTCTTTCAGATGTTTTTAAAGCTAAAGCCTAGTTCTTTTACAAGAGGTATACAGGTTTAGTAGTTTCTTTTTTGGTAGCTTCAGAGTTTCAAGGAATGACAGTTGGTGATTGCCCTACCACTCTTTTAGGAGTGACATTTCACATTAAGCACCTGGTAGGGTTCTTCTTCAAGCATCACAAAATCTTATACCTTTTAGAATGCTCAGCTCAGCAGATAGCAATGAGTATTGTACGGTTAACAATTCACTTCTCCTCTTTCTAACTCTGTGTCAGCTCTTCCTGATTGCCTTTAGGACAGAGATCAAACTCACAAGTGTATACAAAGTATTTTAAAGTAACAAACCATTAAAAACTTACCATGTGAGATTATAAAAAAATTGTGATTCAAATTGGGTGCAATTATGCTGCTTTCATTCACTACTGGGTTGTTTCTGGAACCAGAAGGAAAGAGTATATGATGAGGTTATTTACAAGCAGTTTGACTTGCTGTCCTTAAGATGAAAAAATAAATGTATTGAATATGTTACAGCCTTTCATGTAAACAAAGTAAAATTGAGAAATTCTTCTGTTTTGGACTGGTCTCCATGATAAATTCCATGTTAGGTGGAATGCCAGAATTCTAATGTGAGTACTGCCCCAGTTTTCCCTGAAGACTTCATATCGAGCACCAGACACAGGCCTGAGGAGACTTTTATGTATGGACACAGGGAAGTATGAGTCACATTCTGCAATCTGAGAGCGCAAGCTAAGCTGTTATGGTGACAAAACCAAAGGGTCTTATATTTCCCCAGTAGATCAGACTTGTGACTGAAGGCACTGTTTGGCAACAGAAGGAAATACTTTTGATCCATATGGTTGTAGTCAGCAAATATGTCACTGGATTCTGTCACTTGGCCACAGATCATCTTTAGCAGAAATCCCCCTCGTATTCAAGTGATCCAGCAAAGCAGCCTTATTTGGTTTACCACTCCTTACCCATGAGAATAGAGCTTGCTTCGAAGGAACCAGGTCAGCTACTGGAAGCAGTCTGGCCTTGGCAATGTGGAGCTCTCCTTAGCCTAGAAAATCTGCTTCTCTGCTGCAAAGAGCAAAGCTGGTTCATTCAAACTTAGCTCTTTATTGCTGTCTGGAAAACATATGTTATTTCCGGCGGTGCTAGAAAGATGGTTTGGATATATTTCCCTGGGTCTACTTCTGTCCATTTCAAAGGAGATGCTCTAAAATCATTCTGTGATGAGACAGACAGATATTGATTGCTTAAATTCTTCTCTTTGGCACAAATGTTACCGAGCTGAGGTGCCCAGGATAATATAAAAGCAAATCTGTGTTTCTATGAAACTTTCTTAAGTGGACCAGATTGTTGCACAATTATCGTTAATTATTTATGGATAATGTTACCATCCACATCCAGGCTCTTTCCAAGCTATCCCTACCTAAACAGCAATATTTCTTTGTAAAAAAAAATTAGTGGCAGTGATGTCAGTGATGTTGCACCCAGGCTGCATCTGACCCATTTTGTACTGTGGCTGTTGCCATTTCTTTAAGCTCTGCTAAGCAGAGTAGAAAATGTAACTTCCAGAAATACTCAGGAAAGCATAGTTATTCTTGATTGTCTGAGGGATCTATCTGTAACATTAGACTCATTTAAAGGCTGCAATATCCCAGTGAAATTAAGTATATTGCATAAGGGAAATGAATGCATGTTGAAAAGATGCATTATTAGGTGCTTAATGTAATCACAGTTTCTGGATTGCTATGGAGAACTAGGGCAGTAATTGCTTTGAAAACAGTTGTGTTGATGCTTGAATTTCTCCCTGTCAGACACATCGTATATGTACGTAAACTCAGGATATTTTGAAAAAATCTACTGAGAAAAATAGGATGAATGAGTTGAGACTTGTTGAATTGTACACATCTAAAAAATTAATTTCCTGTCTAAATAATAATGTATGTTGTCTTTCTGTTCTTTGCAGAGAGAGAACGTAGAAGATTATTGACATCATGTTAGGTTGAAACAGTTCCAGACATCAATTCTCTACACTCAGTTTAGATAACATCTTAGCTATCCTCTGATCTGTGTTAGTCAACACCTGAGGAGCTATCCTCAGAGATGCCTAGGCTAGAGATGTGAGAGATATCACCTGCTAGGTACCTGAGGTTCTCTATCTACCATAAATATGCCTCAAATGCATGCAAATATTCAATACTTTTTCCTGTATAAGTATCTGACAATTATTTAACATTGGATCTGGTACAATTTATATTTACAGAGAGGGGGACTAAGAGATATGACTCTTATGATTCTACTTTAATGGAAATAATTTGTATGCATACAATGCCTCATAGCAATGTTACTTTATTTCTGTAGCTGTTCTTAGAATGGTCCTTATTACCATGTGACTCATAGGACAAAAAATCGTTTAAACAATTTAAACATTTTTTCCCTGCCCATGTCATTTATAATTGGTTTGTGCATTAGAAACTGATATCCTTCATGTTATTTCTGCGTATACATGTGTGTGGGTATTTGGGAGGAGCAGGTGCGGCAGGCCCTGTGTACATCCAGTGGAAAAATATTATCCAAATAAAGTTAACTTTTAACATAACTGTAACATATAGTCTTGAAAACACCAACTTTTTAAAATACATGAGAAAACCCTTTCTTAATATATTCTACTTGTGGTAGAAGACGCTGTACTTGCATTTGTTCTTAAAAGGCTGCTACACATTGTCTTCTGCTTCTGTGTGTTTAGCCAAATTGATTCATTTCTGGTCAGAAGTGGAAAACTACTTTGATCTGTAGGGCAAGTTTATGTAAAACTGTTTTAACAAGTTTTCTAACAAAGTGGAAAAAATACATACATATACATAGCTGATGTAGAAAACTAGAAAATGTTATCTTGGATTTCAATCTTTTCTTGCATTTTAATAAAAGATCTAAATAAATTAGTGCTGTGAATATTAAAATAATCTTCAAAATTCTAAGAGTAAAATCTTGAACTTTTTCAAGTCTTTGGGAATTTAAATTTAAATTTTGGTAGGAGTAGAATAATTTTATCTAGCAGCTACATGGCGAAACAGTGAGAACAAAGTGTCTCACTGTGTTGTAATTTCAAAGGAAAACCACAAACCACATTACGTAAACATGAAACTCTGGTTTATCTCAAATGTGTTATCATTTGGATCTTTGGTGAAAAAGCCTACTAATCAGTGGGCTTATTGGAATTTACCTAGTGTTTTACAGAAAAGTTATAAGTAAATCAAACACTTCTGTTCATCACTTATATATCTACTGATTAATTTGATAAACAGTATGACTATTATATGATGTTACTCTTACATATCAGATTGTATACCACATATCCTTCTACTATAAGGAAGATTAAATTGCCAACATATAGCATAGGCAAATAAATGCAATAAAGGAATTGTACTCAAATCCATTAAATCATAAAAAAAATCAAAATTAAAATTCTTACTTCAAAACTCTATGCAAAATATGAGGAGCATGCTAATGAACATGACTGGACCCTTGCTGTGCCTAGACTGTGAGCTTTAGTTATGTTATTGTTTAAGCCATACTTTAAATATCCTTATACCAGATGGTTGACTGAAGCTTTTTTTTTTTTTTTTAATTAGACTGGGATTTGTCTATTTCCCTCTGTGTTTGTTAATATTGATTATTTTGCAACTGAATTGAGTAGGATAGACTCAAAAGGAATTTGTTTATATTAACGCACAATTAAAATCAATTACTCTGTCCAGAAATGAAGAACAAATCCATAATTGAATGAAAAACAGACAAAACAGAAACATCAGAAAAATCACTATGGAATTTCAATAATATACCACTCAGCAATTACATACTCTTGTTCGGTTTCATTTCATCAAACAAAGGATTTTCACATTACTGTAAATTCAAGTTTTCTATGTATCAGTTTCAGACCATGGACCAACCTTATGCCACGCATCATCTTACATTAAAAGAAATCCCACTGATTTCAGTAAACCTACTTAGAAAGAAAGATTGTTCATATTAGTACAGATGGTCAAATTAGATAACAGTGATCTGCATCATATATTTGAGAACTATTCCAGATATTGTTAATGGTATCCATTGCCATGAGGAGATTTTTGCATTATGACCCTGAATTTTTGCACAATATATTACTGCATTAATTTCATATTATAACATGAATGAAATGTGCACAGCATTTCCAATAGCTTTTCTTTGTTTCCTTCAGGATACTCCGTATGATACTCTCCCCTGGAGTAAATGCTGTGGACTGGCTCACGTTTCCCCACTCCCAATCTGTACTCTCTTTTGAAGAGTAACTATGGATAAGAGTACATGGATAACTAGTGATGCTGACCCACATAGAGTCCCTCAAGACTTTACTCTCAAAATCTTACTGTTTCACTGGTCTTGTTCACTCCCATACACCAAAAAACTCTCCTCAACTTGGAACTTGCTGAAAGTTTATGGAGACCAGACAGTGGATGTGATCACAGTGAGACAGTGGGTGGTATGTTTCAGCAGTTGCAATAGTAGTGGGGCACCTTCACTGGTACAGATTTTTATGAGTGAGGTATGCAGGCTCTTAGAATCATAGAATCACCAAAGTTGGAAAAACCTATAAGATCATCCCGCCCAATCATCCTCCTATCCCCAACAGTGCTCTCTAAACCATGTCCCTCAGAACAATGTCTAAATTTTCCTTGAACACCTCCAGGGTTGGTTACCCCATCACCTCCCTGGGCAGCCCATTCCAGCACCTGACCACTCTTTTGGAAAAGTAGTATTTCCTAAAGTCCAGCCCGAATCTCCCCTGGCACAACTTGAGGCCATTCCCTCTAGTCCTATCACTAGTTACACGAAAGAAGAGGCTGACCCCCAGCTCACTACAACCTCCCTTCAGGTAGTTATAGGGAGCAATAAGGTCTCCCCTGAGCCTCCTCTTGTTCGTGACTGGTGAAAATGCATAGCTAGCAGTGGTGAGTATGTTGAAAAACAATAAGAATTTGCTCTATGAAGTAGTGTTATTGTGCTCTTTGTATCTGTAATAGTTTCAGTGAAAATAAACAGGAGGTATTACATTACAGAGCTGTGCAGTATGTACATTTCATTTATAGCTGATTTCTTGTTTATATAAACAGAGCCTGTATCAGCCAAATTGTAAAGACAACAGGAGATCTCACTCAAAAGAGGTTCATATTATTTCTTTTACCCCAAAACATGTTTTCTATGTGAAGACTAGCATTCAAGTATTCTTCACATTCATAAACCATTACAAGTGAACTGTGGATGCCAGCAAGAACATGATGCCTGGATTTAAATATTTTGTAGTATTACAGTGGGAGCAGATAACTATGTTCTCCCTTTCCAGTGAATTGGCATTGAAATATATCTGTTTTTAAGATGCCTGACACTGACAATTATCCTGCTTCATACAACTGGACCTCTACAGTAAGGAAACAAATACAGCCTCAAAAAATAATAATAATATAAACACATTCTTGCAACACATAGTTGAGCAACCAAATGTGGAAACAGAAAGCAATCAGACAGTCAAAAAACAGGACTAACAAAGCACCACCAGTGCCTTGAAAACTCTTCAGACAGTATTTATGGATCTTTATACCACATAAAGTCCAAACAAAAATCACTTTACCAAATACTAGATGCTGCTTGCAATCCATCAGAATTGTTTCTATCATTTGTCAAGTGAGGATGTTTGATGCATGCCTTTGATGCTAATGAAGGCATAAGATCTGCTGGTATCATGCTGGGGGACTACACTAATGGAATGTGTGGCCATCAGAGATGGGAACTGGATCTTGAATAAAGAAAGCACCTTCTGACCTCAGCTGTGCTTCAAGATGGAAAGACCTAGTTGTTTCACATCAGACAGCATCCTGAGAATCTGCTAAACTGTGTGATCATGGAGGAAAGGGAGGGGAAAGAAAAACTGGCAATGTACAGACATACATACCGTCACTGTATGTATGTCTGTACATTACAGGCCCAAGCCTGAAATCATTCTAAAAAGAAGCCAAACAAATAAACAAACAAAACAAAACAAAACAAAAAACTAAGCTCGGAAATGCTAATTGTTTGCACTTTAAAAAAAAAAGTCATTTGACAGAAAATAAAATGAGTCAAGTTATCTTCTTAGAGCCAAAAAATTGTGCATAAGTGCCACAGATTAAATATCAAACATACTGCACAAATGAAGTGTTATATTCCAAAACTGTTGACCAGAACAGTGAGTAACAAGGGATTATTAAGATGAACAAATGGTTTCAGAATGAACATGATTGAGCAGGTTGTTCAAATTACTGTTCTGGGCAGCAGCTTTGTACGGAGATAAAAATCCAGTCTTGACTGTAGAAGAACATGTGCACATGTATGCCAGTTGAGTCAGCAGTGCTTTGGACATGTGTTTAAATGGCAAGTTAAAATACATTGGATAAGTCTACCAAATTTTAATAGTACAAAAATTTACCAGACGTTTAAAAGCAATGAAAAGCAATCACAATTATGAAAGTCTTTTTGCTTTTATTGGAAAAGTTATATTCTTATTTATAATTTGAATTTCTAAAGCTACAACCTCAGAAGACATATCTTCAAGTTTTTCTGGCAACCTATTTATTTATTTATTTGTGAAACTTGAGATTCTTTCATAGTCACATGAACACAGGTGTCATGGTTTTATGATTTTTGGTTATCGGTATTCCACATCATAACATCATGTAGTGCACTGGAAGTAAAAGTGTCCCGATTACCTGTCCCTGAAGAGAAGAACTACATTCCCCAGAAGACTGTTTGCTGTGCTGTTATCATTTCTGCTCAGGGGAAACAGATATAAGGCCTTGGTAGGTTATCTGACCTGCTTTTCTTCATCAGTCTCTCTCCCTGCTGCTCAACTAGACTGTGCATCTCACCTCAGCTTTATGGTGAGGCCTATCCAGCTTTTGGACAATCTCTCTCTCTCATTACATTTGATTTATTAGCTTCAATTCTAATTATATTGTATTATAGTGTGTTATCTTGCATTCCGATATCATATTTAGTAAATTAGTTTGTTTCTCCTCAGATTTTTGCCATTGTTTTTAATTATTTTGGGGTCCCTTGTTTCCCTTTTCTGGAGGCGTGGATTTTGCGAAATCCCTCCGCCCTGCTAGTCACGGAACCAGGCCGAACCAGCCCGTAAACCGTTGACAACAGGATTCAAGAAAGCACTGCATGTTCAACATCTGTACATATAGTCCTATAATACACAACCATTAGCACTAGTGGAGCTCCCCTGACATCAGTAGAACCATGTTGTTACATATCCATAGATCATATGGTCATCACATACGTAAGTGCAGAGGTATCACTGGACTAATTTTAGAGAATTTTAGAGAACTGGAACTGGAAAGGTGAAGAATGTTGGCTACATTTATAATAGGAAAGAAAATTATGCTGGGGTATTATCTCAGGTCACCAAACCAAGAGGCATGGTTTGCTTGTATCCATTCTGTTAAACTCCCTCTCCTCTCTATCTGGCTGGGACCAAACTGTGTACTTAGCCTATGCTAAATCCCTGTGTTATATCTGGGAAACATCCTGGAGAGTGTTAGTCTGCTGAGGTGAGTAGCAGACTAGGGACTATTGCAACAATTAAATAAAGAGTGTAAGCAGCTGAGTTCTAGTGCCCACATAAGAATATTACCATAATTCTACCATGGATAAAATCTGCAGATTATGCTATTATAGCCCATATGGCTAACGATGCTGTAATCATCTGTCGAGCAAAGCAAAGAAAGGAAACAAAGCTACACTGTGGAGAAGATGAAGGAGGGAGGTGTCTTTTTTGAAAAGGGCAGACGTTTCTTTTGCTGAGCCTTTACTGATATTTATATGCTTTCTGCTTTCCCAGTTTGCTGTAACAATGTAAGTAACAGAGAAGCCCAGCTAACAAGTGAACAACACTCAGTAACAGCTGAATTCAAGGATGAGAGATCAGTTGGAGGCCAATTGTCCTTTGGGGGACCCAAATCTGGAGAGGATCACTGGGAACAGAGGAGAAACAGGTGTTGGTAAGACGGGATAGAGGCTGAACATCTAGAAGGGCAGTTAAGATGGGACAGACTTAAGGATTGAGAAGCTAATACAGATATGACGTTTGTATGGTAGGGCTGTATAGAGACACAGTCACAAGTCCTTAGGAAGAAGAAAAAAATGGGGAAGTGGCAAAATAATTAATCATAAATAAATAAATAAATAAATAAATAAATAAATAAAATCTACAATCCTATTCCACTGATTTCTTCTTTTTAGGAATCCAGATCTGTAAATTAAATGGAGGACCTGTATATGCTTTTTTACCAGTTTGTTTCTGCATAGACAGGCTGTTCTTTCAACACAAATGAAAGAGGGTTCAGCTGGAGGGAATGGATGATACTGGGAGGACAGATAAGAGAATAGCTGTATTTTCATTAGTATGATCCTCCTTTTCTGTTTTTGTTTATTTGTTTGCTTGCGTTTAGTTATATTTTATGTCCAGGGGAAAGAGAACTGTAGTAAGAAAAAAAAAAAGCAATAAAAAATATTATTTTCATAGCTGACAAATGTTAGTATACAAAAACAGAGGAGTAGTGAAACAGCCAAATCAATTTGAAATGCTTGGCTGCAAAAATTATTTTCAAGCTGTACATACAAGAACAAAATCCCTAATCTCCTGACAAGCTCTCTCCTGATATGGGCAAGAATATGCTTTCATCAGTATAGAACACTTCCACATAAATCCTTGAAAGAAAGATCTGGATCAAAATAGTATATAAAAGTTGTAATGTATGTAATGAATGTAGTCTTAAATGGTCTCCAACTAGTAAAATAAATCTGTTTGAATGGTCAAATGAAGTGCCTTTACACTTAGTTTCCTGCCCAGACAGGATCAAATTATACAGCTTTATCAAGAAAACTGACTCTACCTACAGTACAAACCAGGATAGTGCAAAAGTAAACATGTTAGAAGTGTAGGAATATGCCCATGGGCTAGTAAGCCACCCAAGAGGCAGAATGCATTTAACACTCAGCACAGTCATGTCATGTGAGAGTACGCAAATTCATCTAAATGGTGTCAGCAGCTGAGTTGCCTTATGCCCCAGTATTTTAAGACACAAGGGAGTTGACCTATGACTATCAGCCCTTAGCAGCTTAAATTAACTGCATAGAATTTATTTTATCCAATGTGGGCACCTAAAAATCTCTTTTGGTCAGTGGAGATAGACAGGGAATTCCCAAAGATGAGTCAACACCATATTTAGGAGCCTAAGGTAATTAGCTTGAACTGTAACAACTAATGCTTAGTTACCTAAATTAGATTAGGCTATATATGTAAATTAATATATCTTCTGAATATAAAACAGTTTCTTGCCCTTATAACGACTACACTTGCATCTGAAAAGTCAATGCTAGTTCTTTCTGAAGGAATAATCACTCAGCATGTATTGTCATGAATTTTTAATAGGGATGAATAAATCAGAAAAAATGGAGAGCTCTGGAAGTATCTTATAATACATAATATTATCTTCTTGAATAGTACTCTTCATGGTGAGAATATGACTCAGGTCAGATAACACTCAGTCTTTAAGAATACTGCCAGTATATCATGGTGTCAATTCTGAACTGCCCCTCATTTCTTAAGAACTGAACTCTGGATAGAAAATCATTTTATTTCTCCATCAGATAGAAAGGAGTATCTGTTAGGAATAGCCCAAGCTATCTTTAAATTGCTGACTTACCAGTAAAACTGTAGTGAATGTACATTGTGCAAATGGAAAAAAAAATACCAATCACACTCTACCGACTTTCAAAACGAAGAATTCAGTGGCTTTCTGCATAGAAAAGCTACAGATCCATAGATCTCCAATAGCCTTAAGCAAGGGACATTTGGCTTCAGTAAGGCTGTATGTTTACTTTCCAGGTTCTCTTAAAATGCACTTCATGTTGCTGAAAACAGGTACAGGTGGGTTCCACAGGGTAGAATAAGGAGAGACATTACTGAAAATACACATTAACCTACACTGTTTGATCCCATCTTTTTAGGAGAAAATGTGCTCCTGCTTTTGTGTCCTTCACAAGAAAACATTGGCTTTAATTCCCCATCTCCTCTTGTATAAATAGTATGTTCATGTAATAGTTATAAATGCAACTATTTATAATAATGACATGAGTTAAGTAGAAAAATGTCAATGGCTGTTGCTTGTATAAAAAAAGTAAAATTGTGTATCAACTCACTGTGACAAGCAATATCACAAATGCACTTCTGAAAAAAATAGATATACTGAAGTAACGCTTTAGGGCTGTGCATGGTAGATCAGGCATGTAGTTCCCATTAACATTAACAGAAATTATATGCTTAAGCTGCCACAAATGCTGCTGAGATTTCTTTCTGAAAGCTGAGATTGCTTTCTTTCTAAAGCAAAAGCCATTTATGTCCATCAGAAAACAAAGTTCCACAACCAGAAGGACAGACTCAAAAAGTATTCCTATATTGTCAACAGAGTTACAGATTGTGAAGTCCAAAACAGTCTCAGCTTAGCAGAAAGGGAAAACTCTTTTTTTCAAGCATGGTTATAACACCTTTATTTTACAGTTTACCAACATTTAAAGTTTAGTTAGTTCCAATTTTGTATGAATCCTTCTTTGTTTTTCTGGTTCAAAACTTGCTTCCTGAGGTGTTTCTTGTGATAAGACTTTAACTGATTTATTGAGGAGGCAAATGATGGGTGCTACTGTGTGAAAATCAACATCACTTTGTGGACATTTGAAAGCACCTTCCTCCAGAGCTGTTTGCCTCCAGAAGAGAGTGCTCAGGAGTGCTTACTGGTGGAAGATCTGGCCTCCGACTAAATAGCTCCAGCTTGGTATGGTAAAACTGGGGAGTGATACCATCATGTCCTGTGAAAAACAGGATGCAGGTGGGCATCCCTGCTCTCTCTTATCTGCTGGCAATGCCCGGAAGGTGGGAACAAAGGAGTTTCTGCCAGAGCCAGGAGCTGCCACTCCAAGAAGAGCTGACTCAACCACTTTGGATTTGAGCTGTCACTCCAAAGAGAGCTGACTCGACCACTTTGGACTTATAAATAAGTTTGTACTACCATCGAAAAAGTCATCGTCGTCGTCAACAGAACAACAACGCAGACGACCCATCACTACTGAAGATCAGTGACTGAATTACAAACCACACTGGATACATGGTGGTGACTATCTCCCTCTTGCTTCCTACAAAGACTCCTTGCTTCTGTTTCCTATCTTTTCTATCACCCTTCTTCCCTTCCCCTTCTCCCTGATTAAGATTTGTAATAAACTGGTTGGGCCAACATTTGAACCGTTGTTTCTTAATCTCACGCTGGGTATACAGATATATAAAAGAACCTCATCTCCCTCCTATAAATTGGAGCGAGACAAATCTTCAAATAACATCCATGTCCTCACCAGGACCTATCTGTTCTTTAGATATAGACATGGAATTAAATAGCAGAAATTAATAGTATAACAATGGTAAATCAAAAATCCTTCTTTATTAATCACCAGACTCACAAATGAAGCTGGGTATTTAAAACAGTCAAAAAAAATGCAATACAACTATAAATTACTTACCAGGGTGGTGTATATTACATAGAGCTTATGTTTCCTTTTCTTTTTTCAAGTGAATTTTTAATGTTTTTCATCACTGAGATATCTAAGGATGAAACAAAGTTCAGAAGACTATACAGAAAATTCTGAATTTATACCTCCCTGAGCATAGTTACCTTCAGTCTACAGAGACATGATCTGGGGTGGTGAGGCTTTGAGAAGGAAATAGGTGGGTTTTGTTTGCTTTATTTCACTTCCTTTTCATAATGGAGAGAAAACTCCATCAAAAACTTTGTCTGACGCTCATACCTTCCCCATCACTGCAACACTTATCTGTTCAAAACTCATGTCTTCAGCAACACTTATTGTCCTTATTTTCATATAAAGAATCTGAGCAAAGCACACTTTCTTCTCCAGGAAACAGAGGAAGGCTGGCAAAGTGTGAATCAAGGTCTCCAACATTAGCCTGACAGCGTTTAGACTCACAGTCATTTTGCTTTCTCCCCTGGCAGTTTCCCAGATTTGTGGACAGTTTGGTGATGCAGCTTCAGCTTCTTCAAATAAACTGCACCATTGCGACTGACAGCTTCATTGATAACCTCGTAAACTACAGGGAGAGAATGATGGGTGCTGCACACAGACATGATATTCTTTCAGAAGCCTATATTGATCCTTCTGCTTAAAAATTGTACAGCTATATTGTTAGTTTATCTTGTTATTGTGGTGTCATTATTTAGTTGTTAGATGATCTCTGGTCCTGTAAAACAGTTACCTAAAATGCGGTATAGAAGGTGAAATTTTACCACTCCCAACCCAGGTGAATATGTACTTTGCACGTTCAAGAAAAGAACAATTTGGAGAATAAATGTAGAGACACACAAAATACAGTTTTTTTGAGTCTTCACTATTTATTTGATAATTTATACAAATTTGTAGTTGTTTCTTATGATTATACATTTAATTTTAAACCTAAGCAGGTTTATATTATTAATAAAATTGCTGTGTGAGTTGTTTTGATACATTAGCTTCAGTATTTGTAAGCAAAACAAGCAATGAGCTAAGTTTGTATATACATCTCTGAAATAAAGTCACAGTCTGTGAAAATGTATTCTCACTGCACAGAGTAGTTTGTTAAAGATGCTTGTAGATTTCATACTTTCTGCTCTTCTTGAGTAATTTAAGTAATATTCTCTTGTTAGCCAGAGATGCGCCTGTGTTAAATGTAATCTATAAGTACAAGTATCATAAATCTACCACAAATTATAGATATCTCCTGATTTTCTGATGATATATTAACAACAATCATTTATTAATTCAATCCTTTCCATTCAGGTATGATGAGTCTTGCTCCTTATAAGGCTAATAACATTACAGAGTAAACTCAAGCAAAAGGAATTAATGTCTTACTAACTCTCCTTGCATAATTCTGTAGTCCCATCTCCCTTGCTCTGTGCTGACATGACAGGATTAAAATCCTTAGTCAGCTTAGGCAATGAGACATTCCATTTTATCTCCACACTTAGTAAAGTTCTCATTACATGGGTCAAAGCTATTTGTTGGTCATGTCTTGTCTAGCTCACTACAATTAAATCATAATTATTCACATTCTTTAAACCTGGGTTCAAAATCCTATTACTCCAACTTGAAAAATAGCTGTTGTTTAGACAGCATAGCTTCAGCAATTCATTTCCAGTCACACCTTGTCTAACAATAAAGCCCTAGACCCCATGTAACTCAAAAAATTGCCAATTTCACACTTGATTTTCCACCTGCTCCACTCTGTAGATTTTCTGCTTCTTGTCTGTCTTTATACTTTCTACAGAACTATTTTGGATCATATCATCAATAATCACCCTGTTAAAAAAGTGTCTTGATTTAAACAGTGTAATTCTTAAATCAAATTTTAAAACTTTTGAGTTTGCCTTCCTCTAGATCAGTGATTTCAAGCTTTTTCCATGTTATAACTTAAAGAAAAGTGAAACTTTTCTTGTTTAGCTGCAAAGAAAGAAACTTTGATTCTGACAATACCCCATTTCGACCAAGGGAACTTACCACATCCCCGAAAATCCATGCTCTGGACTTTATGTGGAAAACTTCAGGGATCTGAGCTATGAATCCTTGCTCTTTCCCAGGCTCTCCTTTGCCAGTAATTCTGACAGAGGAAATCTCATATAGTGAAGTGATAACGGTGTCAGTATTTAAACAGAGTACATTTACACTGTCAGAGAACATGCTTCCTTGGTTTCTTCTCAGAAACCCATTCATTTTATTGTCTGTCCATGCTCAGACTCTCTTTTGTAGTCAATCAGGTAGTCTTTCCAGGGATGGAACTTAGCTCTTCTTCAGAGGATAACTCACCCCAGGGTCATTTCCAAATAGCAAATTAGTTCTTCCATTACTAGGACCTCTATTCAGAAACCTCAAGACACCAGAGAAGTGGATTGTCGGTAATCCCACAAAGCTCAGCAAGGGCAAATGCAGAATCCTGCATCTGTGATGTAATAAAGCCCTGGAAAAGGAGGGGGCTGGAGGCCATTGGGCTATAAAGACTGTTCAGCTTTGCAGAAAATGGACCTGGGCATCTTTCTGAACAAGATAAACTTGAGACAATAGTGTTGCCTTGCAGCAAAGAATGCCAACTGCTTACAAATGGCACTTCCCTTCTAGTCACACCTGTGGGATGGCATTTGCGTACTCTGATCAATTATATCTGAATGCAATCCAAAAAAAGACATAGAATTGGGTTCAGGGGAGTGCCACCAAGACTGTCAGTGGTCTGGAGCGCATAACATGTAAGGAGAGGATAAAAGATATAGATTTATTCAGCTTTGAGAAGCAATACCTGAAGAGAGATCTTATAGTTAACTATCTTATAGACAACTATCAAATGTGAAGATATGTAGAAGACGGAGAAAGTAAATGGAAAAAGAACAAGTGGCATCTATTAAAAATGCAACAAGAGAAATTTCATTCATATATTTGGATTTTTTTTCACCACAGGCATAGACAAACAGTACATCAGGTTGCCCAGAGAGGCTATGAACTGCCCATCATTGGGAACAGCTGAAAGCTGATTGTGCAAGGCTTTGTGTAATTTAGTCTAGATTTACTCTGAGAGGGGAATAGATCAGATAATCTTCAGAGATATCTTGCTGCCTTAGCTGTTCTATGATTCTAGAAGCGATGTTGCAATCCATGTGTACTGGTTCACTGTACTAGCCAATCAACTTCAGCAGTATACTAGTAAACTACTGTGGAACACACCTGGCAGTGTTGCAGAGGAGCACAGTATTCTCTAAGGGAGAATATGTCTCATATTATTTTCTAAATTTTATCTACTATTACTTCTAATGGGCTTTACAGCTGCTTAAGTAGCAGTCTTCAGAACAGCCTTTCTTGCAAATAAATGACAGAATAAATAAAAAATAAATAAAAAATAAAAATAAATAAATAAATAAATAAATAAATAAACTTAGAAATCATTTTATATTATGGTTTATTTTTAGGGTTTTTCTTCTAGAAAAGTTTTAATCAGTGATTCAAGAACTACTGTGATTATTGTGCTCTCCTTTCATAGGGCATATGATTTCGGCTGCTATTATATCAATAACGTCTGGCTGAACTACGTGATTTCTTTAAAAAAGAAAAACATCACTTAAAATTTCTCAGTACATCTCTGGTATTATGAAATGCTCTTATTGTAACACACAGATGTGATCTGCCTACCTTGTATTTACAGATGTTAGAAGTTCTTGCTCCTCAGTAGGTTTTGTTAGGTAGGAATATTATTCTTTATTACTAAAAACATTATTCAGGCACTCCTATATATTTAAAGTCACATAGCTGGAGAGGGAATGATTTTATCATTGCATTCTTTCCCATCTTACAGAATTGCATTTGTGCTAGCAAATTCCACATCAGTGTAACTCAGTTGTTTACTGTTAAACGTTAAAAGCCTGCTTTCTTATATATATATATATATATATTTATCTGGGCCATATTGAACTTTCCCATGGACATCCTTGAATATCTAGAAATTAACTTAGGTCAGAGACACTTCCAGTTGTCTTGACCACCAAGGAAAACCTAGACTGGATGCAGCCATTCTGTGGTTTTGATCTTAAGAGAGTTTATTATCATCGATTCAACAAGGACATGTATCGGTCCTATGGCCAGAAAAGTACCTACAAATGTAGCGCTATGTACAGTCAAATGGTTGGGGTGGGAAAACTGAAACAAAGGAAAACAAAAAAAAACCCCTCCAAACTATTCATAATGCCAGGTATTTATCATCCTTGTCTAAATAGTAATATATATATGAGGAGGGACATAATTAATTTACCTTGTTGCTGTGATTAATAAACAAGAGACTGTTCTAAGTTCTCAGATTACCTCTGTTACATAGCAGTTCAATTCCACATCTCTGCAGTTGAGAAAAGACCTGAGTCCTAAACTTGTCTTACTTTTCAAAAATAGGAACATAGGGTAGGATTTATTTATAGGGTAAATAGATCTAACATCACTAATTCGAATAGAACTTGCTGATTTATGTATTCAGAGGCTTTGATGCCAAAACATTTTTGTATTAAAATATATATATATATATATATATATAAAAATTATTCAAAGTTCCCATGTAAGACTTGTCAGTATAGATAAAAAATATGAAGACTCCACCCAGAAAGCACACTTACCTGCTTGTTACAAAGTGGATCACTGACAATTGATTACAACACATCACTGTATAGGGCTCCTGAAGTACCTGTTTCCTCCTCACTTGCTTTACCTGAGCAGTAGGGGTGAGGGTGAGAGATGATTTGGAGGGGAGAACAGGGACAAGGGGAAGGGTAGGAAAACTGATACGATGTTAACCCAGGATCACAGCACATATAAAGATTTAGACTAGATATTTGGAAGAAATTCTTTACTGTGAAGGTGGTGAGACACTGAAACAGGTTGCCCAGAGAGGCTGTGGATGCCCCCTCCCTGGAAGTGTTCAAGGCCAGGCTGGATGAGGCTGTGAGCAACCTGGTCTAGAGGGTGGTGTCCCTGCCTACAGCAGGGGGTTGGAACTAGATGATGTTAGAGGTCCCTTCCAACCTAAACCATTCTATGATACTATGATAACTGTAGTTAAATATATGAGGTAAATTGCAGATCTTCCCTCCCTTAATGCATGCTGGGGAGACTTAGCACAGGTAGAAAAAAATAAAGACATAATTACGCTGTCTGTGCTGTCAGTAGTAGAAAGGCTCTTTTGTCCCCATGAATCCTAGTGCTCTCATAAATCACCTTTCTTGTATTTTAAACTGGTGAACTTGCCAATCTTGCAAATAACATATTTTTCAAATAGAATTTCCATTGTCTTTCAGCACTGTATCCAGAAGACCAGGAGATATTCAGACATTCTTTAGGCTTCCCATTGCACCAAGCTCAATCTCCTCATGGCCAAGCCGTACAATCTTGCTGTTATGAACTTTGTGCAAGCCTCATCCAGTAAGTACACTGGATCCACAATTACTCCATAGCTAGTCCATGAAGAAAATCCTCCTATAGTATGCAGAGTCTTTGGAATACTACAACTTGGAAATGAAAGTTTCAAAAAAAGAAAATCACTTTATTGGCAAGGTTTCACAAGTAAGTTTGTTTGTTCTTTTGTTTGTTTTAATATAGGACGTCGGACCCCCAAATGTGTTGAAAGAAGTAAGATTTGACAAATATTAATATTTTTTATAAATTCAGATACATAATTCACAAATGAAAAGTTCTGACTGAGAAGGTTTCTTTAATGACAATGCCAGGCAGTGGGATAGAGGTGGCAATGTAAACTGTCTTTTCTTCACTTGATCTGAAAATGGATTTTGCTATTATGAAGCACTGTTTCCATTCAGCAAGCCGTTCATAGATGAATGAATTAGGAACAGAGTTATCAGAATAACGGTGACATCAACATGTTTCACCTTGGTAAGAGTGTATATTTAATCTTTTTTTTCTGAATAAATAATATTGATTTAACATATTTTATAAACATTCCATCTTTGAAATATTTATAAAATCAGTATTTTTAAGCTTTATGCTAAATGAAAGTTTTTGCTGTCAGAATTACAGAAAGGACCTTTGTTTTCAGAGACCTCAACTTCTGAGTACATAATATGAGACACAGCAGGCCCCTAATAGGTAGAATTTTATTTGTCGGTTTTACCGTCATTACTTCTACCAATTGATTGGAATTTTGCTACTATCAATTCACTTTCTGGAAGTCTTGTATTGAGCTAATTTAAATGTCAGAAACAAAATTAAGGATCAATTAACTTCCAATCATAAGTTCTAAGTAGAAGCAAATGTTTCCTCTAATAGGTAGAACAATACTTATTAACATTTACACTGCTCTGCCTGTTTTTGGAACATTTTCTTAGTGAAAAACCTAACTCACTATAAGTGAGTTAAGTGAGTATTGGCAGTCTGTTGCCAAAATGTTTTGCACCTATACTTAAAATGTGCTAAAAATACTGAAGTAAGTTCTGCATATGTTACGTGAAAACTTAAACACTTTTTTCTTTTGTGACTTTCCAGCACCAAATATTCATTTGTAGTATCTGATCTAAATCTTAAAGTTCTTCTCATTTTTTGTTTTTTCACTAATCTAAGTAAAATTCAAAGCAAAATAAATGAAATATAGCTGCCATTATGCTAACCTCAATAGGTGTCAGTTTTCTCACATACAAATTGAGTATAAATTCTGTCATATCTTTGCAGAGGGCAAAGTAGTTTCTGAGGAATTTATCACAGCTTGAACTTAGAAAATGTGATCAGTTTCACAACTTGTAACAGGCCAGTTCTCCAAGGTGGTGATCTAGTCCATGTGAACAGTAACTGGCATTAGATTCTGAAATTACTTACATTTAACCCTATGTGATTGTTAGGATCTTGAGGCCAAATGAAATAACAAAGTAACTGGATTTTTTTTCTCACTTGATGAAACATTTCTTGTATATGAAACTAATGTTTTACACTTTCTATTCAAAGGAAAATGAAGAAATTTGGATATTTAGTGTCTTCTTTGCCTTGCTCTTTACTCAGCCTTCCCAGGTTGAGATGATCAGACACTGTATCAGGCTGCCCAGAATGTCATCTATCCTTGAAGACTTTTATAACACAGTCCTAAAAACCTATCTTAACTATAATATGGTCCTGTTTCCAGCAAGAGTTTGTACCTGTCTTTCTCATACCTCAGGTTTCCAGAAGCAGCTCTATTCTGAATCATCAGTGTTAAGAGCTAAGCTAATGACACAGGAAAGAAGGGTCAAAATCTCCTTTGGAAAAGGAACTTGTAGAAACAAATGATGAAAAAAATCAAAATTTGAAAATATTACTTTCAAAATAATTGCCCTCAGAGTCATATTCATAATGTACACCAGAGGACTGAGTCAGTTTGCAAGAAATGAAGGAAGGGAAATCATCTGAAAGAGAGAAGACAATACAATAAAAAGTGAAGATGAAAGTTGAAGAGGTTAAAAAAAAAGGGAGGGAGAGGAAGCTTGACAGACAGAGAGGCAAAGGCATATGAAACTGAAAATAGATGATAAGTAATAGTGCCTGCCTAGAAAAGAAGAATATAAAGCATTGAATGGAAACTGCTTACTGTTATCGCCTTTGCATTCTAATCTTTGTAGCTGCAGAGCTCAGAATTAGAGCATATTTCCCTACTGCCTCTATTATCATTGTTCCTTTAAAATCCACTCTCTGCCTGCCTATCTTATTACCTTTTCATTCAAAGCCTTGGCCTTTGACTGCCTGATTTGTCTTTGTCTCATTTAATGTGACCCTCTTCCTTCTTCTTCATCTTTTCCTGTGGATCATATATGTCAGCGCTTATTGTGGTGCATAAGAAAGTATATATATAGTCACTTCTTTTTTTTACCATAACCTGCCCATATTAAATTTAGTACACATATTTCAGTCTGAAATATCTGAGACACCACTATCAGTACTGTCTGGATCCTTAATGGTATTCACAGAATACATATGAGATTTAGGATGTTCAGATAGCTGAAATATTACAAATGCAAGCCATGCACTACACTCATTTTCTTTACCTTGATCCTTTTTTTTTTTTTAATTTTTGTAGTCAACATACACTGAACACATTCGCTGGATATATTTCCACATACCTGAAACTTAATCATGTTAGACAGAGATTTGTGTTCCTGATGTGTTTACTGCTAATCTCAGATTGCCACATGCAGAAAAATAAAGGAAAGAGAAATTAGAGCATGTACTGAGATCAGACCCAGAGAGTAGTGTGTCAGCAGCTCAGTGTCCACCAGCCTGGAGACTGGTGACAAGTGGTGTCCCTCAGGGATCAGTACTGGGACCAGAGCTCTTTAATATCTTAATCACTGACATGAACAGTGGGATTGAGTTCACCCTCAGGAAGTTTGTGGAGGACACCAAGCTGTGTGGTGTGATCAATTATGAATTCAAAATTTTCAATTATGAAAACACACATTTTTTTCTGTCTGAATTAGTTGTCTAGACTTCCTGATTTCATAGAATCACAGAATCATAGAGTCATCAAGATTAGAGAAGATCTCCGAGATCCAACTGTCCACCTTTCACCTGCAATCAGCATTTCCCCTCTTAACAATGTCTCTTAGTACAGCATCTAAATGTTTCTTGAACACCTCCAGGGATGGTGACTCCACCACATCCCTGGGCAGCCCGTTCTACCTAATCACTCATTTGGAGAATAAATTTTTCCAAACATACAAACTGAATTTCCCGTCACAATTTGAGGTCATTTCCTCTAGTCCTATTGCTAGTTACATTCCCTCTAGCTCTGCTGCTAGTTACACAGAAGACTGACACCCATCTTGACACAACCTCATTTCAGGTAATTGTAGAGAGCTATAAGTTCTCCCCTGAGCCTCCTCTTCTCCAGACAGAACAATCTCTGTTCTCTCATCCACTCCCCATAAGACTTGTGCTCCAAACCCCTCACAGCTTTGTTTCCCTTCTCTGGACATGCTCCAGGGTCTCCATGTCTTTCTTGTAGTGAGGGGCCCAAAACTGAACACAGTACTCGAGGTGCAGCCTCACCAGGGCTGAGTACAGAGTACAGAAGGATGATCCTGCTGGTGCCACTATTTCCGATACAAGCCAGGATGCCATTGGCCTTCTTGGCCACCTGGGCACACTGCTGGTTCATGTTCAGCCAAGTGTTGACCAACACCCCCTGGTCCATTTCTTCCACACAGTTTTCCAGACACTCTGCTCCAAGCCTATTGAGATGCCTCTTTTGGCCAAATTGCAGGACCTGGCACTTGGTCTTGAACTTCATCCCATTGGTCTCAGTCTGGTGATCTCAGCCAGATCCTTTGTAGAGCCTTTCTACTCTCAGACAGATTGACACTTCCTCCCAGCTTGATGTCACCTGCAAGCTTACTGAGAGTGCTTTCAATTCTGTCATTCAGGTAATCAATAAATATGCTAAACAGGAAAATCCTTGTAATGAGCAGTAAGCATTTCTGCATGTCATTTATCTCATCTGGTAATGTGCTAGATACACTGGATTCTAAAACTGCTCTCGATGACTACAAAGGAAACAAAAGTTGGTCGTCAGAGATGTACACATACTCACAGACTTCTAAATTTCAGTAAAATTAATATATTTCTGGCTAATTACAGGTGATACCATACACATTTCAGTTTACTCAGGGTTAGAAACTGCATGAGATCATAAACAAGTGTTGCTAATTCTGGGAAGTTTGATGCTTATTTACACTGCTTAATTCCTTGCTGAATTTAGATAAGCTCACTGTTGGGAATTAATCAACATGAAATGTATCATTTTATTCTACCACATATGACAGAATGAAAGATAATAGTAACAACTTAGGAAAAAACAGTGCTGTATTTTCAGAGGTGCTTGCCAGTGATTTGTAAGGTGGATCCCTTCTGTTTTTATTGACTGGGTTGTGCCACACTTGTATTTACATGTCACTGTCAGAAGGGTTGTTTAAGGTCTCATTTCTCATTTCAACAAGAACAGTTCTGCGGCGATAACTGTTGTAACTACTTCAATGAAATGTTTCTATAGAGATTTGTTGATTATATTCCCAAATTTAATACCAACAGTGCTTATGTAAACTTCAAAGTGAAAACAGAATTATATTTGGCATGCATAGGTACATGCACTAAAATGGCCATATTGATTACCACAGAGTCTTTTTCGTCATATTCTGTTCTATTTTTAAGAAAAAGATGGATAAATATTCCTACACTGGACTGCACAAGCAAAACTAAGATTGCAGAAAATGAATTAATCTCTCAAATGAATTATCAAAAATTATGAAAATGAGGAACAGATTAGGAAAAAATGGGCATAGGATTTGACGAATGAGAAACACAGACTTTGTCCGCATTTTGCTCATATGAGTCTTCGAAGTTAAGCAAAGCAGCCCAGAGAACAGGTAGGTATTACGTAAGTAATTCCAAACACTACTTTCTGTTTATAGAGAAATAAAATTCAGCCAAAAAGTCATGGCAGTTATTGTACCACACATTTTTAACACAGAAGAAACAGACAGAAAGAACAACAGCACAAAGTGAAGCTCACTAGGACATGTCAATATTATGATTGCCAAAGCAAAAACAGTGAAATGCTTATTATTTATTTTTATTTTTATGCACTCGTTAATTACAAGTTCACATGGTATTTTTTCTACCTTTTTGCTGTCAGTGCAGAGATTGGGAACTGTCTATTCAATAGCTATTTTCTTGCTTATACTCATTGAGTAGTTCAGTGAACTACTTGCTGCGTGTTATTTAAGTCCTGCTCTGAATACAGAGTTACTCATTTCCTTTGGCTGTTCTTCTGGTACTCATCAGTGAAGGATTTGAGTGTTTTACTTAAACTAATAGCTTCACTTTCACAATCATCTGACAAAATTGTCATCCCCATTTTACAGACTGAGAACTGAGGCACACAGATACAAACAACCAAAGTGCCCACTAATTTTCTCAGAGATACACAGAATCTGATTTTGTGGAGTGCTAAGAATTATACAGCATATTAGATGTTCAAAGCAGCATCCTACAGACAGCAGTGGCAGCTGTGAGTGAACACAATTTCTGCAAATCAGACCCTGGAGTCTCAATGCAAGCAGTGAGAAAATAAAGATCACATAATCATGTGTGTCTACATGGCATGTTGCAAATCCATGAGCAATATCTGGGCTGTGAAAGAATGAATGGGATACAAGAAACAGTACAACTATGTAAATACAACATACTGCCTTAACCATTTAGCCCTGCAAAGCAGGATGTTTCAAACCTGCTGCAGCATTCTGCTGCCTTCTCCCAAAACAATCCCAACCCATCTAGCAATCTTCTTTTGTACTCACTGTACTTACACTACACTGTGCCTTCTGCTACAAATGACTCTGGAAGGCCAATGACAGTGACAAGGAGGGCTTTTTGTAACTGCACAGTCTTGATCTATTCCCCGAGGTTTGTCCTTCCTCTGCAATGAAAGAAGCAATGCTCAGAAGAAAAAAAAAAAATAGTATGTAATAATGTAACTATATCAAAAAGTCTGGGCACTCAAAAGACGAATTAAGATAGCACTGCTATTTCTTTGAGTGGCTTTATGGGCAGCTCTACTGAGCAAACTACTCTGTTAAAAAAGAAATCCCTCTCACTTCCTACTGAAAAAAAGAAAGGAAGAAGAAAGAAAAGAAAGAAAAAGAAAGAAAAAGAATGAAAAAGAAAGAAGAAGAAGAAAAAAAAAAACACGAAAGGAAGAATGCAAGCAAGCAAGAGAGAGAAAAAGAAAAAGCCTGCTGAAAACACCCAGTGGTCCAATCCTGTTAAAATTATCCACAACTGAAATAAGAGTATCATGTTTGGCAATCTAGAAATTCAATTTAATTCAAATTTTTAGATCTGCGTTTGGCATTTTGGCATATTATACTGAGCCATTTATTATCGAGTTATACTTATTAAGACACAGCAATAATCATTAGAAACTGAGTATACAAACTATGTATCCTTCGCATCTGGCTAAAACAAACACATTTAATTGCTTGGTTAATGATATCAGACTAGTAAGTGTAATTAAATATTACACACTCAAAAATAGATTAGGATAAAACCCCAAAGCAGCTTCTTCTAATTTTCATAATGAAAGAGATCAAATGTTTATTTTGTTTTGTTTTTACCTAGAATTTGGATTACAAAATTACAGAAATCAGTGATGAAGACATTCCTCCATGCTTTATTATTCATCCACATATTTCTAGGAGCCTTAAAACATATGACCATGGACTTTTCAATATTGCTTCTTCGTTTTTACTCTAATCTTAAACCAGAAATGTGAGAAGCAAATTCATGAATTTTAAATGTGAGATAGAACAGCAGCTTAGCTAAGGTGTTGGCCTTTTCATTGTTTGAAATTCATCAGATATCTGCTCCAGAGCCGTTTTAGGCAGGAGGATCATAGGGATTAACTAACTCTAAAGAACATTCATAAAACAGGAATTTTCAACACTTAACAACACTACTAGCTTCAGAATTGGGAACCATTAAGGAGAAATATTTCAAGTGCATGTCAAAATATTGTCAGTTGATACAGCAATTGAAAACAACAGCAAATAAAAACATTCTCAAGGATGAAAGAAATAAATCAAAATGCCACATGACTGTATGCATATTTATATTAAGATCTATGACTCTAAACAGCAGACTTGATATTGGGTATAATTCAGTGCAGGTAATTCGGACTCCTGACCCAGCATACAGTCTCAGCAAACTCCTCAGTACCTGTCTCAAAGTTGTGACTGACAAGCCAGTCTCCCTATTGTATACTTAATGGAAGGAGAAAGAAACTGATGAAAATATTCTATTTTGTATACTTTCTTCTCTATATCAAATGATGCTGTGCACAGCTATATACTTAAATATACGTTTGCTCCTTCCTGTAGAGTATAATAGGAACCAGATGGAAATATTAAGTTCTTATGCATATTTGGGATATTTCAGAATGGCATTTTTGGCCTCTACGCAAAATTGCGGATAAAATAATAATAATGAAACCATAAACCCGAGAAGTAGATCATAGTTATAAAGCATGTGTGCTGGAGCAGACTGCAACTCTTCTCTTGAAAGCAAATCACTATGTAGCCAGCTATCCCTTCCAGGACAAGCTGAGAACTGAGTTATCATTCTTCCCTGAAGTTTGTCTCCAGAAGAGACAAACTTTGCGGTTGCACTAGATGATCTTGCAGATCGTTTCCAACCTTGTGATTGTATGATTGTATGATTCTATGAAGAGTTTTTAAGTTAACAAAAGCAACTCAATTAATAAAGGTGCCTGCAGGGTTATTAAGCACTGCACGCAAAAGGTCACCTTTGTTATTGTCCAGATCTTGGATAGGTTTTACAATTCAAGTCACAGTTTGGCCAGGAGACAACAAATATGTTTCCAATTGCAAACATTTATTGATAGCTAAAATTGAGTCTAATAGATAAGGAGAAATTATGATGTACAGCTGAGCAATATACTTAAAGGGGTAATTGATATTTAAAGCCTATGAGAGGAGCAATTACAATCTGAATTTTAGCAAGACTGAGGTTTTTAGAGAAGTGGTGCATTTATGCCCTCCTTCCAAATATGCAGTATGCATACTGCCACTGGTGTCTCCAGTTGGAAACTACAAACCTTCAAAAGGGAATCCTCCAACTGCAAATTTAGCCCCTGGGAGTGACTGCTCCATAGAACAGTTTCTTTCTGAATTAAACTCTCCTGTCTCTATACTGTAGAAAATGACTCTTGGTTGTCAAGTATCTTCTGGAAAACCTCCTTCCACCCGCTGTTTATGACACTGTGAAAATGTTGAGGAAATTCTCATACAAAATTGATGTCTGTGAACTCACATTTGTCATGCTGCAGAGCTAAAACAAATTCATTCACAGGCATTAAATACACTCAGATAAGGAATATAAGAGGTGCACTGTATGCCATATTAATCAGATGGAAGAGACATGATTTAAAGCAGAGAGATGGTTAGAGAAATGGTTCAAGGCTGGCCCGGCACTATAAGACAGAAGAAAAATTAAAGTTCCTCAAAAGAAAGCCACACTTACCGCCACCGCTAATCTGGGCAAAATGGAATGTTATGTACTCTGAAGTTGTTCATACTCTTTTGGAAATTCTACTCCAGTGTATCTTTGTACATTTGAATTCAAATAAATAGAATTTTTATCACAGTGATGGAAAAAAAAAATCAATAATTAGAATTGAGCTCTTTTTTATTCCTGAAGGATTTTTTTTTGTTGTTTCATAGATACCAGCCACACACTTTATGTAATACAAATCAGAGAAAGTAAACATGCATTTTGAATTCCTTGGGACACTTCAACTGCTTTGAGTAGTTCATATGCTAATGAAAGAAGGCGTTAGTCAACTGCAGCTAAGAAAAACAAGGCTCCTTTTTGTAAGTTAAAACAAAATGAACATATACAGAAATGACTGTGGTTTTACTCTGAAATTATTTAGGGATCATGTGGAATTCTGTTTGGATGGTCACTGCAGGTATCAACAATGCCAGAGGTGAAGTTATGCTCCACCTTTCTTTTATTTATCAAATCTGTAGGAGTTTTCCCCCACACAATCTGTGCTGTAGTTAAAAAAAGCAGTATGTTCTTGCATGTGATAGTTTGGGTAGACAGTTGTTTATTGAGCTCTGCAGCTTTTCTACAAAGAGTTCAAAACATGAAGTGAAGTTCTTCAAAACATGAAAATCTCTACAAATACATTTCCTTTCAAATATACTTTTTTATTACTATGCCTTTTTTACAAAGCCTACCTTTCTTATAGAAGGGGTTACCCTTCTTACAGATCATTCATCCTCTGAGTTACGTTCAAGCACTGGGAGTTTAGAAGTGAAACACAACATGTACAGACATCATGGCAAAATGAAGAAGGAAATTATTTTTTGAAAGAATAAGCCACTTGCTGGCTTTACTAAGGAATGAGATCAGAAACTACGTAGGTTCCTTATATAGATTATGTATCTAGGTTATCAGAGTTTTTTCATTTATATTTTTTCCTCACTTAGCTACATGTATTACTAAGTCCATCCCAACAGAAAAGCATTGCTAATGAATCTTTATGGATACATGGAGCTCTTTAAGACCCTGGATTTGATTCTTTCGAGATCAGCTAGGAGAACTTGGCATCAGCTTTGACATTGATGCCATCCTTTACCATCCTTTAGGCAATGAGTGGATTAGTACAAATCTCTTTTGTTATAAAAGAAAAACATTCAGTAACAAGCTTGCCTTCCACACATTGTTCTATAAGCATTGTTGGAAAATCTTCCTGTAGAAGGCCTATCTACATAGATTAAACCGTCAGCCATTAATCCATGAGGTCAGTGGACGGTCTGGTGACAAACTAATAAAAAAACACTCAGAAAAAAAAGCACATATATAGTTAATTTTGAATATTATTCAGTAAAGCATTCTGATTTAAATACGTTAGACTATATTCTCTTAAATGTGAAATGCATACTTTTATTAATTGTTGATTTAGGTGTTATAAGACTAAAGAATGGATTTTCAGTAAAAATCTTTCTTTCTGATTGTACAGCTATTAGTAATGAGAGTGATTTTATACTTGCTACAGTTTTGTAGCTTTATAAACCCTGCTTTTGTATGTGCTCCCACACACATACCCACATGCATATCCAAGGCTGACCTTTGTAGCTACGAATATTTGGCATGGAGATGTTTTATGACTGGATTATTCATTTTTGATAAGCTAAAAAGTTCATTTTAGACAAACCTCTAATTTGCAAATGGAAGACATTATTATTATTATGCTCCATAGAAATAAGATTAATAACTTTAAAATTTGACATTTTTCCCCCAGTACTTTTAAAATGAATGTAAATTTTAAAAGGCCATACTTACATCTCACTTACTGGGCTTTTACCAGCTGCAAATACCATCAGTGGAAAACTTACTGCAAACTGGGAACATTATAACATTAAAAAGACTAAGATTTCTCATGGACACAAAAAGGGGAGTGAGAGGAAGCAAGAACAAACTGATTTATTGAAGTAAATTGTCTTGCTTTCCACAATATGATATGCATTTTACACAACATAATATTAATGATTTTTTTAAATAGTACAAAATTTGTGAAAAAGAGAAAAAATATATGTGGATCTATTAGGTAAATATACATAAGTTTTTATAAAACTGTCTCTCTGCACTTGAATATCATACTCATGTTCCTATGTATGAGGTTTGCTCCAAAAGTAATGCCTCCTATATTTTATCATGTTGGTCCACGACACCAAAGATGGATGTTAGAGTTTGAACCTTCCCACCAGTACTCCATTACATTTTGCTGCCACGTAACAGATGGCAGCAGAGGGGCAATCTGACAAAGTGGCACCCGATATGGAAGTGTGTAAGCAAAAGCAAAGGCGTGCCATTGAATTCCTCCATGTGGAAAAATGGCACCCATTGGCATTCATCAATGCTTGCTGAATGTTTATGAAGATCAAACAGTGGATGTGAGCATAGTGAGGCTGTGGGTGCTATGTTTCAGCAGTGACAACAGCAACAGTTGGTCATCTTCACTGATGAGGATTATTATGAGCATGACATGCAGGCTCTTGTTCATCACTGGTGAAAATGCATAGCTAATGAAGGTGACTATGTTGAAAAGCAGTTCTGTAGCTGAGGATTTTCCCTGTCAAACAGTGTTATTGTGCTCTTTGTATCTGTTCTCATTTCATTGGAAATAAGTAGGAGGCATTTTTTTTTGGAGCAAACTACAGAGAGAGAGAAAGAGGCAGAGAGAGAGAGAAGCATATATGCACATCAGTGCTATGTGCATTTATGAATATTTCACATTACAATGACCATAATGTTGAATTTAGTGCTCTAAAATAGGCTGAAGTACAGAATTCTCGAAGGTGAGAGAGCATTACAAGAAAGCATTGGTGTGTGTTTACTCTGCTTGTATTATCTTTTTACTCAGCATCTGGCTGCTCTCAAACACAGGAAATTGGTAGATACTAGTAATGACCCAGCACTGATGTTCTTACATTCTCATTGTAAATCATTTTGTATTTTTAATACCTCAAAGATCCTGTCTGATAATAAAAAGCACATATTACTCAGTGCCTGGTCTCTCCAAAGTCTTTCTTGCCATGGGATGAGTGCTTCGGAGTGGACATGTTACATTTCAGCTATTGAAAACCAGACCCTTACTTATATAGGGTTTCAAACAAGGATGATCTCTTTTTTGAAGTCAGTCACTCTGCGATACTGATTTACCTGTGTATCAGGGATAGGTACAAGTTATTTTATGAAAGTACAGGTCTTGCCCTTTCTTTCCCATTGTAGTCCTTGCCACCAGAACATATCACCACATGATCATGACATGCTATCACTCTTCCTTATAAAATGGGCTTTCAGCAAGACTTCCTTCATTTTCCCTGGCAGCAGATGAATATTGTTTTAGCAGTTTATCCATAAAATACCCTCATCCTTTGTTTGTTGTTTTGGCTGCTTACAAGATTGCTTGTTGGCCTCAGACTGACGTTGTTCATTATTTAAAATAATTAATGCTGTTATCTCTGAGATCAGGTTCACTGAGCCTTATTCAGACAATTGCATGATTGAGTGCCATCTTTCCAGATTGCCTTCCACTGTTTTTTCTTCCCTCCCTCGGCCCTTCCCCCTACCCCCCCAAAACCGCCATTCATTTATATCTGCTGTGTTGTTCTCTGAGTGCTTGGGTAAAAAATATCAAAACTTTTCTTAGGTCATTAATAATTTCATTCTCAAACTAATTCATGAAGTCAGCTTTATAAAGACAATATACCTCTAGCTCAGATAGTCTGGGAACACCTTTTTTATTTCAGTAAGGTGATTCATTAGACCTAAATCATTTCCAGTTCTTTATTTATTCATCAGTAAAAACAGATTGCGTACAAGTATATATAAATATCCATATAAGCAAATGTATACTTTTTGTATGTATTAAACTCTTATTAAGTTACAGGTTCTGCAACAGTAGTTTTTTTCCAGGATCTATAAACATTCTGGCTCATTAAGGTGAATAAGTCTTGAGGTAGAACATAAAAAATTGTATATACAAGACACTTCATCCAAGCCATCTAAATTTAAACTCTGTGTTAAAAACTGTAAATACTTAGAATCATAGAATCATGGAATCCTTAGAGTTGAAAAGGACCTTTAAAGTTTATCTAGTCCAACTCTCCTGCAACAAATAGGGACATCCACAGCTAGATCAGGTTGCTCAGATCCTGGTCCAGCCTCACCTTGAAAGTCTCCAGGGATGGGGCATCAAACACATCTCTGGGCAGTCTGTTCCAGTGCCTCACCACCCTCAGCATGAAAGACTTTTTCCTTATACCTAACCTAACTCTGGTTAGGTATGGTTTGAAACCATTTCCCCTTGATCTATCACCAGAGTCCTGCTAAAGGGTCTGTCCCCTTTACTGTAGCTTCCCTTCAGATACTGAAAGGCTGCTATCATCGCAGCCTTCTCTTCCCCAGACTGAACAGCCCCAGCTCCCTCAGCCTGTCCTCATAGGAGAGGTGTTCCATCCCTTGGATCATTTTTGTGACCCTTATCTGGATGCACTCCAAGAGGTCTATGAGGACTGAGGACTCCATATGTGGACGCAGTACTCCAGGCAAGGCCTCACCAGTGCAGAGTAGAGGGATAGGATCACCTCCTTCAACATGCTGGCCATGCTTCTTTTGATGCAGTTCAGGATACAATTATCTTTCCGGGATGCGAGGGGACATTGCTGGCCCATGTTCAGCTTCCCATCCACCATTACCCCCAGGTCTTTTTCAGCATGGTTGCACTCAGTCCTTCCATCCTCCAGCTTGTATTGGTACTTACATACCTAGTAGTATGCTATATACTTTTTTCCTTTCTTTTTAAGCCTGAGTCAACACAGCCATGCCATCTTCATTTAGTGCTGCAAATATTTTGTTTTTCATAAAGAGGCCTTTCTAAGTATCTTGCACTCTCTTTAAAGCTAGGAAAATGAGTGATAATTACCATGTAGATTTACAGACATTAGTAGGAATCTCCTAATCCTGATGATAAACCCTTATCACACACACACACACACACACACACAAAATATATATATTTATATATTGTTAGCAATAATCTTGAACTCCTCTGTGAATATCGGAAACAACATGAGATCACTATATCTTCCATGCTAAACTTGAATACCATGTCACTCCAGTACAGGTAACATGCTCAGGTAAAAGAAGAATATACTTTTATGTGAATCAAGTTGAATTGGTCTCCCTGCTTTCTATACTTTATAATGAGTAAACCGATACTCAGTTTCAGCTATTCATTCCTGTGCTCCAGATAAAATATAATTTTTCAATCTTATTACAGAATCACAAATAGCTGAGGTTAGGAAAGAGCTCTTGAGAAAATCTCATCCAAACCCCTGCTACAAACTGTAGTTGTTAGTCAACCACATTTTAGCACTATGTTAATTTTGGGTTAGAATACAGTTTTTGACCAGGTTGAATACCTCACAAAATTGTAAGTACATTATCTAATTCTGTTGCTTTTATTAATCATGTTTAGCATCTCATCTTTCAAAAGTCCATGTTGGCCAATCTTCTCTTCATTTTAGTGTCACATGCTCATCATGTCTGGGTATGAAGTCAAGTAAACAAACTCATACTTACATTAATATTACTTTTTAGTATTTAAAATATTCTTTTAGCATCATATCACTTCCTGGTGATATGAAATGTGTAAAGTTCAAATTTGCTTACTATTATTGTTATTATTGTTGCATTTTAGGGTTAAATTTTCAACTTGACTGACTTAAAATGGCTAATTTTTTTAAGTTCCTGCTTAAATATGTGGATGCACTCTCAGCAGCAACTCTGAGCAGGGTTGCAGTCTTCTGTTTGCAGATGTTAAATCCTATGTCACACTTCCTTAGCTCTGACTTTTTACAGACAGTTCAGGCTGCATCATCATGAGGGAAACTAGGGGACTAAAAAAATTATCTAACTTTTTCTTCACCTTGTCAAAGAGTGATCATGTTCCTCCATTCCCTAAAAGTAATATCCATAAAATACTTCAAAGAGTGAAAATATCAATCTTGCATCTAGCTGCCAACTGCACAAAAGAAATGTTAGCCACTTCAAAAAATTGCATGTGGAAATTTTCCTATTCTGTAATTTCTGCTTCTTTTGAGTTATATACTGTTAATTTTTGTCATGCTTGCCAGAATATGAAGAAAATAATTCTTCAACATCTCCCTGTTTAGAGTTTCATTTTCTTGTATTAAATCAATATAGAATCAACTAAAAGAGCTAATCTTGCTAATGTCTGAAAATAGAAGAGGTAGTACTGACATATTAGATTTTTTCTGGTTGAAGGAATACAAAATCTCTCAGATGCGGTCCCTGGGTCATATGTAGCTTAGTTCCATACTGACCTTAAGTCATTACCACTTAGCAGGTGTCTTTTTACCTAGGGGAAATCAGTTTGTTTTCAAACTCCATTTCCTGGAACATGCTAGACTTCCTATGTATTTATATATCCCAGCTGCAAGGCTCAGCAGATGGGTTGAGAATTGGGTGAGCATGGTCACTTACTTAATAACATCTTTGCTCTCTTAGAAACGGCTTCTTCATAGTAGAGATGAAATACGGTGGTGAAAGATGCATATGAAAGACTTACTGAAAACCTGGACAGCCCTTTTCCTCTGGATAGGAAGGAGAGACATGTTTCTAGTAAGTACTATTATTAAAAAATCAGAATAAAAATGTCACCATATGAAGGAATGCAAATTCAGGGCTTGAGGAGATGAGGAAGAACTAATGGCCTTTCTATTTGTTTTATCCCTGTTTTGAAAATTTTAGGGTACTTCTTTAGATTTAAATTGTCCCATCCTAAAAAAAGCTAATAATCGCCAACTGTTATTGAAGTACTTAATTCTAATTAACTCCTCATTAACACTCAATTAGGATGCCACTCCACATATACCCAATAGGAAGAAATAAATGAGATGAACAATTGATATTCTGGGCTACTATATGGGCTTTTTTTCCTTGAAGCTGTGTTCAGCATCAAGAATGCCTCATCTGAGTGTGTCAGAAATCTCCTCAGTGTCCTTCTGTATAGATTAGGATAAATCTCTTCTAATATTTCTGGTAAATGTGCTCTTAAATCAGGATATTCTTACTTGAAGAAATAATCACATATTTGAAAATTAATTTTAAACTGAAAAAGAATTTAGGATGACAATTAAGTGTTCTCTTAATAGGAGGATTACTGCACCAATTGTTACTCTCTGTGTTTTATGGATGGATGGAAAACAAAGTGTATACAAATGCACACAACATGTGGAATAAACAGGAAGATCTGGAGATCTATGTTTGGTTGCAGGGTCATGATATCATTGCAGTCATGAAGGCACGGTGGGACATATTGCATGACTGGAATACTGTCATGGATGATTATGTCCTTTCTCAAAAGACACGGCAGTAAGCTGAGGCATTAGGGTTGTTCTTTATGTGAGAGAGCAACTGGAATGTATCAAGCTCTGCTTGGGGATGAATGATGAATGAGCGCAGAGCTTATGGGTAAGAATTAAGGGGCAGACTAATACAGCTGACACTGCTGTGGGTGTTTAGTAAAGGCCACCTGACAAGGAGAAAGAAGTTGCTGAGGCCTTCTAAAGACAGCTGAAAGTAGCCTCACAGTCACAGGCACTGGTTCTCATTGGGGGCTTCAATCATCCTGATGTTTGCTGGAAAAGCAACATTGCCAAGAACACACAGTCCAAGAGTTTCCTGCAAAGCATCAAGATAACCTTCTGACACAGGTGGTAGAGGAGTAGACAAGGAAAGATGTGCTGCAGAACTCTGTTCTTACAAACAAAGGTTGGTTGTAGATGTGGTCATCATACTTGACAAACCAGTTTACTGTCTCCCACATCATACTGGTAGTAAAGCTTAGTACGTGTGGGATAGATGAGCAGAGATTGAGGTGGACTGAGAACTGCTGACTGGTAGAGCTTGGAGGGTTGTGATCAGTGTCACAGAGTCTAGCTGGAGATCTGTATCTAGTGGTGTTCCCCAGAAGTCTTCACTGCATCCAGTCTTGTTCATCATCTTCATCAGTGACCTTGATGAAGGGATAGAGTCCATCCTCAGCAAGTTCATTGATAATACAAAGCTGGGTCTCTTGCTGGACAGCAAGTTTACCATGAGCCAGCAGTGTGCCCTTGCAGCCAAGGCCAATTGTATCCTGGCATTAAAAAGTGTGGCCCACAGACTGAGGGAGGTGATCCTCTCACTCAACTCTGGCCTGGTGAGGCCACCTCTGGAATACTGTGTCCAGTTCTGGGCTCCCCCATTCAGAAAAGACAGAGAGCTTCTAGGAGGAGCCCATAGGAGGGCCACAGAGATGATTAGAGGCCTGAAGCATCTCCCTTATGAGGAAAGGCTGAGAGACCTGAGACTGTTCAGCCTGGAGAAGACAGAGATGGGATCTTATTACTGTTTATATCTAAAGTGTGGGAGTCAAATGAATGTAGCCAGGTTCTTATGCCCAGCAACAAAACAAGGGGCAGTGGGCACAAATGGGAACATGTGAAGTTCCATACAAAGATGAGAAATACCTTACTGTGAGGGTGACAGAGCACTGGAACAGGCTGCCCAGAGAGGTTGTGGAGTATTCTTCTCTGGAGATATTCAAGACCCACCTCGATGCTTTCCTGTGCAACCTATGGTAGAAAGCCCGTTTTAGCAGGAGGTTGGACTAGATGATCCACAGAGTTTCCTTCCAACCCCTATGATTCTATGATTCTATGATTCTGTGAAAGTTCTTTCTGAGAATAAGGACTAAAGTTACACTGTTAATTTAATTTTCTTCTGCTACAGAATTTGGCATTATCTGTAAGTGTTGTTACACAATTTCTAGCACCAGTGATTTTACTGTGAATTTTCACAATGGATAGTGTTTTATATCAAGTCACAGATGATGGAATCAAATCAACTTTTACTCATAAAAGTAAGTTTCTATCTCTTATGTTGGCAAATGAAAGCTTGTAAGCTGATGAAAGGAAAAAGCATGGATTACTAGCCTGTGTGAGGAGAAGATGAGCTTTTGCCATTATTTTCATAATTTTCAAACTAATCTCATGGGTACTATACATGCACTTGCCATGGCATACTTGAGTTAGAGGGATTTGTCTAACACCAAGGTGATATTTACAGATACTTATTATTTTGCTTTATTCACTGTTATTCACTATGGCTTCAGAACTCTTCATGAAGGTCACTTGATTAAATTTCACACTAGTTCAAAGAGAAAGACTTATGTTCTGAATTCTTTTTCTTAAAAATCATGAAGCTTGAATTCTACATACTGCTTGAAATCTTGTGGCTCCATAACTGTTTTGTAGGAAACAGATTATAATTGGTCCATCTAATTTATGGACACACAACTGCATGAATCCTAATATATGATACAGATGTATCACTGTCAAATTACATATGTTATATATACAAATGAAATACATGTAATGTTTTATGCACGTATAACCCATCTGTATCTGCCTTGGTAGCTATGGAGACACATGCTAATATGTCTTATCAAGTGCTCAAAAACTATTAGAATGTGTGTGCAGGAGGCAGGGAGTATAAAAACCTCATACTCAGGAAAATTAGTATTATTAAACTGTTTGTATTTATTTTTTTTTGTTTAGTTTATGGAAGTTATTTAAGTCAATGATTACTAAGTATGTTCTTCCATGAACTGGAGCCTAACACAGAATTTCTCAGTATTCATCAATGTTACTGTCAAGTCATTTAATTGAATTAAGATTAGATAATAAATTAAATTCACAACATATTTTTACCTGTAGACACTTTGCAGAGCACACCATCAGGTCATTACAATAATGAAAATACATATAGGAACTTCTGGCACATCTAGTTTTTAAATGAGAATTCTGACAGAGCATTCATTCAAAATGCTTATTCTGTGATATGTACTGTACATGGAGTCTGAGAGATTTTACAGATGCAAATAGAATGAAAAGCCCTTCTCTGTTCCCTCATGGTTTTCTTGTCACCCTCCACCAAAACTCTACATACCCTGTTTTAAGCACCCTGCTATCATTTAATGGGGCTAGGCCTTCTTGCAATAATTCCCATAATAAGGACAAATTTTCTAACCATATGTACCTTTCCAACGTGCTGAAAACACATTTTACAAGGACTATTAATCAGTCGAGTCTGTTGTGATTAGATAATTAATCCAAGAAAAAGTACTTCAAAAAAGAGTGGATTTTAAATTTTTAATGATATATCATGAATTAGCTAGTAGAATTTAATTAGGAGATCAGCTTCTTACTGTCCATATTTTGTGATGAAAAGATTATCAGTCCAAAGGTTTTCAGTGGCTTTTCAGAACATCTAAATGTGCAATTTCCTGGTCTTAATTTGAAGCATAATAGAATGTTTTCATGGGGTGTCAAACATGGAAATACATTAATTCTCTCAGTAGATATGTGCTTATACTTAAAAATAAAAATAAAAAAGGTATTATGATGGTACATTTTCATAGCTGCAGAAATACTTCAATGCTATAGATTTCTTCTTTTCCTCATAACTATTTGAAATTCATTTGTCTATGAATCACTGCATCTGAATTCCAATGGTTTGAGTTAGCTACACTGCTACAGACCTGGAGGATAGTGTGAACTGCGCTTCTGCTGGCATTTTAGCTATGCAACTCATCTGACAGAAACCTGGATTTGATGGAGTAATTGCCTAACCATGCAGTCATGGGACTCAGTTATCTGCCCAAAGTCAAGGACAAATGGAAATGCCTCTGAGGCCTCCTAATTTCCAAAGCACTTTCAATTTTGCACTCCGAGGTATTAAAGCGTACACTTGCTATGCCTTTGCTTTGTCTGAACTGTTTGCATCTTTAGAAATTATACAGACTTTTTAATATAAAAATATAAAGTGTGGAAGCTATTAAAAAAACAACATCTACATTATACATTGCAAGATGCTTCTTTATGACACCAAACAGTGTGACTTATTATTCCACAATCCAACATTCATTGTCATAATTGCTGGATTGACCACTTATCATTTTCTAAGCCTAGTGTAATGTCATTTGTTTTATTTATTCATTTTAAATAGTACCTTTTGTAACTCAAATTCTTGTCTCTGCAGCTGAAACAAAATCATGACCTGGAACAGGCTGAAAGCTCACAGTAGACAGTGAAGTGAAAGTATTAGACACGTATTATGTCTGCTTTAGGAGACAGCAGAGATGGTGCCACAAAGGTCTTGCATGATGCACAGAGCAGACTGCAGGGGCACTCCAGTGTCAGATGTGCTCAGGAAGCACAGCATGCCCATTTTGTATGCATTATTCCTAAACTACACTGCTGTCTCTATGCTTATATAGTGTATTCCTGAACATTACATCTCAGATTTAAGCCAAAGTTATTGAACTATGTGAATTAGAGTAAGCAGGCATAGAAGACATCCACACATGGATGAAAAGACATATAGCTTTTGCAAGGTCTGTAGCTCATCTTGGGAAGAAATTAGATTTTTCGTTTGTTCTCTATGGTACATTGTAACTTGAGTCTTGATTAAAGCACACGACTTTGCTGACATGATAATATGACAATAACAATGCATCTTTCCATGTAAATTATGAAGAAAAAGAAATGACCAACCCCCTTGCTATAGGCAGGCCCACCTTCCTCTAGACCAGGTTGCTCACAGCCACATCCAGCCTGGCCTCTGATGCTTCCAGGGAGGGGGCATTCACAGCCTCTCTGGGCAACCTCATTAGATTAACCCGGGCCCACCTTTCAAGTCTGTTGAGGTCCCTCTGAATGGAATATAGTCTATCTAGTCTAAATCTACCCTCTTTCAGTTTGAAGCTATTTCCCCTTTTCTGTTGCTACATGCCCTTACAAAAAGTTCCTCCCCAGCTTTCTTGTAGGCTCCCTTCAGGTACTGGAAGGCAGCTATAAGGTCTCTCTGGAGCCTTCTCTTTTCTAGGCTGAAGAGCCCCAGCTCTCAGTCTACCCTTGTTGGGTATGTGCTCCAGCTCTCTGATCATCTTTGTGTCTCTCCTCTGGACCCACTCCAACAGCTCCATGTTCTTCTTTATCACTCAAGTTTTATGCTTTAGACACTATATTTACAAGTGATACAATAGCATAGTTTACTCTTCTCTATTGCTCCTGCTGGAGAGTTTGTGGGGACCTGACAGGTCCTTTCAAGGACTTCCACAGACCAAGGAGCTTCCAGGGTTTCACATCTATTTGCCTGCTAAGGTACGTTGTCTCTACACTACTCCAGACTTTACAGTGTGTTACCTTTCCTCTGAGTCAGAAGCACAATCCTGTTGGGGCCTGCACTGCAGAAAGCTTGTCTATGCCAATGTATTTCCTCAGTTACTTAGGCATCTATAATTGCTGCAACCTATCACTGTGACCTATCATTATCTTTCAACAGTCAAGTGAAGTTGCCAGATTTTTGGGAACATAAGAAATCTTAGAAGGTTTCCCTCTAAAATATACTCTATCAAAACAAATGCCAATGAAAAGTCATAAAATTAAAAAGTTGATTTAAAGACTTTGGTTAAGATGTCAGAGTAAGGTAAACTTTAAATGCTAATTTCTTGGTCTTCATACAAGAAAGGTAGTATCATACCAGTAACTTACTTGTCTCATTAATGCTATTGTTCATCTAATACTCAATATATTTTCAGTTCTCCATAATCTCAGGAGAAATCTCTGATTTAAGTGAGCTTGCTTTGAAATTCATTTGGCAGGATAAAATCCTAGATTTATTTATTTTTTCTAAATCCCCAGTGTGTTTTTAAAGTAAGATCTAAAACTAACAGAACTGGGAGGGCAATCATTTTGGAGATTGTAAAAATGTCTCACATCACTTAGGTGTATGGCAAATCTTCGTTTGTAATTTTATTTCATTAATTAAAATGACTAGAAATACAGTAAAATAAATTTTGTAGGGAATTTGGACTCCAATTTCTGTGAAAACAACAAAAATCAAACGTATTGATTGAAGTGGGTTTTTGAATAATGCAGTTTTTTATTTAAAATTTTGATTGACAGTAACCTTCACATTTCCTACCGAATGCATTCATATCCTTTCAAAATGAAAGCTGAGCTACATGTCTTAACAGGAATCTTGACAAATAACATACAGTTAGATGTTGCTTAACATAGAGTAACCATGCCCTTGTCCATCACTAATCTGCTTTTGCAATGTTTCATGACTGCCTGGGAAAACATGAGAGCACAAGGCACACCCAAGCAAGAAATGGAAACCCAGTAAGCAAATAAGACTTTGCTAATCATTGTAAAAGACCAAATTTAGAAAGCCTAATAATTACTTAGACTCATCAAAGGAAATCCCAGAGATTCTTTTCTTGGGGTGTGGGAGATAGAGAGGAAGGAAAAACACGACATGGAAAAAAGACTCGGAAGATAGCTTGTACATAATTCTTCACTTTGCAGCATAAATTACAATAGGAGACATAAAAGTCCTACAGATCGCCATGTCCAAGTCACTGACCAAAAAAGCACTTGATGAATTTCAAAGAAGAGTCATTGTGCAGACACCTTGAACATCACAAACTGGAAAAACTAAACCCATGCATGCTCATACAGATTATTCTGAAAAAACAGTGTAACAGAAGTTTGTACCCAACTAGCACTATTTCAGATAGAGATTACACAGTTATGACTACTTGCTGTTCAACAGTGCAGCACATGGCTATTACACTTGGCTTTGAGCTGTCCAACTCTCCTGTTCGATTTACATTTTTGTTAAAACTGAAAATGATGACCACCAAAAATGCATCAATAAATGCATTATCACTGATAGAAAATGGGAAAAATAAATATCTGGGTTTCTCCATATATCTACAACAGCCATACAAATCTCAGAAATTCAATATTATTCAAGTCTCTGTGGCTGTGTAAAACTAAATAAATCCTCAGACCAGTAGTGTGGGTTGTTGTTTTGTTGTTTTTTGTTTTATTTTCTGAAAATTAATATGCAATATTTCTTTCCAGTTAAGCTTCTCAGAAACAAGAATCCAACTGCAGTGAATTTTCACAACAAAGTATAAACTATGAAAGAAAGTTTTAAAATGGGTAGTTGGCATTCCCTGTCTGGCTATGCTATTACAAATTATATACTGTATTAAAAGAAACTTCTTGAAAATGACTTCATTATTTCATTTTTTTCTTTTTCATATCTTTGACTAGAGTTACTGATAGGCATTAACATTTCTTTTGTTCATATTTGAGTGCTGAATTATCTTTAATTGCCATGTACGTTCTTCTGTCTGCAAGAAAGAATTAATAAACCACTATTGTCAACTTTTGCATAGGTACATTCTGCTTACACATGAGGTATCAAAGACTGAGAAGAGGAGAACTTTACAGTAAGTAAATTAATCTAAATGGAACCAGGAGACTTTTAGGATACTGAACAGAATGCAAGTTAAGAAAAAGAATTCAGTTTTCCTCCTGGGCTTGCCACTCGTGACAAAATCATGTTTTATACAACTTGATACTTTATCTGGGACAGGAACAATTTTTCATACTGGAAAGAAAACAATCTTACAAATCTTCTGTTATTATGAGCAAAATATTTTATATACATTTTCTCCCAAACTACCAAAACCCACTTTTTTGTATTTAGAAAAATAATAATATACTCACATTGTTCAAAATACTAATAAGTGTTAATACATGTTACAGATCTACCCAGGCCATGGGAATGTGTCCTCACTTGAAACACACATAAAAACACAAAATATAAATGTGATCATAGGATAGCCTGGTTGTGTTGGGCCGTTCGGACTAAACACAAGGATTAATAAACCACTTTCAAAGGTCTCCTCAAGGAACAAATTTTAGTCCTTGTAAACCCAAGCTCAAATCCATTCCCTGCTTCAAGACACTGCAGAAGAGAAACAGCAAGCAGCCACTCTTCTGCATCTGTGTAGGAGAGGGTTCAGTAGCCACACACTGCAAAGGGCAAGAAGTGGAACGATATTTGAAATCTGTACAACAGTCTTTTTTTAATGTACCAGAATCAAATTAACTTTGGTAAAAATTTCTGTATTATATCTTTTACTTTGAGTGCCTACAGGCCATGTAAGTCTGCTAGGCTTCAGTGGCATGTCATAATCTTCCTTAAGTCCAAATGCATGACTTAAGTCTTACAAAATCTGTCAGAAAGTGTAATTTTAAGAAAAAGATAAGTGTTTAGGGAAATTACAGCAAATAATTTCACCTGATAAATTTTAAACTTCAAAATTAAATCATAAAAGCATAATCATAGAACGGTGTGCATTGGAAAGGACCTTGAAGATTAGTTCCAACCCCCCTGCTATAGGCAGGGACACCTCCCTCTAGACCAGGTTGCTCAAAGCCTCATCCAGCCTGGCCTTGAATGCCTCCAGGGTGATACATCCACAACAACTCTGGGCAATCTTTTCAAGTGCCTCACCACCCTCACAGTATAGAATTTCTTCTTAATATCTACTCTAAATCTATCCTCTTTCAGTTTATAACCATTTCCCCTCGTCTTGTCACTACATGCCCTTCTAAAAAGTCCCTCCCCAGCTCTCCTGTAGGCCCCCTTCAGGTACTAGAAGGCCATTATAAGTTCCCTCTGGAGCCTTCTCGTCTCCAGGCTGAAGGGCCCCAGCTCTCTCAGTCTATCCTTGTAGGGTAGGTGCTCCAGCTCTCTGATCATCTTCGTGGCCCTCCTCTGGACCAATTCCAACAGCTTGATGACCTTCTTGTATTGGGGGCCCCAGAACTGGACGTGTTACTCCAGGTGGCATCTCACGAGAGCAGAGTAGAGAGGCAGAATCACTTTCCTCAATCTGCTGGTCACACTTGTCTTAATGCAACCCAGGATAATGGTTGGCTTTCTGGGCTGCAACTGCACATTGCTGGCTCACGTTGAATCTCTCATCAACCGACACTCCCAAATTCTTCTCCTCAGGGCTGCTCTCAAGCCATTCTCCGCCCAACCTGTATCTGTGCTTGGGACTGCCCCAATCCAGGTGCAGGACCTTGTACTTGGCCTTGTTGAACTTCATGAGGTTGGCATGAACCCACCTCTCAAGCTTGTCCAGGTCCATTTGGATATCATCCCTTCCCTCTAGCATGTCAACTGCACTATTCAGCTTGGTGTCATCAGCAAACTTGCTGAGGGTGCACTTCATCCCACTGTCCATGTCACCTACTAAGGTGTTAAATAACAGCAGTCCCTGCACTGATCTGTGAGGAATGCCACTTGTCACTGGTCTTCACTTTTGGAGCTCAATTGGACATTGAGCTGTTGGCCACAACTCTCTGAGTGTGACCACCCAGACAATTCCTTATCCAGCAAGTAGCCCCTCCATCATATCCATTTTTCTCCAGGATGTCATGTGGGACAGTGTCAAACGCTTTGTACAAGTCCAGGTAGATGGTGTCAGTTGCTTTTCCTTTATCTACTGGTGCTGTAACTCCATCATAAAAGGCCACCATGTTGGTTACCACCAATCACCTCATCTTTATTTTCCATATGCCTTTGTAGGACCTTCAGGAGGATCTCCTCCATGACCTTGCCAGGCACAGAGGTGAGATCGACTGGTTGCTCCCTGAATCTTCTTTTTTTCCCTTCCTGGAAATAGGGCTATGTTTCCCCTTTTCCAATTTTACCTCTTAAGAAAAAAATCTTGCTAAAGTGCTTGTTATACTAGTTTTGTTGTTGTTGTTGTTTTCATTTTAGAATCTCTTTGAGTCGGACACAGTTAATCAACAGCAAAAAGATCTTGACAAGTCCACACTAGACCATTTTTCTGCCTTTTTGGTCCAGCTACCAAAACAAAAATAAAAGCAACAACAACGATAAATGACCTATTCATAGCTGTAAGCTGAACGTATAGCTGTTGTATCTGATGACAACCCCTCTTTTTTTTCTGCCTCCATCATTCTCCTCACAACACCAGAAGTGCGCACTTAGCTCCTGCAATCTGTCCAAGCCATGTTGTTAGTGGTGCAGCAGGGAGCTACCATTATCTTTTACTTAGCAGACATCTGGCTGACACATGGGACAATGTGCTGGATCGTGGCCTTCCTATCATGTTTGAGGCATTTCTGTAAATTACTCTATGACGTGCTTCACTGTTCCCTGATAAGTGACCAGATAGAAAGCTGAATGAGGAATGTCTTGAACATCATCTCTCTGATCTTCCTATATTGTTCAGTCCTCTTTTCCAAGACAGCTACAGCCTCCATAGTCTCCAGTGCACTGGTTAGAATCATAGAATCAGAATGGCTTGGGTTGGAAGGGAACTCAAAGATCAGCAAGTTCTAAGACCCCCGCCACAAACAGGGTTGCCAACCACTAGATCAAGTATTAGATCAGGCTGCTGAGGGCCTCGTCCAACGTGGCCTTAAGTGCCTCCAGGGACTGGGCGTCCACAACCTCTCTGGGCAGCCTGTTCCAGCACCTCACCACACCCTCAATAAAAAACTTCCCAACCACACCTAATCTAAATCTCCCCTCCTTTAGTTAAAAACTTGTCCTATCACTATCTACCCATGTAAAAAGTTGATTTCCCTAGCAGCAGGAACAGTCCCTCTGACTCACACCTTCCTGCACACTGGAGAGGTTACTCCAAGGGCTGCATATACATGGCTTGGTAAAGCAGAGGGAGGGCAGACACGGGGATTGGGTTTCAGAGTCAGCACTCTTCCTAGCACTGCTTTGGTCCCTGCCACTTAACATGGCCCTAGAGAATCCCTGGACGTATTTAGGAGCGATGTCATCACTTGCAAGAGATTTTCCCCAGCAGGCAAAAGCCACTCTGCTTTGACAGGAAGATGGTATCATCACACAGAAATACTTAGATACATGCACACACACACATATATAAATATACTTGTATGCATACTCATGCATACACACATACACACACATACATATATATGTAGACACACATATGTGTACACAGCACTGCTATTCCACTTGCCTTCTGAGCACAGTACAGGCTCTAGTCTGTCAGCTTAATGAGGTAGACTGAGAGGCTAAGTATTTCCTCTCTCACAAAAACAAATGTGCTCTTACTCATTCACAGCCAAATCCAATGAAAGTTTCAGTGTTATGAGTGTTTTTAAGGTGAAAAAGGACAATTTCGTAATAAACACGGGGTAATATTTTTTTTGTACTAGTTCATTCTGTTTCTCTTCCAAACACCAAAATTTTCCCCCTTTTCTCTTTACAAATGAGTACGTGCTAAAAATTTTAACTTGAATGATACTCATTTTACCTTCATTTGGCATCTCTGAGTCCCAATACCATACTGAGATTTGCTTTTTGAGAATTAACTAAAAATGAAACCTTGTAGTTTCATACTTTTTAAACATTTAGAACAGAAACTGGCATTAAATATGGTCACTTCTTAGTGACTGTTGGAGGAAGACAAGGAAATACAAAATGCTAACACTGCAGTCTGGAAAATGGAGTATCCTGCAGTTAGATTTTGCTTGTCTGTGCATGCTTTCTTGTTTCCCTTTGTTTTGCATTATTACTAATATTTGCATTTCCCCCCGTTCCTCAACTTCACTGACCTTTTGTTTATTTTTGGTTCTCTTCTTCTACATTTTCTCCCTTGCAAGAATCTCTCAATTTCCTTGAATCACTATTATATTAAACACTGTAATTGAGAAGCTTAGTTCCACAAAGCATTTTTTTGTGTGTGTGATATGGATGAAAAATGCCAAAGAGACAATATGTATGAATATATAGGCATGGGCAGTCACTACTATAGAGAAGTTACAATACTCCACACAATAACACAATGACTTCAATGCATTAGCAAGGATGCAGTGTTTGATCCAAGATTTGAACTGTTACTAAGCTAAAAGAGAATCATCAATTGGTTAGGAAAATGGGATCTCTGAAACTGAGTATTATCTTCCTAAGGAATATACTGCTATGCACTAAGTAATTCCTATACTGTTATTTGTCAGGTTGTTGGTTACCTATGACAATACCAGGACTAATAAACCCTTAAAGTATAGTCACCCGTTAGTTAATTATATGTTATCAAATATAGGATTAACTTCTACATAGGGAAACAAGGGCCTCTCAGGATGCAAAGACCTCTTCTGGTTTAAAGTGAATATAGATATTTGGTAAGATTTTGGAAGGTAACAGGCCTGGGTTAGAGACACGCCTAATTCAGTGTAGACACTTCTTTAGTTTTTCTGTGTTTTTAATTTAGTTTTTTATGATTAATTTATTTATGATTTACTCTATCTAGGTTCCTCAGTCATCCTCCATAATGTAACATAACAGATCTTGCTGCTAATTTTATTAATGTTACTATTATCAATAAATTCTAGCAAAGATCAGCTTGTAAATTCTTCTGGAGGTATTCCAAACTAAAATGTGTCCTGTGTTGGTAGTAATTCCACTGGGCTCCTAGCATGTGAACATGAACTTATGCATACAAAATATACATCCAAAATGACACAATATCAATTGAAATTACATACTCTATAAACTTGATTTTCTTCTCTAGCACCTAGCAAAGTGTTTATTCCATTTGAAGTTTTCTTTATTCTTCAGTTCTCTCAGACTCAGAACCTTAACTTTGTTTATGTTCCTGGGTTGCCTGCCAAAAGCAGTCAGCATATTAAGCATGCCTCTCTGCAAAAGCACCTCACACCTCACAGCCAGGTGAGTCAGCAGAGCTCTGCGGCTCTGGGTGACATACTCGGCTCTGATGTGGAGTAACACCACCGATCTGCTGAGTATTGCACCTGCAAATGAAATAGAAGAAATGAACCTTCTTTGTTTCACAAACTGGAGCCAAAGGCAAAAGAAGGTGATAACAATACAGTATGCTGAAGCTTTTTGTTTTAAAGAGACAGAAAAGAGAGTGAATGCTGGGAGAGAGGAAGTACTCTAAATATCAAATGAACTTTTATGTTATTTTTGGCTCTGCTAGCACAAACCAATCCCAGAAGCTAATACCAGCTCCTGTACAGCCTGTAATACCAGTTATTCAGTCCTGGATTACCGCTGATTCTGCATAGAGTGCAATGAGCTTGCTGTAAGTTCTTGCTGTGTCTTTGTGTGTTGTGCTCCAACTGTTCTAGTAGAGTCATTATCATTATTAGTTCTAACGTTTCCTAAACATTTTCACTGCCTCATCTATTTTATGACTTTTGCAGTGCATATAATCTGTTATGATTAGTAAAGTAGAAGTATTTAGAGAAGTATTTATGGATTAAATTCTATTAAATTTTCAAGAAGAGGATATTTCTAATAGTGCTTGTTTATTGCATATGAAATACCAGCCACAACAACAAAAGCAAGAACAGCAGTAAGCACCAGCTCCAGCTGCCTTGTGCTTATGTTTCTTATTAAAACTCTGATAAATCTTTTCTGAATTTCAGTTGAATACACATAAGTGAATTTCAAGGCATGCACAGCCATTGAATACAATGGAGCCAGTCATTAACTCCATTTCAGGATGTGCCTCACGTTATATTAACACACCTCCTAGTACTTTTCAGTCCCAGTGTGGAACAGCAGGTGCTGTTCCATGAATCATGAATAATACCCAATTACATTTGTTTTCGGTTGTGTAGTATTGTTCACTGAGGATTAAAACGAGAGTAAGTCCAGATGAAGCCTTAACAGACAATAATTTCACCTGAGGTAAAATGGCTCATGTCAGAAGTAGCTTCACCAAAACAAAACCCATAGCACTGATCTCCATTGTCTTGTAATGCAACCTATACCTTCCCAAAGCAAAACAGAGTCATTTTATATTTATTTAGTACTGCTTCATGCAATGAGTTCATAACAAGTTAGACAGTTTCTGTTCAAACTGTGGGAGCATTACTTCTCTAGTATGTATTCGAATCACCTTTGCACTACTTCTGGAAAAAAAAAGAAACAACAGTCAAATATTTGTACACATACGTGCTGAACACTTTCTCCAATTTCTTCATGCCCCAGCACTGCTTTAAAAAACAAACAAACAAACAAACAAAAAAAACCCCTACAATTTACTATTTCAGGAAAGATTAACCATTGCAGTGGTCATTATTTTTAATAGAAGAAAATATTTCAGCTGCAAAAGCACCGCATTACCTTACGTAGAAACACACCACCTTGTGCCAGCTGATAGATAGATCCCCAAATACTCCTTCAGTTTTAACTTTCTCTGTAGGTGGATTATTGCTATCACTCACAGGTTTGAATGGATGCCTCATATTCATCAGATAATTTTGCTAACAGTGATCAACACCATCAAAGCCCTGTGAGCTCCCTTGTAACGTAGCTATGTAGAAATATTACAGCTGAAATTTCTCTACTGCAGGCTGAATCTTTTTCTTTGACTTGGTTGTGAGTAGTGCAGCTGTGATAAGGTCTACAGAATAAATAAAATTACCAAAAGAATATGATACACAATTTAATTCAAAGTGAAGCAGTATTTGTAATCAGCTTCCCCTTCACTCAACAACTAAAAAAACCTCAAATCTCAAGCTAGTAGTTTTTCCAGTAGGCATTCAGAATCTGTTGTTGCCCTTCCTCCTGCGTCCCTCTCAGCTGTAGGCATCATAACTGTACCATTCACATTTGAAATCTCTAATTGGTTCCATTAACCATCATCAGTGAGACATTTAATTGCCTCTTCTGAAGTTCATCAACATGTTGGAATTATGTTTCATTTAATGTACGTCAAACCCCTACAAAAGTCCAGTTACTATACTTCACATTTCTGTGTATTTTCCAGTGCAATATGTGTTATAATATGCTGCATGCTGAGAATTCTCAGGTTATAAAGTACACGACCAAAATCATTGCTTAAAAGCTTTTGGTGATTGTTCATTCCTCTCAGTCCTAATGCATCAGTGAAAACTTTGGAAGAAAATTACAATGCATAGACATCTCAGAAAAATCACATTGTTTATTTGTTTATTCACATATTTAATGTCAAAAATAATCTCACACTATTATTTCTATTGAAGCAAGAAATTTCTCATACTGTGCAGAAAAAGGGAAGGTAGTGTTACCGGGATTAATAATGCATCTAATATGAATCTCTCAGTAAAATTAAAGATGCAAGAAACAACAAAAATAAAATGAAAGCTGAGACATCAAAACAAAAAAGCATGGACATCCTGAATACAGAGTGCCATTTCACTTTTATTACAAATCTTTTGTGCCTAGGCATTGTAACAAAGAACTGCACAAATCCAAAGCACTTTGGAACCAAATTTGTGCACCCATTTATGAATAGATATATATGTAGTTCAAGAAGTTTATCAAATATACAGTCATTACCAATAATTTATTGGTGAAGGAATGTAGTAGCATAATGCAATACTGTGGCTCCCTGATGCCTCATTTTTCAAGTCCTTATTTTCATAGCATATAATTTTGCAAAATATTAATGATTTGGGATTAGTTTTTTGTTTTGTTTTTTTTTTTTTTAATGACAGATGCCTGCCTGAGGCTGTTTCTTTGGTGGGCAACAATCAATCAAACAACTGAACCATTCTAGGGAATTGAATTAGGAAAAAATTAACATAAAAATATTCACAACCTCATTTTATAAAGTTGAACCATGCTTTGAAGCTCAAACCTCATGTTCGAAATAAGGGTGTTTTTTTCTAACACCTTTTTAAAATGTGAAGAAATTTGAACAGATCTAAACACTGGGGCATGGGGGGAGAAATGTTTGCATTCTCGGAAAAAAAAAAAAGCTTTGCTAGAGCCTCATTTGGCCTAACATAGTTCTTAGTGTGGTGCACAGAACTGTACATGTTATAGGCCTCAAACCAACTGAGGATGCTACACATCACCTGACTGTACTGTCTAAAGGAGATGGACCAAGATGATAAACAAATAGCAAACTTTCTTGGCTAGGCAAGGAGCCAAAATCTCCTGTGTGGTTAATGAATACTGGCAGAAGGAATATCAGAGAGATACGTATCAAAAGCATCCACTAAACACTAAAGTCACTTAGTTGGAAATACTATCCCCCTTCTTTATTTCTGGACAAGTCTGACCCACAGAAAAAGTTTTTAGGGGACAGTGAGACCGCTTTTGGTAATGAAATGACTCATTATTAGTAATAATAATTACTAAGTAATACTGCAGCATTCAGTGATCTTGATGACCTAACCATCTCTTTTGGTGTGGAGAAAAAGGAACTCAGCAACTGAATAAATGAATGTTGATGGATGGGGAAGATAACCTGGCAATGAAGAAATAGGAAAACTTTGGTTTTGCCTCAGCCTTACCAGGAAAGTCTGCACAGTTTAGACAGAAAAATGGTAAGGTAGCAACATGCAAGTAGTGCTTAGAAAAACATGCGTTATTCAGCCTATAGACCCTGAAGAGATACCCAGCGCTGCAGAAGGGTTGGCTGATGTAAATGTAAAGCTGTTACTTTTAAAAATCATGATGATGACAGATGAGGCACATCTTCTAAAATGGTAAGAAGGACAATTTGAGGAACTATCAGGTGGTCGAAGTAAGTACCATCCCTGGTAGGATGGAGTATGTATATCCTGCTGGCATCCATTTATGAGTACGAACATGACAAGAAAGCAATCAGGGACATTCAGCACAGATCTACAAAGGTAAATCATATCTGACTAATATAATTGCCTTCTGTGAAGGAATGACTGACTGTGGAAATAAAAGATAACAGTTCCTGTAACTTTCACTTCAGTGAGGCATTTGGCAATGTATTTCACATTATCATTTGGAGGCTGAGGATATGTGGTGGGATAAATCATTTTTTAACTGAACTGAAAAGTGGCTCCACCAGTGGGTTTCAACAAAATATTCAACTGCTTGAGGTCATAAGACTGGTAAAGAATGAAGTACCCCAGGGTTAGATAGCAGAGTTGGTCAGTTCAGTATCTTCTCTTGAATGATGAGACAGAACACTCCTTCAGAACACATGTGGAGGAAGTGTTCAACGCACCAGATGATCCAGATTCAGTACTGGGACCCTGAGAAACCTGAAGACTGTGCCAACAGAAGCTTTGTGAAGTTCAAGAAGAAGTGCTAAATTCTGCATGTGAGGTGAAATACCCTCACAAATATGGCTCAGCAGCATCTTCTTAAAAGTGTTTGGGTGTTTCACGCTGAATATGAGCAGAAGTGAATATGAGATGAAGTGCATACTGAGCTACATTTGTGGAATGAGTCCAGTACTGTGTAAGTCACTCCACACATCATTGACAAGGCTGCAACTGGAGCACTACATCCAATTTGGGGCTCTACAGCTCAATATGAGTGTGGGGAAAATAGAAAGGGTCCATCAGAAAGCAAATGATGTTTAGAGACTTAGAGCATGTGGCCCATAAGAAATGGAGGAGCTTGCATCTATACAGTCTGGCAAAGAGAAGGCTAAGGGATAATCTAACAGTGCAGTTACAAAGATGACAGGGTTAAACACTTTCATGGCAGACTCATAGAATCATAGAATCACAGAATCATAGAATGGTTTGGGTTGGAAGGGACCCCAAGGAACATCAAGTTTCAAACCCCTTGCCACAGGCAGGGCCACCAACCTCCAGATCTGGTACTAGACCAGGCTGCCCAGGACCCCACCCAACCTGGTTTTGAACACCTTCAGGGACGGAGCATCCACAGCCTCTCTGAGCAGCCTGTTCCAGCACCTCACTACTATCTCTGTAACAACTTAACAACAGACAAGAAGAAGCAGTTGCCATGAATTGCAGCCTTGGAAATTCAAACAGGGCTATAATAAAAGCTTTCTCATTATGCAAGTAACTTAAGACCGAAACAGACTGAGAAGTAGTGAAATCTCTATCTTTCAAGGTTTACAAGGCACAGTCAGAAAAAAAAACACACTGATGTTAATCTCATTTTATGCAGGAGATAGACTAGATTGACTTCCAGGTATCCCTACATATCCTATTTTTTAAAAGCTTTCACACTTATTACGTTGAAATCTCTATTTTTCATGCCATTTCCACAAATGAATTTTACCTAGGGGAAGATTCGATGAATTCTAAGTATGGGCATCAGCTATGGCACGCAAATTGCTCCTCTGTAGAGGGAACATCTACTACTTATGTCTTAATTCAAATGCTCTCCATGGAGTTTGACTTGTTTTCAGGATCTTTCAGTTTATACAGATGAACTGCTCTGTGAACAAGAGATTTTGTGATACAGCATTTTTCCAGGAGGAAATAACTGGTGGAGGTAATCACTAGGGCAAAGAAGCAAGTTGTAGTGATTTACAAGACTTTCAGAGATTCCAAAATTTTAAGGTTAAAAATAGGGATTTATAAAATAACCTGTTTCATTGAAAAAGTTGTAGTTGGATTACAATATAAAAGTGAATCAACAGTGCCACACCTTTGGAAAAAGGTATACACCTTAATTAAATATGACACCATATTGAAAGGTATGGAATAGACAAGTAGCCAGTAAACAGTTCTCCTGCTCCCCCCTGTTTTGTTAAAGTCTCAGTTGGATTTCTCTTTTCCAACTTTAGGCACTGCAGTTTGTGAAAGATATAAACATGAAGATAGCTCAGTAGAATATTAAAAACAACTGGATTCTAGAAAACAAAACTGGAGATAACTCAAGACTAAATGAACTAGAACTCTTTAGATCAAGTAAATAAAATTAAAAAATAAATTAAAAAAAAACTAAAGGGGGAGTTTATTTAGGTATATAAAAGGCTGCAAGTACAAAAAAAAAAAAAAAAAAAAAAAAAAAAAGGAAAAAAAATTCTCCATGCCCTTCTAACTAAAAGAACTGATGAATTCAAAATGTAACAGAGACTGAGATTGGCATCAGAGTATTAGAAAATGTTAGTGTAAGTAAAAGTAATACGGTAAGAATAGTGAAGTGCTAGAATAAAATTTCCAGGAGACTGTGGAATAATGTATGTGAACTATCAGCATGCAGAAATGTTCAGAAAAGAGAAGATTAGATAGTGGCTGTTTATTCTTATTTTTTGTTTTGGCTAAATGGAAAACCATTGAGTTGCCTGTTCTGTACAATACACTCAGAGTATTTTATGGTGCACTTAATACAATACTTATTTTATATTGTAAATATTGTATTATTATGTGAATTATTTTCTAATAGTTAATGATTTTATAGTAAGAAAATATGGTGTTATATTTCTCCTTTGAATTTGTTTGAGTTCTCTCTCTTCCATCTGTCTTGTACTGATCTCATGTACTTAAAGTAACTGTATCTTGGAACAGTGAAAATTCCCATTATTTTTCTTGCACTGAGAATTTCACAAATGATTTTGAGTCATGTGTGCCCAAAACATTTTTATAGCTTAGGTATTTTTGACAAGCTTCTGCTCACAAAGAAAAGTACATATAATAAAACATTTAAGATGAAAACAAGAAGCAATTTCAGTTCATGGAAATTTTTCAAAACATTTTTCTCCAATCAATACACTTAAAGAAACAGTTATCACCCATAAGCTATTTCTGAATGGTAAAAAATAGATATATTTTTAAAAGGAAATTTAAAAGGAAACAATGTGCTAAATAAATTATTATTTAAGAATCATGAGCGCAATTAAGGCTGTAATGAACATATGTGACTTGCACCATTTTCAGTTTAAATTACTACAGTTGGTTCTCTCCGGAGTCTTTCCCCTTTATCAGCTTAGTTTATTTCTGCAGTTTTCAACTAATCACATTGGAAGCTAATAGTACTGGAGGGAAGGAATGGGGAAGAAAGTGGGGAGAGGCTGTCAAAGCCCAGTTCAGGTGTTTCTAGAGCTGGGAGGAATTCTCTGTCTCTGATCTTGGAACACGCCAGACAATGAAACATTGTAGTTATAGTCCAAGCTCACATGCTGCTGTCAAGATAGTTTAATAGAACAGCTACTTTTTTTTTTTTTTTCTTTTGGCAAATACTCTGTGTACCAAGAAATATATTACTCACTTATCAAAAATATTTTTCAAATCCAAGTTAAATTGAATGAAAATTCAAAATCAAAAAGATATTCCACATTTTTGAAAATTCTGAATATTTCATTTTCACATTAGCATCTAGTGTTTTTTTAATGAGGAAGAAAACCACCTTTAGAAGACAGAGGAAAAAGTCACTTTCCACCTGCCTACCTGTGCTTCATACACAAAAGTGCGTGATTAAAAGCCACCTCTCTTAACAGGCATAAACTTTTCACTCAATATAAAATAATATAAAATAATCTTTTTCATAGGTTATTTTCCTTTTGTTTGCATGTTTGTTTTAAATGACCAGTAATGTTTTGGAGGCAGCAGAATTCAAAAGCGGCATTTCTTGACTGAGCTGAATCACTGGCTACGTAAGGACTGCGCAGCTGCAAACATCCTGGACAGTGGGTTACCATCTCAGAGGAAAACCTCCGCATAAGATGGTCAGAGCAAAACAATCACTATGAGTTTATCCTGGGACTCAGAGTCTTCAAAGGCCTCTTATCATTAGCAGTTCTCCTGTACAGGGCAAATACAACCCAAGAGCTGCATGGGAATTCACACATGGCATTTCATCCATATTTTGTATTATTGACCATTTGAATCTAATGACATTCAAAATAATCTAATTCTGTCACTGACCATCTAGAGAGTTTGTAAGTGAAATGAAACGAGCATGTATTATAGAATCATAGAATCACAGAATCATAGAATCATAGAATCATAGAAGCATAGAATCATAGAACGGCCTGGGTTGAAAACGACCACAGTGATCATTGAGTTTCAATCCCCCTGCTATGTGCAAGGTCGCCAACCACTAGACCAGGCTGCCCAGAGCCACATCCAGCCTGGCCTTTAATGTCTCCAGGGATGGGGCATCCACAACCACTTTGGGCAACCTGTTCCAGTGTGTCACCACCCTCTGGGTGAAAAACTTCCTCCTAATATCTAACCTAAATCTCCCCTGTCTTAGTTTAAAACTATTGCCTCTTGTCCTATCACTATCAACCCATGCGAACACTCATTAAGTAATATGTAAGTAATATAGTTTAAATTCATTTCTTATAGTATCTCCTTATCCCATGTTTGTTGCACTTCACTTACATGTTCCCTGCATCACTGTTTCATTTTAATGGCGTTACAACATCTCCCCACACTTGCCCTGAGATTGTAGCACTACTGTCTTTTGTATCCTAAATTACCATCTCACATGGCCACATATTTTTATTTTTTTTCATTTCTAGCAAAGGACAATTCTCCCTATATTATTTAGCACCTTGAGTTCAAGTCTTTTACTACAAATATGTGTTGCATCAAAGTAACTAAAATTTCCTGAATCTAAGCAACACAGCAGAATCAAGTGTAATTCTGATAAATCCTAGGGAACTCCCTGGAGCTCTGAGCACTGACCATCCTCCACAGGGCACAGCACCCAACCTCCTTGTTGTAAAACACTGCTGACTCAAATGGTGATGCTCTTGACCACCCTCTTTGTAACTAGGAGTCAAATCAGAAACCAGTTCTCAGAAAAGTAGGAACCAGAGTTTTTTTCTGTTTCATAGGAAAGAAAGAGGCACCTATTACATGGGGAACATTCTCATCTCAAGGCTATTTCCATTTTTACATCAAGTAGTCTTTGAACTACTGAAACAGAAATAGGAACCCAAGTTTCCTTGCCTTAAGGTGAGTACTCTAATCACTTAGTTAAAAGCTTTGTTCGTGCTTCCTTGAATTATTTTCTCACCGGAAAGGTTACAACTTGATGACTGGAGAATAGCCAGATAGTCTCTAGCATGTCTAATGAGTAGATACACTTAAAGTAGATGACACAGAATTAAATCTGCGGCTACATAAAGAACTGAACCCAGATTTTTCAAATTTAAGATGAATAACAGTAGGATATGTTACAAAGTTTGACAATTGTTTTTTTTTTTTTTTTTTTTTATAGAAGAGAGCTTCCTTTTCTTTCTCTTTCAGTAATGATTGAAAGCACCAACTTGGCTCTCAGTGACATAGCCAGGATCACTTAGAAGGACTTTGTAGTACAGATCAGAAGAAAACAAACAGGTACAAAAAGAGTCCTATCTCAAAACATAATGTTATTTTTCTTGTAGTACATTTTATTCTCTTCCAAAATTGCATTCATTTCTGCTCTCTAAAAATAAAAAATACAAAACTATAAAAATGTTAAGGTAAAATACTTTCACACCTTATGCATCCTACCCCAAATATATTCAAGCCATGTTGCATCTTCTAAACAAAGGGATAAATATCGATGTTGCATGGCTTTTTACTTCCATTACTACTGAAGAAACAACATGGCTAAATACGAGCTGTAGTTTACAATCATTTATACATTATACATAAAATCATTGGTTAAAGTTTAGTGGCACACATCTCTGAAAATGTTTAATAACAATAAGTTCATATGGATCACAAAAAGAAGTACATAATAAGTTTAACTTGCAAGTCTAATTAGGTCAGCCAGCCTTTTAGCTGTGAGAATGATGAATATGAAGAGCCACTACTCGCATTTCAGACCTGAGGATAAGTTTAGAGGCTGACAAAACGTTTGCAAATTTTTATTGGGAATAGTAATGAATTTACAAGCCTGGGTTACTTAAATTCGTTTTTGTTGAGCAGAAATCTATTTTAAAAGCACCACTGTGGAGCCTCAATGGTTTTATTCACAACTTATACACTTTTGCAAACAGAATGAATTCTAATTGTATAAATTTGTCATTTCTAAGCATTTGAAGCTGTATTTCTTTCTTTGAATGCACACAGTGATCTCCTTGGCTTCAAAGGAAATAGTGTGCATGTCCCTGGTGACAGGCTTCTCTGTATTATAGGCAGGAGGAGGCTGGTGTGGAAGTATAATTGAGATAAGTTTTGAATGGCTGAAGTCTCCAGGATTGGGCTCTGTATCAGAAAAAGAAAAATAGAGGCTAACTCCAAAAGGTATTTATATATGGCAAGTAATGATTCCAGTACTGAATCTAGTTCTGTAACTCAGTCAAAAGGGTTCAGCTAACATCATAAACTATGAGAGTGAAGCTCAAATAGTTTATGAATAGCAACTGCGACAAAGATTGAATTTCTTCTTTGCTACTCAGTCAAGGTGTATATGTTATTGCTTATAATATTTAAAAAGTCATTTTTGGAGTTGAGGTATTAAAAGCTTAACAGATAAAAATATTTTATAAAATATTAACTACCCTAATAGAAAGACACATAGGGTGCCCATTTTATTTAAACATTTTAATTTTCATACGAGTCCTTCAGGGCAGCAAGAATATTATGTTATTAAAAATGAGAAGAATAATAATAGAATGCATTTAGAGAACAATGACTTAATAAAGTATCACAAAGAATATGTGAAAAATAAAAAGGCCAAGTAATTACCTGAGTAACCAGTAGGTACTTGGATATATCTTTATTATGGATTTCTCATTAGATCATTTAGGGACAGAGTTCATTAGTAAAGAGTCTTACACAGAAAATGTCATTTTTTTTGTGAAGAACCATTACTACTTTACTCCTTATGGCCAAATATTTCTGAAAGCTTTTCAATCTGCAATACTGAATAGGGAATTTTTGCATTAAGTTATAAAATGCTAGTTGAGGAAAGACATCAAAAGTTTATTTGCCATGTGACCGTGGTCCTTTCTCTTAATAAGACTGTATTAAAAGATGGCTACAAAGACTCTTTTTTTTTTTTTTTTTTTCTTCCCCTATCAGCTTATTTTCTGAAGCTGCACTAGTTTCTGGAGACATTTTTCCTATAATAAAGTTATGAAGTCATGTTTACTTTATATTTACTTGTAGTTTAAGCTAGAAGAGACTACAGGAATTTCCCCTCTAGGTTGACACTATCATCATCATTTTACCATAGGAACAATGTAACCACTTCTAATAAAAGCCATGTCAAAAGGATATATTCAGAAGGGACTGATATTCCTCACAGTTTCTGAGCACCAACCATGAAGTGCCAACACCTTTAAAAAAGATCTGTTTTTCACCTGGCACATATTCAACATTTCTTTCAGCTGCGCTGCAAATTAAAACTCACCCTGTAACTACATGATCACAACATCAGCCATAAAAGAAGTTGAAGGAGTACATAGTTGGGGGTTAAATCTCACTGTTGATGTACTTCTTATTCATGATTAAATAAAATGGGAAACTGCATCTTTACAGGGGAAAGAAAAGAAAAGAAAAAAAAAAAAGGATAACAATTCTCCTGTAACACTGAACCTAATTTTACCAATGCATAATTGAATTAACAAATTTAAGACCAGGGTTACTTTACCAAAAACTTTCAAATTCATAGTCACCAAAGAAAAAAGACCAAACAAAAACCAACAGGTGCTGTGGCTAATGAACATTTGGTTAGGCTCATATGAGGCTAGGCTATGATTTCTTTCATTTCCTAACAGATAAAAAGTAAGATGAAATTTATGTAAATAATATGAACTTTCAGACTATGCTCCTGAACAAAATAACAGACTGCATAAGGTTAAACGTTCTGCTGTAATTTTCCCCATTTGAATGTTGTTGTGTCAACTTAGAGTGTTTTCTTGTATTGTTTTGTTTTTCTGTATCTGTGTGAAAATGGTGGTATGTCAGAGCATTTTGGAACACTTAAGAAAGCACCACTAAAGAGAGTAACTAATTTAAGAGCAGCCTCTCCCATCTCTTACCCCAAAAACCTATGAATTCAGTTTCCATGTGGTGCAGAGACAGACATCTAAATGAAAATCTAGTCCCTCAGCTAGTTTTTTCATACTCAGCATGTAGATCATGAATATCATCTACAAGCTCTTCCTCTGCTTTCTCAGAGTTTGTTGCTTGCATTCAAGATCAGCTCTGATAACCTCAGAGCAGACGTCTGGGAGAAAAGTGAAGTTAATGACAGAATGTTGAGGAGGCTCAGCTGGGGCTTCATCCCCTGATGCTGAGGCTGGGCTGCTGGCTAGCTTGTGTTTGGAAGGCCTTGCCTGGCTGCCATAACTTCTGGATAGGCCTCGGATGATTCTGGTTCCCCAGATTTGCTCTGTTCAACAGCTCACCAGGAGACTGTGCTGGTGGTGAGGACCCACATCCTGCTCCTTCCTGACACCCTTGCTCCTGACAGCTGGAAAGGGATACAGCTTCCTTGTGTGGAATCCTATCTGCGTAAGTCTTCTGGAGATAAATACACTTAAAAGGGCAGTTGTCTCTTCCAACCACTCCTCAAAATCTTTTATACAGTATCTTTTTGGTTGTATCAATTGAGCAGGATGACGAAATTAAGTTTGGGTCTTTACAGGTGATATCCGACCAAAAAAAGAAAATGATGACAAAAACACTGGGTCATGCCTCACCTCTCCTTCAGAAACTAAGTGTAAACAGTTGGCTGTAAAGAACCAGGTCACAGGGCCATGGACTGGAAAGGTATTTCTTATACTATTAAATTGGTAGCATGGCCTCTTGAAAGGCTTTGGCACAGGCTAGCTAATATTCTTCTATAAAGCGCAAGGATTAAAATGGGTTAGTAGTAATTCCAAATAGGCAGCTTGGATGCAGCTACCCAGTTTTGGAGCTCAGAGTTCAGCTGAGCAGGTATATAGTTATAATCTCCCTCAGGGCTGGGAAACAGCCTCTGGCCAATTTTACTTTCAAGTGCCCCGTGAATGCAAGAAGCACAAAGCAAGCAGAAGTCAGCAGAAGTGAAGAAAAAAGGCAAAGGGCAAATATCTAGCTACAGTTATTCACATTAGTGAGTTTTCACTCTTTATATTTCAACATCATTGGATGAAAAATTATTGAAGCTGTCCAAAGCTCAAAGATCAAAATCCCTGGACGCTGCCAAACTAGATACTGTAGAAACTGTACGTACTTATGTAGTGTCATTGCTGTTATAGGGCTGGCAGACCATGCTTTTACTCAAACCTGGGCATTATGGCCTTGCCTTAGTATATAGGCAATATGCATGTGAAGATGAAGATGTTTGCAAAATAAGCAACTCTACCATCTACACCAGTTGTGGTCCAGATAAAAGGTTTCTCAGAGGGCTAGCATCATTCGTTTCTGATGCCTTAGGTACACTGAGATTGTAAAGAAGGTATAGGAAACAGACAAAGAATGTGAATGTATAGTCGAATTACAACTGGAGTTTGGCACTTTAGAGAGTTCAGGGTAAAGAAGATCCTTCTTGGTACCCATTATGTCTAGGTGCGTCTATTGGGCAGACCAGGCTACAATAGAAATACAGGTGAACTACTGAACATTTGAGACTCTGTGCTACCAGAATTGTGATGGATGGATTTCTATTATATAGAGGAAGTTTATAAAATGTAGGCAAGTTTCAACACTTGTCATGAATTTTTGTCTCTGGTTGTTTATTGAAACATGTGTTTCCAATTTTTTTCTGCACAAACATTCACTCATTTAAATTAATAGATGTTTCAGCTCCACTTTTAGCAACAGGGGCCCAAGGCTTAAAAGCTGAGCTCATGGCAAGATTACGAGATTATTTAAAAAATAAGTTTAAAAAAATAAGCTACTGAGTATCTACTTTATTGCATATTTTAAGAGTTTTCAGTATCTTAAATTAAACATAAATGCAAGACTGACAAAGTGCCAAGGGTGGAAAAATGCACAAAAGGAAAAATAACAATGAAAAATGTAAGTTCACTGCTTTGGAGTATAGTATAACAGGACAAAGCTAGAGATGATGACATTGTCAGGTTTCTTCCCTACACTCAGTCTGAGGAAAAATATGTTAGAGTTAATAAGAATGGATTAATGGCAAATTCCTATGTCCTGGTGCAGGACAAGGTTATAACCCTGGTTAATGAGGCTGAAGCTGGTGAACACAAGTGTGAGCAGAGTGACACTGTGCTGCCAGTGCCATGATCTGAGAGCAGCCAAGCCAGCTCTGCACTAACTGCCATGAGCTCCCAAAAAATAAAATGCCTAAAGGAGATGATAAATGTATTCATCAGAATAGTTCAGTCAAAACAAGGAGTAGGCCACAGAAATACACTTCTGTGGACACTGTACTGTTGTAACATTCTCTAACACTGACAGAAGCTTTCAAACTGAGAGGTTTACTTCAAGCTGTTGGTTTACATAATTTCTGTCCTGACAGTTTTATATAACTACATTTATATTGGCATTTGTTTTGCTTTGTTTTATGGCACATTCCTTACACTTGGAGAGAAACTGAGAAAAAAAAAGTCCTTCTTGAGGGACAGAGGAAGAACATAAAACACTGATGAGACAGACTGCAGCCAGAACTGAAATGTAAGTAGGAAATGGGTGTTGGAGGTTTCCTGAACAGGGGTAAGTTCTTCAGCAAGAGATGGGATGCACTCATTGAGCAGACTTTCAAAAGCATGGGGAATGTGAAGAAAATGGTTAAAATTTGGCTGGGGCTATTCCGTCCAGTTAGAAGTGTAGAGTCTTTCTTGAACCCAGACTGATTCCTTCTGCACCATGCAGTTCACTGAAGAAATTTGTTCTGTACTATTTTGCATGGAAAAGATGAAATAATGTATTGTTTGTTTGGAACTGTCTAAAAATTACTCCACATAGCCTTGATGATTGGCAAATGTGGGAAGTGTGAACTGTGAGTGCAACCTAAAATGATGCAGACTTTTAAACAAGAAAAGATATAAACTGTTTAGAAAACATAAACTGTTGATGAAGAATGTATCTATGGAAAATAGCCTTCTGCTTGGACTAGTTTTGACAATGGAACACATTAACAGTTATGAAAAAAAATCAAAATATCTTACGCTCTTTTCCAGCCTAAATGATAAATGTATTAGGGTTTATTCATAAATTAATTTAAAATGTTGCAGTTGATGAAGGTTATGCCATAAAAGAATGTATAATTTCTGACAATCATGACAAAAGCATCTCAATTTCAGAGGTTGGTAACATCTACTATGCTTACTCCTGTGAAACTTTTAAACACATATTTTAGGATATAATCATTTTTAGATACACATTTTTACTTCAAATTCAATTTCTAATTCTACAGACCCCTGAATGCTGCATCCTGAACTGCTGTAAACCAGCAGCTCACAGACACCCATGAGTCTGAGACTTTAGTCCCTGAATTTATGAAACATGGGAAATCTTAACAAAATAGTACAATTGCCACAGTGAAAAATAACTGGTCAGTCTTAGAACGCCACACCACTGAACACAGCCTTTTCTCCCTTCCATTTATGATCTGATGCCTTTGCCTATGTTAAAAAATTAATGAGAAACAAAATACTCTCCTAGACAGATAGTCATATAAATATTTGAATGGGAAAATTAAAGGTTCATTTGAAGTAAACACATGTCTACATAAGAAATCCAGTATTTGATCCATATAAACCTAGGCATGAAATTTTTACCATGAAAAATGGGAACTCGCTATAGGTACAGCTGCATGCCTCTATCATGAGAATAAAGCAACGGCATTATTTTTCTTATTTAACCAAACCCAAAGACTGGACTGTAAACAAAGTCTAAGTTGGGGAGTCAGAAGTGAAGATGGTTAGTATCCACAAGCACTGAAAATAGAAATATTTATGTCTGTATGACAAATTTATTTCCGCTGTGAATAGATAAAAATGGTGCTTTAATATGACTCACATATGAATCAAATCATTACATTAGGTTTTTTCATGAATTGTCTTAATATTTAAGTTCTCAGAAGTTTCCATGATGAGAGCTCTCTGAAGAACTAAGATTACAATCCCATCACTAACACAATCTTATAGGGAAATTGTGCTCACATCAGCTAATTATTCCTGAGCCTTGATTCCATAATGTGCAAAATTATATGTAAAATATGTACTGGTATTAACTACTACAGATGGTAGATTTTAGATTTGATGTATTTTAGGAAAAGATGGACTGCTACCATCAGGCAACCTTATGTTTTAAGACAAGTCATAGCCCATCTTCTAGTCAATTCTTAGGACAACCCGTTACTGCTGCTGCAGCCAGATGTGAACAGACAACCACAGCTAGGAGTCTCCTCAGCTAACATCAACATTTCAGTGTGTTGGTGATGGTAAAAGAAAGGCATTTCCTTAGGGCAGCTCATCCCTTCCTCAAATGGGCTGTGCAATAGGTGAGCGGAACAGCACATGGGAAAGGCCGGTTTCGTCTGACCGTAGGGAAATCCAGACCTCAGATCGCACAGAGGTTTCTGAAGTTAGATGAGCACTCATTTCCTTGAGGGATGAAGAAATTCTCTGGTAGATACAACCCTCTAGCTAAAGCCAGGGCGTTTTTCTTATCACGGAAATTACTTTTCTTCTCTTTCTTTTCAGTTGCAGGGCTCGCTTGGCGGTGCGCACACTGCTTGAACCCTCTCTCTCCGGATAGCCCTGCCTCGCCCACATCGAGCGGTCTCCGTGCCACAGCCAGGGGCCAGCCACGAGGCGCCGAAATCGGACCGCGCGGCGCTGGGGGACAGCGAGACCGGGCCGGACAATGACGCCGCGGAGCCCCACTACAGCCGCCACCACCGGGCGCGGCGCAGCGCAGCGCTGCGCGGCCAATGAGCGGGGCCGGGGCGGGCTCGGGAGCGGCGCCGCCGGTACTTAGGCTCCGCCGGAGGGGCTGAGCAGCCCACAGCGGAGCTGGGCGGCGCGGGCGGAGGAGCTGGGCGCGCGGTGGGGAGGACGGAGCTCACCTCCTCTGCAGCGCCCATGGGGACAGGACGACTTTAAAGGAGTTTGGGGGGGGTTCTGACGACCCGCTGGGCGACCACGGGTACGGAGGGGGGTGAGAGGGACTCCTTTTGGGGACAGAGGGTGCTTATTTTTTTATTATTATTATTTATTTTCCTCCTTCTCCTTGCGAGGTCCTGGCCGTGATGCGAGGCTCGAGCGGGCAGACACGGGTGGCAGCTGCGAGGCCGCCTGCTTCTCCAGCCGCCTGCTCTCACGTACAGCAGCTTGGCTCGGCTGCGAGCGGGCTCGGGACCCTCCGGGCCAGCCCCTCCCAGCGCTCCCTCTGCTCTCTCCCTTGTGGAGCGGAGAGCGGAGGCTGCTGAAGCAACTCCGTCCCCCGCGCGGAGGCGGCGGGCGGCGAGGAGCCTCCTTCTCCTGCGGCGTGGGGCTGGGCCGGGGAGCCGGGAGCCCCGGGGCACTGCCCTGCCCTGCACCCCGAGAGCGAGGGGGAAGGATCCGCGCCGGGAGTTTCCCCTTCGCACAGAGGGGAGGGATGGAGCGGGGGCGGAATGGGTGCTCGGGGCGGAATCGCTGAAGTCTTTTGTATGTGTCTTGATTTTTTTTGTTTGTTTGTTCTTTCTCTCTTCCTTTCATTCCCTCTGTTTGCACTCTCGTTTTCTCTGTCCCTGCCCACCCCACCCTTCCTCCAGATCCGGCGATTCCTGCCCTCGCCTCGCCCTGTCATTGATGGGAAATCAACTGGATCGCATCACCCACCTGAATTACAGCGAGCTGCCAACCGGGGACCCCTCGGGGATCGAGAAAGACGAGCTGCGCGTCGGGGTGGCTTACTTCTTTTCGGATGAGGAGGAGGACCTGGATGAGCGAGGCCAGCCAGACAAGTACAGCGTGAAGGGCTCCGGCAGCCCTGGCCAGGAGACGCCCACCCACCACCTCCACCACCAGCTCGTGCTGAACGAAACCCAATTCTCCGCTTTCCGCGGCCAGGAATGCATCTTCTCCAAGGTCAGCAGCGGCCCCCAGGCTGGGGACCTGAGCGTCTACTCGGTGTCAGCGCTGCCTGCCCTCTGCAAGCCGGGGGACCTGCTGGAGCTGCTTTACCTGGGGCCGTCGGAGCAGCCGCCGCCGCACTGGGCAGTGTACGTGGGCAGCGGGCAGATCATCCACCTGCACCAGGGGCAGATCCGCCAGGACAACTTGTACGAGGCGGCCGCGGGCAACGTGGGCCGGGTGGTGAATAGCTGGTACCGCTTCCGCCCGCTGGTGGCTGAGCTGGTGGTGCAAAACGCCTGTGGGCACCTGGGCTTAAAAAGCGACGAGATCTGCTGGACTAACTCCGAGAGCTTCGCCGCCTGGTGCCGCTTCGGGAAACGGGAGTTCAAAGCCGGGGGGGAGCTGCAGGCTGCTGCCGGCACCCAGCAGCAGTACTATCTCAAGATCCACTTGGCGGAGAACAAGGTGCACACGGTGAGGTTCCACAGCCTGGAGGATCTAATACGCGAGAAGCGCAGAATCGATGCCAGTGGCAAACTGAGAGTGATCAAAGACCTGGCTATAGTGGATGGGAAAGAGTAGTGCACCGTGGGGGTACATGGCTATCTTCTGCCCTGCTGGGGAGCCCAGCCTGCCACAGGGGCAGCTGGCTGCACCCTCTTTCCATGGGACGCGACTGAAAACAGGATCCATGGCAACATTCCAAACAAACAGCGTTCTTTACACCCATAGCCAGTATTTTGTTTGGCATTTAATAGTGTTAATGCTGAAAGAGCGCGTGAGAGAGAGGAAGAAAAGAGGGGGGAGGTGCACTAAGGCTGTTCTCTCAGTGTGTGGACAAAGTCTCTCCTGTTGATCGATGTTGACCATTCTAGCAACATGCTAATAAAATTTCAAATTGAAATTTTTTTAATTTTTATTTCATGGCTTTAATCCATGACAAATTTTAAATATTGGGGGCCATGGATGTGGATTTAGCTAAATGAGTTTTTAGCTAATGTATGCCTTGCAGCCAACCAAAAGCATCCATTGTACTTTGCTAGTTGGAAGGGGTTGCAGGTGGGGGAGTTGTAAATGCTTGTTTGCTTTGTTTCTCAACACTGTTGCTTGCCCGTAGCTGCAACCCAAATTTTATCCCAGCCAACTCTAGCGAGGCATCAACAGGGGAAAACGCTTTCACATTTCTGGTTGAAGCTGATCACATTTAAAATAATGTCTTTGCTTTCTGTCTGCAGCTCTCTGCTAAACGTTGTCATAATTTATAAGCTGCTTCCACCACCCCTGTTTTTAATGGTTTTTTTTGTGTGTGAAAAAGTTGGTGAGCAGCTGTTTCCTTGAAACTAAATTCACTGGTTGGAGGTGTATTTTGGAGAACAGTGTACTCAGTATTGGTCCTTGGAGATCCAGCCTCTAGGATCTTATGCTTGGGCTGTGGGTTTGTGTCGCTGTAGTGACTCTCATTGCAACACTGCTTCACTACCTCTTCATGCACAAATCAGCAGAACCCTGCAAGAAACAAATAGGTTTGAATTCTGCATGTTGTCTTTTTAAACAGCAATTTATTACGTATTTGCAATTCCACTGAAAATATATGTAATGTGGCCAATTCATTTTGCATTTCAAATTCTAAGCAACTAAGAATCCCATTCAGTCTAAGTTTAGGAATCTACAGCTGCATTTAAGATGCCTTTTAATGTGATGTGAGCAATGCCTTGTCTGTATTTCAGATCCAACTAACTCATTGCTTAACTCGCAGTTTTGAAGTGAAAGATCAAAATATTAAATATACATAAAACCTAAAAAATTATACTGGGGCATTTCTAAATCTGTATTAATCTATTTTTATTACTCTGAGCTGCGTAAAACTTGTAATAAGCGATTTGTCTTTGCATGTTTAAGTGCTGGAAAGAAAATGCATTTGTTCTTGTCCCCTCTTCCCACATCAATGTCAGATGACAGAATAGAAGTAACACCCCTGTTCTGTATGTACAATACACTCCACCCCCTATCAATGTACTGTATCCTGGCTCCTTTTTGTATTAAACAATTGTCATTAGCAACCTTGATGCAACAGTAATTTCATTTCTACAAGGGGTTTGCCTCCCATACCTGAAGCTGTGAGGGTGGAGTGTAGTTCACTATAATAAGTATCAGTATAAATATTTTAAAAAAAATAAATACACTCCTTTAGTGAAGGTCATCAAACAGGCTTTGTTTACTGATACACGTAGCATAGTTATGCCCTAATAGGCAGTGTTCTTTATTTCCCCTCTCACCTTAAAGTACTATGGTTAGTACAATATGGGGTAAGTGGTTTTTTTTTTAAGTGAATTGCCATACCTTTTATTAAATATGTACTATTTTAGCTTTATATGGGTGATAATGTCTGATAACAATAGCTCTTTTCCATAAGATTAACAGTCTTCAACATGGTATTTGTGTATTTATATTGCATTACATCTCCCAGACTATTCCAGTTGCTGAGTACCTCACAGCACTTGGGGGGAGCACTGTGAGATTGCAGAAAGGTACTTATGTTACAGCCAAAGCACTTAGGGAAAAAGTGGAACATAAATAGTGGAAGAGTGGGCAAAAGTAATTTAATTCTTCCTTGTAAGATATGTTGGAGAACTGAGGTAGGAAGAGATGGAGAGGGAGTAATTGGCAAGGTGTCTACAAAGACAGAAAAAATGGAGTCATGTAAATTTTGAATTCTGAAATGCTTTTTCTTCAAATTGTTCACAAATGAATAAGGTAGGGTTAGACAGGATCCTTGCAAGAATAGCGTTGCAGGTCCTCACCAGTGAGAATTTAGAACATAGTGACTTTAAACGTTTCACTGTGCTTTGCAAATACTCCATCTCTCTATCTAAACAGCCTTTTAAACTGTTTGTTGTGGGTTTTTTGATTTCTTTTTTTTTAATGACTAGCTAACCTGGTTCATGAACATGTCAGTTTTCCTTAGTTGGCCTTGCTAGATGTGTGTTTATTCAAGCTCTGTCAGAAGCCTTTGGCATTTCTCCAGATTTGTACAGATAAAGGTAACAATTAGGTAAAAGGGCAAAAAAGGTAAAAATTAGGGCCTCCATCCTTTGCATGAGGTCTGGAAGAATGTATTGGAAATATTCATAAATGGCATTAATCTGAGATTACTGCTGTGACTGTTTTCAAGTGGCAGTCTGCTATTAGCAACAGAGATATCCACACAGATCATTTTGTTTTTACTTTCACTGGATTTTAGTCCTGAGTTTCTGAAGCAATCTGGTCCTAATTTGTAATCCACTGAAATTAATAGAAAGGCTCTCACTTACTTCAGTGAGCTTTGGGTCAGGCTGTGTTGATTAGGAGGTCATTAAAATTTGTGGACCTTGAAGAGAAGTGAGGTTTAAAGTGGCATTAAGGAGAACAGAAGGGCCACCTTCCTGAGGTCGGAGACAGACAATATTGTGGAAATAGGGAAGAAAACAGGCTAGTCTTCAAATAAGCAGCATTAATGTGACAAAGCAGTAGGAAAAGAGTGAAAAGTGAATAGAAATGGTTGTTCAGTGCCTTGAAAAAAGAAGTGAAAGGCTGGGGAGCAGTTAGATGCAAGTGAGGCAATTATGTGTATGACTGACAGGTAGAAAAGTAATTGATTATAATACTCATCTTTCAGGATCAGTGACCTGTCTGAGTTAACATTTCCATTTCCATCGGTAAAGATATTGACAAATTATATTATATCCATGGAATCTGTTTACATTCTTCAGTCTAGCAGTCTAGGGTAAATATTTATATATAAGTAAATCATTGCCATTGAAGTACTGTCTTGTAATGTGACTGCAGGGTTAGGTTACTTGCAAATCCTGCTTTTGTGCCACGTTTCAAGTTTTCTGTTAGCTATTTGGGGAGTTGCTTTATTGAAACTCTTTTGCTTGGATACTATATTGTCATTTCAAAATGCAATCTTTTGAATTGCTTTGAGGCTAACATTTTATTAAAAATTCGTTTCATGTTCTCTTGAAGCATAGAGAGCCTTTGTGAAAAGTTTTACTGGCATGACTGAACTGTTTGCTGGTTATTGGCTTGGCATGTAAGTATAGAAGTACAGGAATGGATGGCAAAATAGGTTTTATCTCCATCAGCTTCGTATTTCCATGTTACTTTGTTTTCATTTTTTAGGACTTCTCCTCTAAAAAATATTTGTTTGCAATTCTAAAAAGAGAAAAACCTTCATTTTATATATATATTTAGGGTGATATTATGCTACATTGATTTCAGATTGAAATCTGGTTGTAATAAGATACGGCCTTCAGGGTGTGACAAGAAATGGCCTTCAGTCTGTGCAGAGTGTGCATAATGTTAATTTTCCTGCCTGATTTAATTTTAGTGTCTTTCATATTCAGGTAAGTGATGTGCAAAAATCTGTCAGAGTTTATAGACCTCTTTATGCGATGTGTTGAACAGCTGTAACTCCTACCAAAGTTGGCTGAAGTTGAGAGAATGCTGGATCTCAGTGGAGACATGCAACATCTTGTAGGATCAGGTACCTCAGCTCCCCTCCCCCCCCAAGTTTCCAAATCTGTCTTTTCAACTACAGAAGAAAGAGGGGACTGTGATATCTACTGCAATTTTTATCGTTATTTTCTATGAAAGTTTTCTACTAGAGTAGTGTAGAAGTGTTCTGTCCATATTTAGCTGTGATCAAAAAAATGGTATGTGTTGATGCTTAACCATTTTGTAAATGGTGTCTTTTCTGCTTTATATCCCAGGAGAAAGATGATGTTCTCAGTCCAAAAGGACTAATCCAGAAATACGTAGGGAGGTATGATTGGGCTACTAAGCTGAGAGCAGTTTCACTGCAGAATTAGGTTTGAAAGGATAATAATGTATGACTTGAGTGTGATCATGTGCTGCTGTTTGTTCATGAATGTCAGTGTTTCCATGGCAAATCTGGAATTTATTTACTTAATTATTATGAAATATGAAACTTCTCTGCTCTCTTGAGTTCAAATATGTCAAGTAAAACAGCCCTACATTTATGGGTCCTCTGAATGCTAGTTTGATCTGTCAATTTTTTATTTTTATTTTCCAGTTTTATTGTAAAGAAAATTAATACTGGGATCAGATATTTTACTGAGCTGCTTGTAAATGAAAATAAGATGTTAGGTTGGGAAAAAGGCAGTGAGCTAGGAATCTTATGTTACTTGGAGTGCCAGTGGATTTACTCCCAGTTTATATAGGTATAAACTACTAGTCCTGCGATTTTTTTTTTAAGAAAGTAATTGTGGCACTATGTATTCTCTCTTTTGCAATATAATACTAATTTATATATATAATACAGATCCCTTGTGGAATTATTCTTTTTCCATATATTGAAATGTCACCATGCCTGGAAAGTAATCATTATTTGAACCATGTTTACTTTAGAGAAAGAAAGTAGAATTTGTCTGATAGCATTTATACTTGAGCAGGTAGTAGTACACACTTTCATTTCTTAATTTTAAATATTTTGCATCATTAATAAAAAAGGTGGCTATATCCAGAGGAGTCATCAGCATAAACCATACAGATTGAGATTGTTGAGATTATGGTTTTATATGATGACACTTCATTTTTTTTCTTTTTCTTTTTTCTTTTTTAAAAGATTATTTTTATTTGAGGAATTCTGGGAGTTTCTGTAGATCATCCATGCATAAAACCACTTGCTTCTGCAAGTGTTTGTAATATCAGGTCCTTTACCATAAAAGGTGTATCCCCTTCATCTGGCATTTACTTGAGGTTAAAATTGAGGAGTAGGTCTAGCCAACATCCCGACCATCAAGTTCACACAGAATTCAATGGAAAATTTATGTACATTATGTTTACCAGAAGAGCTTTAATTGCATATTCTTGCTTGTACATATAGTAATTATCTATGCAATTCTGGCATTTTCCTAGGTAAAGTGGGTTAATGCTTTTCAAACTTTTTTCCCACTTTTGTGACTGTGTGGGTACAAGTGTTGGACATTGATAGAAGATGGGGAATTAGCATACGGGCTTGAGTTTCTGAAGTGCCAATCCCCTGCTGTTTTAATAGGAACTGAGACAGAATTTGAAAATAATGTGAGTACGACAGAAAAATGTGGGAGAGTTAGTTAAACTTCAGACTTTTCAAGAAAGATGTTCATAGCTAAACTTGAAATGCTGTTCTTCCTTTTTCTTCTCCACAGTGAATGAGGGTGAGTAACTGTGTACCCCTCATGCACAAAACCATTCCCACTTTGGAGATTCGTGATACTGTCTAGGCAAAATAGTGAGTGAAATAAGCTGTGTCATCGGCCTTAAGTAACAAATAATTTTTCTAAGCTTAAACACTATTTGAATACAGAGTGACATTGGCAATCTACTTTGAAAAGTTGCATGAAGTCATGAACTAAACAGCATAAGTAACTTAGAAATGAAAGACCTCAATCATCTTTCTTTACACTTCCTATGTAGGGAGAGGTTAGAGCTTGTTACCAGTTTATGTAAATCAAAGAATAACCCCACTTCAAGAACACAGTCCTGTGGTGGGCTTTACAACTGAATGAAATGATCATGCCCTAGAATTAGTTCTAAGGTAACACTGTCATCACTATAAGAAAACCTATATCCAATGGCATGAGTAAATACAGAGTGCCACATCATGACCCTCCTTCACAGCAGAGTACTTTACACCACAGAAGGAATATTCCTCGTAAGTTATTCAACGTGAGTAAACATATCACAATCTGGTCTCAAAACAGATAATCTATTTCCATATGCTCCCATTGTTTCCGTGTGCCCTTTCAGTCAGTTGAAAGCAATACAAAGACTGAGTCTGAAAAGTATGGTAATTGTTTGTAAATATTTAAACAGAAATTTATATGCATATTGATATACAACTAATATATATAATATTGTAAATATGTATACATATGCATACAGTGTGTGTATATATTATGCATATGCACGCACGAGAAATCTTGACTGTTTTGTTAGTATTGGTAATAAATGGCAGTCATTTCTGTATGTATATTAGCTGTGCAACAAATGGATACCCAAGGCTATACTGACAGGATTTAAACACTATTCAATATTTGTTCTTTAGGGTATGCCATGGTCTTCTGACATCAAGATAAGTTAATTAAATATGTGGGTTTTGATGTATTGCTACTTACTGCAGGAAAAATATCAAGGAGCACTACACTTTGCAATAATGAAGTATCCTTTTAGTAGGAACTATGCTGCTACTACCTTGTGTGTTCATAAATAAATAAAAAATGCCCCAGTAACGTATCTATCCATCCTCTCTTTGGCATATCTTAATGATAGTTCCACAATTTTTTTTTTTTTTTTTTTACTAATTTAAACTTAGTGTTTGTTTGTTTTGCTGTAATGTTTTGGAAGCATAACACTGAACTTAGCTGTGTTCTGTTGTTTAGCTATGCTCACCTATTGTTGTATAGTTGTTCGAAAGTAAGGCAGCAGCTGGCTTTTCTCAGATATGTTTTATTTGAAAAGCTAAAAGGTGAGACTTTGAAAAACGCTTACAACTGAGTTGGCTCCTTCCCCACTGAACACACTGTTGACCTTTCAGCAAATTATTTGGGCCACAGCTAGGCTAACCTGTCTGCTTGTAGAAATCTTACTTTATGGATACAAGGTGAAAATGAGATCTGTCAAGAACAGTGAGAGCTTTGAAAATAATAGATAAGTAAATAAAAGCATTGCTGCTAAAAATACGTCTAGTATAACAGAACATGGACAACCCTGACATTGCTGGTAATTACAATATCTGAGTAAGCATTGGCACCAGTTACTTTTAAGAAACAGGTTATGTTTCATGCTACAACTTCATTTAACAGAGATGGCTTAGATGAATGCTGTATCTGTTAATATTTATCATATAACTGTATGATAGAACTCTGTTTATTTGCATATATGACACAACCTTACTTTGTTGCATGATATGTCTGCCTACCTTATAAGGTTTCTGGATCAGTATTTCTAGCCTGTCCTGGCTTTATATCATTGATTCTTCAGTTAGGTGTAATCAAAGGTCATTAATATTGAAAAGTTCACTTTAGTTGACCCATCGACTTACTTTAATTATGGCAATATAAAAGAGTGTCAAGTGCTAGACTCCTACAAAAATAATCAGTTAATATGTGGATTCAATATTTCCTGTGTCCTTTTAGCTCTAGCTAAGGACTGTAAAAGAGTTCCCTACATCTTTATCTCTCTTTAAAGGTGAAGAAATATGATAAAATAGATGGACAGAAGAAACAGCTTCTTAAAAAAAAAAAAAAAAAAAAAAAAAAAAAAAAAAAGCAGAAATCTTGAACTGTTCTTTTATACTTATGATTTGTATACAGATTAACTCAGAGATGTGCAGGTAAAATGCTCACTTATGGTAGGAGCACCAATTATAGAAATGCTACCCTTCAAATTTTGACATACTAAAAGCTTGCATATATATGCTTAATCATTTTCTTTTCCATTTTGTGGCATGCTAGCTACTTTTTTAATCCATAGAAACCCGAAGTTGAGTTCTCTGTGTGCTGATAACGTACCCTAGCAGAAACAGAAATGTCAAATGTTTGCATAATGTGAATGATAACAGAAAACCTCTCTTGAATTTCATTTTCCTAAAATCATTAATCTCATGCATACTTTTGAGTATGCATGAGATTAATGACTTTCCTAAGAATAATGTCCAAGATAATGTAAATGGAAATAAAGCTGAAACATAACATGTTAAAAGAAGAATTTTTATTTTTTTTTTTTTAATGTTAAGCTGTGGACTGTCAAGATGTGTGTTGATATTTAAGGAGCAGTTCTGTTTGCAAGATCCATAGACCTCTTTTCTGCACAGGAGTGCTTTACTGAGTAAAATAATGCCAAGGAACAAGAAAATGTAGGATTTTGAGTTTGATAGAATTGACACATTCGCGCAGAAGTTCTAGTCCCATTTCAAATCTTAATAGAACTTGTTTCTGACTGAATAACTCAAATATGAGATGCTTAGTTTTTTATTAGTTTTGTTCATAATGGTTAGTGTTTTACAGATACAGTCATTTTGATGCTTTATCTTCACTGAAGACCTCTCAAACTGTTTTGTGTGTATGATTTTTCCGTTGTGTTAGTTTGTTTTTGAATTAACAAGTATGTAAAAAACCTGACACCTGAGAATGAAAACCCCAAGGACACACCAGTCAAAAAACAAACGTTGAAGACAGCTTAATGGAGCTTGGGAAATATTATTCACATATTTTAATGAGCTTTCATAGGTGCGAATAAAATATTATAAAACACAATTGAATATTGTGTTTTGTAAAGCATTAAATAAAGTAGGAAACATACAAGTGTATTATATTTAAAAAGGTTGCTGCTAAGCAGTTTATCTTGAAATGAACCCACTGTATCTTGAATGCAAGATGCAGAGGTCAAAAAAGTATTTCTTAAATCTGATTTGTGAGCCAATCTACCCTTTCTTGGTGAGGTTTCCATTATCGTTCAAATAAATGTCTCTATGTACACTAATGCTTGTAGCATCTCCGTTATTATTTGTGTTTGTCTGTGAGAATGGCTTTGTATGATCACAACCAACCACAAAGATATAAGCATCCCTGTTATCTGTACATTGAGTGTGATCATAAACTGTTAGCCAGGAATAAGGCAGTAGAGAAATCAATGTAACTTTGGACAGAGTAAAAATAAAAATAAACCAGAGTTGATAGGTAAGGGAATTATTCTTTTGCAAATGACATTTCATCCAGTGTATGAATGGAGAGAATGCATAAATGAATGATGCAAATGTGTAAGAGAATAGTGGTAAAAAAGCACCAGTTTTAATACTTACCAGACGTACGGAGTAGTGTGCTAGAGAGGGCTTAGTGGAGCACATAGTCATAGAATCAGAGAATTACTGAGGTTGGAAAAGATCTTTGAAATCATAAAGTACAACCATCAACTTGTCCAAGTCCGTTGGTGCCACATCCACACGTCTTTTAAATGCCTCCAAGGATGGGGTCTCCATTGCTTCCCTAGGCAGACTGTTGCAATGCTTGACCACCCTTTTTGTGAAAGATAATTCTTCCTAATACACAATCTAAATCTGTTGTGGTGCAATCTGAGATAATTTCCTCGCAGCCTCTATTACTCTCAGTCTCTATCTGTTTAATGACTACACAAATATCATTAACCTAATGCTGAAATAGCTAACAAAGATGAGATTTCCTGAAATTGCATGCTTTCTTCTCTCCCAAGAAGAGCACTATTACTTTGACAAAACTCATTAATAAAGCTTGGTTTACTGAGTTGGAGAATGTTTTTGGACTCAAAACAATGATGACCTTAGATGGATAACTTATAGGTTATCCACCTGATGACTTAGGTGGATAACTGATAAACCATATCATTCAACAATGGGCAATTGAAAGAAAATGATTTCATAACTGTTATCAATGTATTAATTGGAAAAAATAAGTTTAAAAAAGAATTTGAAAACATCTGTTAAATCATTTACCCAATTCTAATCAAACAGAGGAAAATTTGCTGCCCTCTAGTAAGATTACAGAACTCGGTCAATTATTTGAAGGATATCTGAGGGACTGATTGCCAGAGCATCTGGACAACTTGCAATAAATTAAAAACAAATATTAATTACGCAACTATCCATTCAGATGGCTCAATGCGCTTTAGCTGCCTTTTATTTGTCTCACAAAGGACCGGCATACTGACATGTTAGTTAATTGAATGCTTGATTGAGCAAGTAAACCTTACATTACACTTTGCAGCCTGCCAAATTTAAATTCTGGTGGCCTGCCAGAGGAATAGTTTTCCAGTGTGAGAACCACTGCTGATATCACTGTTATCTTAAAAAATGCAAATCTGATGGCTCATTTTAGGAGATCTGCAACTGATTTTAACTTTTATGAAGAGAAATAGTGTGAGAGGTGTTCTAATGTGAAGCTGAAATCTATGCCACTCGAGGTTTTAAATAGTATTAATAACATCTTCAAATTTGTCTGAACAAAAATAGTTTCAGCATATATTCACAGAGTTATGATTTATGTTAGCAATAGCAGATTCTGTTAAAAAGAATAACAGATACATTCTGTATTTTCTGAAAATTCTCAGGTCATTGTCAAGGTAAGCCTTACCTTAGTTTTAGGCAACGTACTGGAAGAAAGGCAGAAAAGACTTGAACAGCTAGCATAGATTACATTTAAAAGGATGGCCTGGGGTCCTTTAGGAAATCGACTGGGTAGCAATAATAGTAAAGGCTTTAACACTTACTATGCTCTGTATTTCTATAGATGCCATGTTACTCTTTCAACAGGGGAAATATTTACTTGCTGTCTTCAGAATGTATTTAGTGATACTTCAAGACCATGCTGAATGGAGCCCTGAGCAATTTGATCTAGTGAGTGGCAACCCTGCCCACAACAGGGGGATTGGAACTATGCTATTGTTAAGGTTGCTTCCAACCCAAGCCATTCAATGAATGAGTTACTATGACCATCAGTACTGCAGCAAGACAGCAGATTGTATATTTGTGGATAATGAAGTGCAAAAACTGAATGTAACCATTTGGGATTCAGTTAACATATTTTAAGATGAACAGCTCAGCTTAGTTGATATTCAAAATAATATAAAAAAATAAAAAATTGAATGTTATGCCAGAAATTGCAACATAGCTTTAAGTAATGTCAAACATATTCTAAAGGCTGAAGCCCTGATATTAAACTGAAAAATGCTGAAGCTGCGCAAGAGCTTAAGGCAAGCAGAAAGCCCATATTTGATCCCTTTGATAGCACTGTACTTTCTCAAGTGCCTAATTGCCCTGTCTTGTTCATATGTTCAAAGACATTTTCACTAACCGGATTCTTGTTTAGTCTTTTGCAAGGAGAGGAGGGAGTTAGCTATTCCATAGCATAATTCACTTTTTAATATCATCAGCAAAGTTTCAATTAACATAATTTCTTAAATTTCTACTGTCTCCTTTGCTTTATTCTTGTGATATGTCTCTTAGTCTTTCAGTGTAAGCCTGAAATTCGTGTGGGTTATCAGAACATGGTCTATGGCTCATGAGAGTATAGTGACACATGGAGATGTTCTGTGAAATCTGTTTATGTATAGCAGAAAAGCTAGCATTTATAGAGGATTGGACATGGTTATTTAAGTGATTCCATTCTTATGGTCTGAAATCAGTTTGCTCCAGCTGGGGATTTGGCACTGAAAAGTGCACTAAGAAGCCCATCTTTCAGGGTTTGAAACTGCCAGTTTCTATTAGTGGCGACATTGAGTTTATTTCCCCATTTGTGTCTAGTACTTTCAAACTAATTGCCTTCCTGTCCTCTAACTTCAAAGTTCGTGTAGCTGTTGCTTTTCTTCAAAGGAAAGATAATCTTATATGTTTTGATGGTAATGCCATTTCATATTCTGTCATTGCAAATCTTTTTGACAAGACTGGTGACCTGCAGGTGAGTGCTCGATTCAGGCAGCAGGTGGTAGACCATTTTCCCCCTTGTCATGTACTTAGATCAGCATATTACGCTTACAGATGTGGAGATAAAGGCCACAAACTTTCTACGACTTAGTCTTACTTTCGAAAATCACAGGAACTCTTTAGCCACTTATCTTCATCTCTTTCTAAAGCAGAAAAGCTGTTATTTCATAGGTATGTTGCTCTTCGTCTGACAGTTCTTTATAATGCTTGCAGTCTGGCCTTTTCCCATGGTCAGGCAGATTTGGACTCCGGTGAAATGCAATAATAACTGGTTTTTTTGCTACAACTTGGTATGTGCAATTTTACCACAGATCTGGTTACAGAAGTCATTTTCATGTGGACAGTAATTCCTTTCTTCATTTTTCCATGAGCATTCCACTTCATCTCATGTGTCCAGTTACTCCTTGACTAATTGTGTACTGACAGAAGATACCTCTAATGTAAGAATGATAAAAAACCATCAAAGTGTCCAAAGGAGAGCTGCAATGATGGTGAAGGGTGTAGAGGGCAGGACATACATGCTGTGACTGAGGTCCCTGGGTTTGTGCAGCCCAAGGAGGAGGCTGAGGGAGGCCTCATTGTGGCTGCAGGGTCAGCTGGGGGTTAGGGACAGGTTCTGCACCAGAGGTCAGTGGGCATGGAACAGGCTGCCCACTGGCAGTGGGCTGGGCACAGCCCCAAGCTACTAGAGTTCATTAAGTGCTTAGACATGCTCTTAGACATTTAGTTTAATTTTTAAGTAGTAATTTTTTTAATTTAAAATTTTTAATTTAAAAATTCAAGAAATTTTTAAGTCCTTTGTGGATCTAGGAGTTGGACTTGTTGATCTTTGTGGGTCTCTTCCAACTCAGAGTTTTCAATGATTCTATGAAAATTTCTGTGACTGTGCAGGAAAATGACAGAAAATTTGGAGGCATTATATATATGTATATATCATATATTCATATATATCTTCACTTTTAAAACAACATCTCCATCCATAGCATCATGTGGAGCCAGAATCAGAACCCCAGACTGCCTGTGGAAGCTGGAAGAGCTTAAGCCAAAGTCCATCAAAGTCAATAGACCCCTTTTTATCCATTTCAAAATGTTTTGACTGAGAGCCAGATTTGCATCTGAATCTCTCTAGACTGAATTTGTCCATGGCTATAGTCTGTTTGCAGCTGCCAAGGCACAGAATATGAAAGAAACTACTTAAAACAAGGAAGACATTGAAGTGCTAATGTTACACAGTTCTCTTGTATCTAAGGTGAATTTATGTAATAAAAAATTCTAGCTGCACTTTTGAAGGCTCTTGACTTCTTGCTTTCCGAGTGTTGAATTTTAGGTCCTGGCAAATTTTACAATGAAAGGCAAAGACAGGAAGCCCTTGTATATCCTGATTTCACTGCTCATCTCTACTTTTACAAGTGTGCTAAGCTGATATAGGCTCTGATTCATCAGACTCCATAAATCACTCTATCAAATGCCACCAAATAATAACATTTGCTATCAAGAAAGACAAATTAATAAAGAATACCCGGAATTAAAAATGAAATACACAAATCTTAAATGTTCCATTGATGAACTTCATGCTTGACTGAAAAATACCTAATGAAAATGGCTGTCTGCAACATTCCAGCTCCGCTCTGCCTCCTGCCCGAGTCATTCCTTACGAAGCATAAAAAGTAGATCAGAGATAAAGCAGAGAATGAAATTGATATACCATTTACAGTAATATATTGGAGACCAGATCTATATTCTAAGGGTTGGGTTTTACTATTTTTTTTCATTACTAGAAGAATTTACATTTAAATTTAAATAGTCCCATATTGAAATCAAAATTTCCTACTTTTGAAAGGATATGATGGTTAAAATCTGTTTTATAAGTTGAAATAATTAGTCATTCATTCACTCATAGTGAGTGCATTTTAGAATATATTTTGAAAATGCACATGAGAATTAGAGTACTTCTAAAATCTTTATCATTTTGATGAAAAAACACTTCTTTAGTTGTAAGGAGTAGATATAATTAGTTTTATTTTCTACTTTCATTTGAGAATTTGAACATTTTAACAGAATTTATTTTTCTCCCTTCAGATGCGAAACTAAACTTTTGCTGACTAAATAATTCATTTTTAATATCTTCCAAAAATATGATAATCTTTACAGATGGAAAAAAAAATAGTTTTGATTTAACGGTGATTCTGATCATGGTATCAAAAACAAGGCTAAGCAAGTATTCACACGGTCTTCAAAATTTTCCCATTTTCTCCATTAAATGCAAGCAACAACCATTGATAATTTGGATCTTAACATATGGGATTTCTTTATGCCACATGACAGTAATTTACTTTGGAAAGAACTGTAAGCATTCAAAAAAAAAAAAAAAATATATATATATATATATAGGAGTGCTAGTTCCTGGATTTTTCATAAACAAATAAGAAATTCTATCAAAACTTGGTTTGTTGAGTTGCTTACTGCTATACACTTTAACACAGAATAATCTCCTAACATTCTTCTGATTCCGAACACCAATTGACAGCCATACCATCTGTTCTTCTATTCAGCAGAAAACACCAGTGCAGAATGCATCTTGGGATTCCCCGTAATTCTATAATTGGTCGGTTTAGTAGGTTTGTCAAGCACTAAAATACTGCAGATGTTAGTAGTCAGACTTATAATTCATGATCCAGAATAACCTTTATTGATATATCAGTTAGTTGTGGAATGCCAAATGAGATCTGAATTTTATTACTCACACACATGCATTCAAGTCCTTTTTTTTTAGAAACCTTACGGTTGCTCATCTGTGAGATGAGAGTAACAGTAACTTTTATGCTACTGCAACTTCCTTAAGCATTTGTGATAGAAGTGAAGAAATAATAATACCACTTCTCAGGAAGAGGCCAACATTTCTGAAAGAAAGAATTAAATCTGCCTGAAGCTTTTAGAGCCAACAGAACATCAGTAGAATGATCATCAGACACTATTTCCTACTGTTACCTACTACAAATGTAGTGATAACACTGGAGTTTCCGATTTGTCTATTAGATTTGTCAAGATTGCTTTTTTGTCCTCGTGTGTGTGCATTTGTATTTCTCCTTAAGTTCTGGTGGACTTGAGGGGGGAAAAATAAGATTTTAGATTATTAAAATATTTGAGCTTGAATTTTGTCTTGATCCCAGACTCTTTCTATACAGAACTACTAATTTCAACAATAAGTTCATCATTTTTTTTTGTGTTCCCAGTGTCTACTTTTCCTGCTAAATTTAAATAGATCAGAGAGTCATCTAGTGGCCAAACAGTGGAATTTTGAATAAATTTTCTACTCAGGAGTCTTTGCCATCAGATCTCATGAGGTGCATCTCAGATACCGATAGAACGCGACAGTCAGGTATCAGTAGATTGAATTCTTATGAGGATAAAATAAGAAAGGAGATAAAACCATCCTCTGCTCCCTGAAGGTAAACAAAGAAAAATCATCATAATCATCCGCGTCACCACCAACAACAAAATAATAGACAATTCCCTAGTTTATTGGCTTTTATGATTTATCCTCTCAACAAGGCTTCCTCCCCCTTAGATCAATGAATTTTTGGGTCTTTAAATTAAGTACATAATTTCAAACAGCCAAATTTTAAGTTATTTACATTTCAATTTTGAAAGGATTTTTGTCATATTGAATCAATCCAAATGTTCCTCTAATTCACTAAACCATTTTTTTGAAGTGACCAACAGCAGAAACTGTAAAAGAATGCAGAGATATTCATCTTCATATTCTCTCTAATTTTACAAGAGACACAATATTCTTTCCACAATGTTTGTTAGAATTAATTATAATTCTGAACAGTCTACAGAAATTACAAATACTTACTCACACTTTGTTTCCAATTAAGTGCTTGTCTCAGAATTTTCCATGGTTTGATATCCTACTTCTATTTTTCATGTAAAATATGTTTTTGTTCTATGATATAGCAAGAAGTTCCTAATTCTCTTACCAATAATATTCTATCCTTACATATTTTTTACTATGCTAAGAAAGGGAAAAGTAGCATATTTTTATTATCAGTTTTTCTAAGGTTCCTTTCTGTGATTGTCTTCTGAATCTTTCAATTTTAACAGTGACTATCTTCTGATTTTTAGATACCTGAGACATCTCCAAGGTTCTACACTAATTTACATCATTATTTCTGTATAAAGTTCCCCGAGTACATAGTATTTTCTATACATCTTAATATCTTGCTCGTGTTAAGATTCTTTAAGTAAATTCTTACAAAGTTCTTATATTCTTAAGAATTTTATTTGTTTCCTACAGATTATAAAGAATATTGGAAGACCTTTCATATTAAGGCCAGTAGTAATAGAACAGAAGAAGTGGCGTAGAGACGTAACTTACACGGATGCTATAATAGTTTCTTTATCCTCAGAGTTCAACTGTCAGTTCATGTTATAAACATTGAATTCAAGAACTTGGCAACATATAGACAAAATTTCAAATTAGTTCCAGAAAATGGCTTCTTTTTTCCCACAGTAATTTAAAATATTTTATAGTTCTGTTTTCAGAAGAAAGCAATAAATGAACTGCAGGCTTTCAATTATTAGAAGGTTAAAGAAGCTTCTGTCTTAACCAAAAATGGCAGCAATAATTCAGTGTTGCACAGAAATTAAAATAATTACAGCTCATAAATAATACTGTAGCAAACTTGCTACATTAATTTGAAACATTTTCTACAGTCATTTATGTAATGCTTAGCTAGGTCTGAAAATTTGGGCTTTCATTTACAAAAGACTATATACACTGCTTTAATGTCTGCTTTCGTTTTCTCCCACATCTCCCTTCTTCCCTAAAGCCCACCCAAAACTTTGGATTACTGCTTCATTTGAACTTGGATGGGCTTCAGTGGGTTCATGCAAGTCAACAAGCTTTCGTCTTCTACCACTTCTTCTATCAAGAGCCAAACTGAATTGTACTTTGGTGCGCTGAGGAGGCAAGCTGGATGTGAGAAAAGCGCAGCATATGTTTTGTGCTATCATTGGGCAGATTTGCTAAGAATGATGGAGTAAAAATGCTACTTCACTGTTCCTCTAAGTGACGAATGGTATAACTGTTGTGATGGGGCACTCAGGATGCTGTCAAAGCACTGGCAACCTTGGACAACGATGGTGGTGTGAGCTTACAAAAAATACAATAGTGCACAGTAACACATAGTTTGTGTTTTCTCATTTCCTATTCTTTCTGTCATCTTTGTCCCTCCACTGTAAAATAATATGGTCATGTCTCCAGACACCCATGTAGGATAACTTCAGTAATTCTGCCACTAGCAGTGGGCACACAGCTGTAAATAAATTCAGCTTTCTTTATCAGACATTGGTAGAAATGTGATGTCAAATAAAGAATGGTTGCTTGGTTCATCCTGGGTAGCGAGAAGTGTTTATGACCCATTGTGTCCAGATTAGAGGTATATAACCATTTTTATATTATGCTACTTGACCAATAGAAAGCCACAGGCTTTCCATGGCTGTTTAGGCTCCAGAAACATGTGACAAATCTTGCAGATATTCCAGAGATTACATTCTATGTTGTGCAAACCTGGTCACATCAAAACTCATAGATAAATAACACATTATCATCTTTATGGGCCACACTGACAAAAAGTGTCATTTAATTTAACCTTCAAAACATCCACTCTCTCTCTCCCCCGGATTCAATTTGTGAATTCAGCAGGGAATATCATTACTGAACAATGAGTACTTCTCAGAAAAAAGGCAACATAGTAAGCTTGGAGAATAAGCAGCCTTTTCAGTTTTCTCTTACTAAAGCACCCTTGTAAATTTACTTGAACTGTGATAAAAAAGACAGCTGCATTCAAGAGGAGTAAGGCAGTGTGAGTCACAAGGAGCAGTTATTCTCTGTAAGACAGAAGGCAGTTATTTTACTCTATCATCAGCAGGGTTCCAAAATATTGTTGGTGCTGGCAAGGACCTAACTGCCTGCTAAAAAGTGCCATAGGGAGGTTAACCCAGTCTTGTCTTAGACATAAAAATATTAATATCTCAGAAGCAGCATCACTGTGATTTCACTCTAAAAGCGATTTCAAAGAGAGTTCTAGTGTTGAACAGCTGGTATGGAAAAACAAGAGGTTTAAAGTGTTTCTACAGCCTGCTCTTTATTTTTTCCTCTTCTTCTGTATTCTCAGGGAAATACATGCTTTGTTTCCATTTATAGTATCTAACGTGTAATTATCCCTAAACTATGAGTGGCAATTGAGTCAGGCTGTCTTAAGCACACACAAATTGCTAAATAAATAAATAAAAGCCTAGTTTTCTAAAGAACAAATTGACAGCAGAAGAATGATGTGAAATTCAGTAATTGGGGGAGTAAATGGATATGTGGCTACATATTCTAAAGACTTGATGTGATCAGCAGTATCCACAATTACACAGTAAGTTTGTCAAAAAGTGCTAATGGAAGTACAAATGGCTGGAGAACTGAAAGAGCTTGGCCTACAATATGCAAAAGCTGACAAGTTACTTTTATGTTTTAGCGTGAGAAATGCTGTCATAAGTAATGGCTAATAATCTCAAATATTTGAGCTTTTTTCCACAGCATCTGCTGAGCACCAATGAAACGGGATATTCCTCTGTCCATTTGTTGAATATGGGCATAGATAGAGTGCTTTCCTTCCAGCAGAAGAATTTTCATTGAAGCTGCAGAGTATCTCAAGGTATGAAAATCTGTAGTGTTTGACGCTGAGTTCCTTTAAACTCTTTTCATACAAGGAGTTACACAGTTCTTGCTTCTCTTGGCAGATGTCAATTTCGATCTGCTGCCAAAGTGTTCAGCAGTCTAAACTGCTTGTAAAGAGAAGTGTTTCCAGTGGCTCCTAAATCACTAAATAAGAATTAGGCAGAAGCTATATCTAGTGCAGACTTTCATTATTCAGTCTGTGAAGATATTAAATATCAGCTATATGAGTCTGGAGGAGCTGGAATGTCTAATCTTTTGTAAATCTGTGTAGAATCAGCAATACATCAATGACCATAACACAGTTATTACCAGTAAGATAGCAAACACTATAACATCGTAACTTTTTCCCTCATTGTCCCTCTTGACCTACTGGGAGAAGGAAGACCAAAGCATGAGATCCATAAATGATGAGATCCATAAAAAGTAGCTTACATTGACCACCGTACAGTGGCTCCAAGTTTACAGACTGCTCATGGAAAGTTCCCCAGACCCTTGGCTGTCAGACACCTGAATCTTCATCTTGGTTGAAAAAGGCTTTCTCCTTCTCATGAGAAAATAACTGAATAAGCACAACTCAGTTTAAATACTCCAAGAGTTTGTGAAAACCTCAGGCAGGGACTGACATCTTAGTGTTTTTTCTTATGTCTGCGGGATTTAAATGAGTTAAATAAGGATTTAAACAATTTAAGGGATTTAAAGAATTGGAGAGTTATACATCTGATCAGGGATTCATATTTGTGTCTGAGTGGAAATTGATATTTTTTTTTTTCCTGAAGACAATTGAACTTGGATATAAACTGTTCTATGACTTATGTTTTCATAGGGGAAAGAAAAGGAATCTATCAATATTTTGGAGACATTATGTTTAAAAATTATTTGTATTTACAGAATAATTTTTTCAAAACAATTCTGTTTACTTCTGGTTTTCATTTACCTCTAGAAGTGAATAAATGTCTTGCTTCATTGCTGTCACTCAGATGATTCTTATCTCAGTCTTTAGCCTCAGAAAGGCCTGTGATCATGTTCTTAGAGTTGTCAGAAAATCTGTGGCATTGAAAGTATCTAAAATGTTTTTGTATATCTTTTTACAGACACAAAACTTTGGGGGTTTTGCTATAATGCGCACATTGCATCTAGTGCAGTTTAGTAATATAAAGATTGTGATATAATTGGGAGTCTAAAAAAATTTTAAAAAAAATCTGTAGACAGGTCTTTTCTCAAAGTGATTTAAACTTCAAAAGTAGAGAACAGGTCTGAGATTTCATTCCCTCCGCTATTTGGGAGACTCCATTTCATCTGAATGTGGCATTATAGAGTTTCTTAATGGACAAAGCAACCAACTTTCCATAACAATGCTGTGCGGGCATAGATTGTGTGACTGTATAATGCAATCATGCACATTTCTTTTTAAAACTATGTGCTTTTGTTCTCTTGATTACAAATAAAGATATTCCTAGCGGTGAATCTTCAAACTGAAAAATTGCACAATTTACTATTCATTCATATTCTGAGTCAACAGTTTGCCTTGTTTGTCTTTTTTTTTGTTGTTGTTTTTTCTTTCCTTGTGGTTTTGGGTTTTTGGTGTTTTTTTTGTTATTTAACACACAAAATGCTCAAGACCTGCAGGTAAACTTAGCTGGAGTCCTTTCTTCTACTGAAAAATAATCATACATAGCTATCTTTGATACTTACAATTTTTCAACAAAGAAAATGAAAATTATTTGCAAATACTCTCTGCTATCTACCTAGACTGCATACTCAGGTGCATTTTTTAATCTGAGACCTATGGGAGGTAATGGTCTGCACCTGCACAAGTGAAATTAAATCATTTTTTGCTAGTGATTTGAATAAAGGTGGAATTTAAAGTGTATCTAATTTCCTTGCCACTTTCCATTGTCTAGCAAGAGGAATAATTCAAGTACCTAAGCATGGTTGTGTATTTCTCTTTCAGATGTTGTAGGGTATCTGAGGCATCAGCCTTGAGCTGGCAGACATAACACAAGAGCTTTGCAGAAAATCCACTCTATTTTGGAGTGATGGCTGTAAGCAAAATGGAAATGGCATCTCAAAAACTGAAGTCTCATATTTAGGCATTTGATATCACAGCTGAGAAAGACCATCACCCAAAGCAGGGACTGGTGCCTCCAGAAGTTATTCATTCCACTAGAACAGGCAAAAAAGTGGATGAAAGTTTGTCTCCATTGGCCATAAATGGAGCTTAACTGACTATTTTCAGTTAGATGTTTTATTTTACATAGCTGAAGTTAAATGATGCCTTGTATCCTTGGAATAAAACTTGCAGAGAATCATTAAAAAAAAACATTTCATTGCTTGCTTCTTTTATCTGAAAAGCTTATCTTCCTTCCACAAAGAGCTAAACTCTCAGCTATGTGGGTGTAAATACATGAACAAAACTTTAGTTTGAAATTATGCAAAGTAAATCAGAGCTGGACAGTTAGAGCAATTGTAAAATACCAAGGAGTTATTCACAAAGGATAGTAGGGATAGGCAAGACAGGCGGGGAAGGAAAGTTGCCCACAGCAGCAGGGTTGAAACTGGATGATATTTATGGTCCCTCCCAACCTAAGCCATTTTATGATTCTATGAAATGTAGCTACCAGCTACAGAGGGCTGTTTTTTTGTTTGTTTGTTTGTTTGTTTTTTCAAGTCAATCTATTGCATTTAGTATTCTTATCTGTTGAGGTTCTTGGTTCAGTCTCTGTTATATTAACCAAGCGTTAGCTGTCACACAGATACTTGCAAACACAAAGCAGAAAAACTGACATTGAGTTCATTAATGATAGAGGAGGATAAATCACCCTGTGTTACTTTTTTCTAGTGTAATTTTTTGCCCCAAAGGACTAAATGGGTTTTATGCATCCCATTTCTGTGAAAGAAAAAAGAAAGTTTCAAAAGATTCATATCCCACAGATGACAAATTACAATCCTCTTTCTTAGGATGGTATTTTTACCTTCTCTGACAGAATGCTACACCACACCACCCAGTAAGTATACTGACTTTAATGAAACTATACATAAATAAAATGTTACTTCCTGTATGATTTTGGCCTTGCTTTTAATTTTCACTTCTGCCAGTGAATAAGAATGTAATTGAAATGTCAATATGTTTTCTTAGCAAAATGTCAAAGTAAAGGATTATTTTTTTAAGAGCCATGGGATCTACCGGAAGGAAACGTATGATATGTTTTAAATGTTTCTCTTAATTTTTGTTGGACATGAAGGAAAATAAAAAAAGTGTACATTATTTTTCCACTGAAGGATGACGTTACCTTAAGAATCTTCCTAACAAGTCTATTTAAAAAAAAAACATTTTGCAAATTGTTAGAAGAGAACAAGAATAGGAAAGAAACTATATCGATTTTTAACAGAGAAACATGGAATTGGAAATAGAGTATGTCTGATATGGACACCACTCTGAGGACCGGTAGACCCTGTAGGTCTATACTGCCTTGTACTTGATCTACAATGTCTTTACCGTCAGCTAGCTCAGGAGCCTCCTCAGGCAAACACTAAATCGTGTATTTCTTACCATTCTTCTTAACCAGGAAGTTGTGGAGAATGGTCTTGAAGAAATGATGATTTCTTCCTCTCTTAATCTTCTCTTTCATTCATTGCACCCATTGCACTAGTGTTCACAAATTTAAAGAGCTTTTCTGTGCTGAGAAAGCATCCTGAGAAATTCCATCTCATTTCAAAGAAGAGGGAACAGACTGCTCTGTAGCATTGATTCACAGCAGTCTGTAGTAGCCCTTGAAATAGAGGATTACAAAGGGGAGCAAGATAGCTTATAGAAAATCCAAAAGGAGAACTATAAGCGGCAACGAGCTATGTTTGTTGTTTTTCATAAATAAATAAATAAACAAACAAATAAATAAATAAATATTGAGGCAATATTCCTGTGCCTATCATTTGATGTTATATACTGCCCCTAAAGGAAAAAAAAAAAAAATCATGTTCTCTCTTTCCTTCTTTCCTTCCCTCCTTTCATCCTTCCCCTCACTCTGTATCCCTTTATTTTTTGGCTCAGCTGTAGTTGGCTGCTGGTAATTTAAATTCATTGCTTTGTGAGTGCCTTCCTATTAGAGATAAATGACACTTCACACATTTGCTGCTTTTTTGTTTAACATCTGCCTCTCATTAGACTCTGTGTTGTAGGTATCTGGAAAGATGCTATGTTCATATTATGTACAATAACAGACCTGATTTTTTGTTAAAATAATGTTCTGGAGGAGAATTGTACTTCTCTGTTATGGTCATTTGCTGCCTAATTCTGGCACCAAACACTTAATCTACTTTTATTTTTAAGAGATGACATGATAGGAATAATAGGGCAATAAATCACAATTATATTGCCTGAGTAAAAGTCAGAAATTTTGATTACAGCACAATGAAAGCAGCCTCGTCCTTCTTTGTAGATAATTGCTAGCCATTCAAACTTGATGTTATGTTTTCACTTTTAAAATCTTATATGAGCTGAAAATAGGATAATTTGGCACCTTTTTAAGAATCAGTTATTATTGTTCGAGACAATAATAGAAGTTCAAGGTTTGCAGTTAACACACACACTAGTTTTAAAGTTGAAGCACAATCTTTCCATTTTTGACTTAGGATTGCTCACTTAGTATAGATTTGTGTTTCACTTAGCGATTTTGCTTCAAGCCATTTTTCCTTATCTTATTAAACAAAGATGTAAACAATGTCCATAATCCAAAGTTTGGTTTGAAAATAGCAATATTACATTGCATAGATGAAAGCTATGCTCACTGAGGCCTCAAAACCAGTTTATAAAATATCATTAAAAGTTTTCAAGGTGTTTGTCTCCTGTTTTTATTTGGTGAGTTAGAGTTCAACAGCAACTTTATTTTTACATATTTTTATTGTACAAAAATACACAAAAAGTGTACTTTGATTAAATTAGAAGCACACATTGTTGAATCTAAAAATAAGTGTTGATAACTTTATCAATTAGATATTATTCATAATGATCTTGAACAAATAGAAAGCTCCTTTTGCTGGGATGAGTAAAAGTGTTTGAATCTACTCCTTCCACTCGTGTTGAGTGCTTACATTACAGATGATAGTTATGCAGCCCAGTGAAGGGCATGGAATCCAGATCCTACATTAGTGTCTGGTATTCTTTAAAAGAACTGTATAATTAGGAAAACTAAGTGCAAAATCAAAATAAATTAGAAACACACCAAAATTTCTAAGACCACATGGAAACACTCAGGAGTCAAAAATGAATTTAATTAAGATTAAATACTTCATATTTATACATGTAAGGCACTAATACGTAACTGTTACTTGCTAGTGACTGGATTTGGTAACAAGATAAGAAAATGACCTTTAAAAAAGGCTTGGTGATACGGGGATACGTATTTGAATATGTATGAAGAGGTACATGGACAAATATGACAAAGTTAAAAAGCCCAACATCAGTAATTAAACATCTTTCTTACAGAGGAAAAGTGTGATTCACAGAGCTATTCGATTTCTGTAAAGAGGTGAAATAGCAAGTGAATATGGGGTGATCCACTCATAGTTATCTACATGAAGCACTTACAAAATTTGACTATGTTCCTTTCAGAAGGCTCCTATGTGTTATCATTGGTAAGAAACAAGTTTCACTTACAGATCAGTAACAACATTCAACCCTAAAAATATAACAGTAATCAAAAAGGAAGGAGGTTAAAGGAATTCAGAAGAACTCACTGAATCAATACAAATTATTCACATAAAGTCATGAAGAGTGATGTATCAAAGTTTGCTGATGGTGAACAATTATGCCAGAAAGTCAAAGCTAACACTGATTGCGTTACACAAGTGAAAGGGTAATAAAATATATCAGAGATACAGCATTAATAAATGCTAAGTAATAAACACAGGAAAAACTGTGCATAAAATGATGAGTTCTAAATGAGCTATTATCACTTAGAGGACAGATTTCTGGAGTCATTGTAGACATTTCTAAGAAAGTGCCTGCTTAACAGAAGTTGAACAAGAAACGTAAAGTTAAGAAATTATTAGTAAAGAAATTGAAAGCAAAAGAGGAAACCTTTTTTTTTCCCCCCCCACATGCAGCTGCATCTTGAACTCTTTATACTACATTTCTTAAAGAATATACCAGCACTAAAAAAAAAGTATGTTAAGGAAAGCAAAACCAATACAAATGGCTATTTCAGAGTCTATTAAATACAATGGTCCAGATTCAAACTCCAGTTCAACAGCTACCTAAAACATTTATGTTAGGAGTTGGAAAATATACTGGTAGAAGATCAGACTGACTTCGATATTTGTTTTAATCTTTGTTTTTTGTTTTTTGTTTTTTTTTTCTCTATGTTCTCTCAGAGAGTCATGGGAGAAAGAGAGGTTCACCCTGGTGCTGATTCAAAGCACAGAAAGTAATATTTTACAAGGAATTACACTCAAGAGAGAGACCATTTTTTCTTCTGTTACTGTACATTTAGGCTGAGAGGACTTTTGTCCTAACTAAAGTAAATACATCAAGGTTTCCAAAGTTGGGCAGTATGATGAAAACATTTCACCTTTCTTTGTTCAAATCTGAACATTTTAAAAGATTTTTTAAAATCATTTTATTTAAGGAAAACCTAATTTGTCTTTTCTAGTTCAAAACTAAGCAAAATATATGATCTTATGTTTTCTAGAGTATTTCAGCTATGCAGCAAAGAGATAAAATCCTCATGCATTGTAGGGACCAATTCCTGAACAAGCTGGGAGCTGCCTTATGCTAAAACTCTAAAGCAAATTCAACAGGAGCAACTCAGGAATAAATGAATTGAAGGGTGACAAACATCAATTCACTACAACCCATACTAAAAGGTCACAATGAGAATATTACTTCAATTCTTTTCTAATTCAGTAAAGAGTTTTTATGGCAGTTGGACTAGGTCCCAAATACAGAATATTATTACAGTGGGAGTCATTAGTTCAGTGGACTGATGAAAGCCAAATATTTGTAACAAGTACTTGAAGTATCATCAGTTAGAGATCCATACCAAGCAAGAGCAGTCATATGGATAGTGAAAAAGGAACTCATTTATAAATATAAACTGCAGAACAATAATCCCAAAGTCATTATATGCCAAAAAAAAAAAGTTATCTCAGATGAGATGGTCTGGACTGACCAGAAACATGAAATCGAACATAGAAGACTACCTTATGGTACGGAGGGGCTAAATAATCAGGAGAGATTGTTACTGGCACTTTTCTGTGTAACTTAGTGAGGTAAACAAAATATACTATTTTGAGAAAATACTGTGAGTAACTAAAGGTTAGAGAAAAATATTCTGGGGTTAACTTGCCAGACTGTTTGAAGATAAGGTGTTTTATAACACATACTGTTGTGGATAGAAGTGTTTGAGTAGCTGACACAATGAAGAATGATTTCTGGCAGATATACCTGGAATGAAGGGTAAAAAACAAAATGCTGCTGTGACATTCAGTATAGCATAAGGTCACATCACATTAGTTGTACCACTCAATCTGGCATAGCGTATCATGATGTGTATGTTGTAAAGTCAGGGTCATCACTGCAGTGCTGTACATCTGAACGTACCTCAAAAAAAAAGGAGGGATTCCAAGGAGAGTTTGGAAAGATGTAATTAAACAAACATTTTCCTCTAAAAATTTTATTTATTTTTAATTAAAAAGGAATGCAAAATTTTGCAGCAAAGAGGAAGCCATAAAAATCATGCAGTGATTTCTTTAATCCTTTTGGGTTTCCGGACATTTGAAAAAAAAAAACTGAACTGCAGTGAATAAAGCTTTAGCTTCTGCAAAGCAGTGCAATCATGCTGAGTCAAACCTGATACTAAGCAGTAGCAAAATAAGGGAACAAATAACTAGAAGAAAATGAGCTTGGCCATGTCACGTGTCAGGACCTTGTATCAGAGCAGCCTGAACATTTAGGTTTCACAGAATCACAAAATCGTTGAGGTTGGAAGAGACTTGGGCCCACCCCTGCTCAAGATGGGATATCCACAGCAGTTGGCCTGGGACCACATCCATGTGGATTTTTAAATATTTCTGAGAGACTTGCTCTCCCTGAGCAACTCATAGCAGTGCTTGGTCACATGCGCAGCAAAGTCCTTTGTGATGCTCAGAGGTAACCAACTATGTTCCACTTTGTGTCCATTGTCTCCTGGGTGTCACTGAAAAGAGCCTGGTTCTTTTTCCACTGCATCCTCCTTTCAGGTAATTGTAGACACTGATGGGATCCTCCTATGCCTCCTCATCTCCAGGCTGAGCAGCCCCAGCTCTCTCAGTCCTTCCTCAGAAGAGAAATGCTCTGATCCCATAAAAAAAAAAAAAAAATTCCTTCCCTATGTCTTTCTGCTCACTGACAGAACTTTTCATCTCTCTTTAAAAAAAAAAAAAAAAAAAATTCCTTCCCTATGTCTTTCTGCTCACTGACAGAACTTTTCATCTCTCTTTAGACCCCTCCTTTTAACAATAACAGCTCTTCATACTTGTGGAGACAAAATTTAGTTTTGCCTACACTGCTTTGAAAACTTGAGGCAGCTTTTCTGAGAGTGGCTGTTCTTAGGAACCAGAACATTACCTTGACCTGTCACTCTGGTATCTATTGCATCCCAGAGTAATTTCACTGATTTTCACCATGTGTGGGCTGTGCCTTATGAGGGTGGCTCTGCCACAGCTCAGCCTCTGCATATGGTTTGATAGCAGGTGCAAGCGAATCCAAATGTTGAAGCTAGCCACTTGTGCTGTCGCTGATTCAGCAGATGTTTGTCTGGGTTGAAAAGAATGTGGCTATGGTTGATTCAGGTAATTTCAGTCATTTAAACATTAGGCCTCTAGTTTAGGTCATTTTACTTTCCCATAGAGCGTTGCAGCTACTGATCACTTTGTAAATTCAAATCATAGTCCTAATGTCCAGATACATTCTGAGGATATTTATTTAAACTTTTCTGGTAGCTTATCTCAAAACCCAGAGTTCATCAGTTTAAGTAGCTCCACATTTTTTCAGGATAACAAGTGAATGCTGCTATCTTTATATATACATATGCAGAGTTCTTTTCAGTAGATAGCAGACTTGCAATTAATATAGAATTTCAGCTCTCAGTGCAACTTGCCTTCAGCTGTTGTTTCAAGTCCAGCTGCTACAAGGGGTAGAATCATCATACAGAAATTCTTTACTCAGCTTCTTGGTGGGAAACCTAAGTGCATTTTTGTCACCAGTCAGATCACTCTGTTAGAAATATACAAACCGAGAATCTGATGCACTAATAAAAAGTCCCTCATTACCTTAATCCAAAGTAAAGCCAAAGGTTTTGAGGTAATGTACTTTTAAATGCAGCTTCAGAGTTTGAAGTTTACTTCAGAAACAGTTTATTAGCACTTTGGAGAAGTGAATAATATTGCCATGTTGAGCATTTCTTTATGTATGTTAAATTATTTTCTCAGTCCTAGCTCAGCTCTTCAGGGAAATTAGGTGTTAGAGAAAAATAAATTAATCTATTTCATGTATTTTACTAGAAATAATCACAGTAAATTAATTTGCACTGATTTGAAAAATCAACTAAAATAACATTGGTTAAATTATATCAATTAGTTTTGATTCTGTGTAATGTGCACTACATTGCTTTGGCAAGCAATCTGAGAAATGGGAAGACTGGAGGAGCTAAATTACTGGTAGCTATGTAATAATATTTATAAGGAGGTTTTGCTGGAAATAAGAAAATATGCTTCTTTAAAAAAAAAAAGCAATGTGAAGCGTGTTTTTGTTCTATATATGTTGAAAAATTCTTTTTCAAAGGGAAAACATTTAAGAATAAAGAGGAGAGATGTCAGAACAGATAATACTTAGAGCTTTCATGGCAGGATTAATAGACATCTTTCTGAATCTTTAGTTTGCCCATCTGATAATGCAGCTACACAGTAGAGATATCAGAGCTAATTTTGGCATCAGCATTCTGCCATGAGCATGGAAATCTGCCTTATGTACCTGACTATGTGGAATTTTGTGCACCTGAAGCTTTAATATCGTGTTGTCTAAGCAGTCATGAATACTCAAACCCCATTTTACAATCCATAGGGTCAGTCTATCTTCAGCTTTGGAACTGAAACTTGGATTTTGAAGTTTCAGATGAGGTTTTTAACCACAAAGTGACTGTGGGCTTTTTTGTTTGTTTGCTTTTCTTTTTCTTTTTCTTTTTCTTTTTCTTTTTCTTTTTCTTTTTCTTTTTCTTTTTCTTTTTCTTTTTCTTTTTCTTTTTCTTTTTCTTTTTCTTTTTCTTTTTCTTTTTCTTTTTCTTTTTCTTTTTCTTTTTCTTTTTCTTTTTCTTTTTTTATGTTTTGGTTTTCATTGTTTTATTATTTTGTTTGTTTTCTTAAAGTTGTTACTAGAAATCTTCACTAGAATCTTGCAGTGTTCTTTTCATTAAATGTTGTTGAAAATTTAGTAATCGTGAAGAGAAAGATAAACATCACCTTATGTCTTTAGGTCAAACTCAGAGTGCTGATAAACACTTGAAAGACTATGATCATACCACTAAAGAGAAAAAATTGGATCCAATCTTCACTATCTTAAAATAATTTTTCAGCAATATTGAGTTCTTGACTTCCTTGTTTCCTTCATTGCTAACTTCCTTTCTTTCTTTTGAGAGATTGATTAATACATATAAATATAGATCATAATAACGTAGTAAATACAAATACATTGTGGCCTGCAGTTTAGATGGTTATTATGCTTGAGGGCAGAGCTGCCATTCAGAGCAACCAGTACAGGTTGGAGGAATGAGCCTCATGAAATCTGGCAAGGACAAATCCTGAACACTGAAGAACATTTCTTCATTTGCTTTGGTATCTGTAATTAAGCATCAAGACGGATTTTGGCTCATCCATGAAAGCAAAAAGATTATATATATATATGTGTGTGTGTGTGTGTGGACAGTATGGGGAAAATAAGTGATCACTCTGCAATGTTGTATGGAAGTAAGTAGACCTTGAGTTCCCTGTTTGTACTTCAGGCAGAGTTTAAACTGGCACGGTTCAGTAGTTTCTTAGCAGGGATGTGCCACAGTTAAAACACAGTTTAGTTAAAAAAAATGAAAACAAAATACAACCTCTCATTACAATCACTTGTTTCGAGTTGTTTTTCTATGTTTTTGGAGTTGTTTTGTTTCTCTTTCTTTTTTTGCTTTATTTTTTTTATTATTATTATTGTTATTTTTTATTTAATCCTTATATTAGTGTTTTCCATCCTTGATGTTAGCCAAAAGTTTTTTTGTTTATTTTTTTTTTTTTGATTGTCCCGGGGCATAGAAAATACAATGTACTCATTACTGTAGTAACAAGAGAAAATAACAGTGACCTTTTTTGAACAGCAGTACAGTGAAGAATCATGCAGTTTGAAAGATGTTATTCTATATAGAATAACTATTGACAATTATCAGCAATTGACCTTTTCCTGGTAGACACTGTTTTAGGTTTTATTGTTTGTTTTTTCATAAGGAACAGATATTCAGAAATCTCATCGTGAAATATGTTGCATATTTTTCATTAAGCTCCATAAAGGCTTCATCCAACCCACTTCTGTGTTAAATGAATTTTTATAACATATCCCAGTGGCCTTTTGGAAGAAGTATTTCCCTTTACTGGAATGAAAATTGATTTTATTTTGTTATCTCCAAGTTGCAAATGTGGAGCAGGAAGAATATCTCATGTTTTTGATGGTTTACATCAAATTTGAAACAAAGATTAGGTTAGTTTATTTTTGCAAATCTGAAATTCCTTAATTCTTAATTAGTAAAAAATTTGCTATCACTTTTTGCCAGAGGGATATCATATGCCATCATGCTGAGCTGGGGTTTTGGTCAGGGAGGCTGCCAGTGCTCAGGGGCAGGCTGGGCATTAGTCAGCTGGTGGTGAGCAACAGCATTGTATCTCTCATACTTCACTTATTTTTGGTATTGTTATTGTATTTTTTTCCTTTATTTCCTTTATTTTTATCTTTTCTTTCCTGTTTTTTTTTTTTTTTTTTTTTTCTCCTTCCTTCTTTATTATTAAACTGTCCTTATCTAAACCCATGAGTTCATAGAATCATAGGATGGCTTGGGTTGGAAGGGACCTCAAAGACCATTTAGTTCCAATCCCATGCCATAGGCAGGGTTTCCAACTACTAAATTAGGCCCTAGATCAGGTTGCCCAGGGCCCCATTCAAAATAGCCTTGAGCACCTCCAGGGATAGGACATTCACAGCTTCTCCACACCAGGGTCCTCATCCTGCACCCCAGCCAGTAGCAGGATTCCCCATCTCATTCTGTGCCCACACAAAGTTCTTGCACTTTTCAGTTCTCTCCCCTGTTCCACTGGTGGGTGCAGTGAGTGACCAGCTTGTGTGGTGTTTAGCCAGTTTAAACTACAGCACATGAAGCACTTTGAATTAAGATTTTACCCTTTTCTCTTCCTTCTACCCTGTTTTCCCATTGCTTCTAAAGCATTGATCAGATTAGTACTTAAGCCCATTTTCTATTTTCTGTTTCATACAGAAACACTTTCTGGTTATAAAACACAAGTACAATATCTTGTATTAATTATATGTTTTTGTGTTAGGGCCTTTTTCAGATTTTTTTTTCTCAAGATTCCAGATAATTTTCAGTTGGATTGTATGGGGTTAAGAAGATGAAGAACACTGAAGAAGTAATAAACTTAAATGAGAAATTCTTCTTGTCGTGATGTGCCGTATGTGCAAATATTATTTAATATATTTTGCTAGCTCAGAAATCACCTATTTTAAATAAATTCAGTTGAAGATTGTAATTAACTTCTGCTCTGCTTTAGTCATTAAAGACCTCTCAACTTTGCTAATTTTGTAATTTTAATTTGCAGTGAGTACATTTTTCAAATCTTTCTCACATCAAACTTTACTGTGTTGTCATTCATATCATAACTATTTTTTGTCTTCATCTTCTGTCTGTATAAAGCAAAACACAAGAGCTGAAGTAGAAGTATGGAGTCTGCATCCATGAGCAGTATAGTTCAAAACTAAATGCAATATATTTTGTTTTACCTGATCAAAGAATGAACTACTTTGAAGACACTACTTCTGAATTGCTATCATATCCTTATTCCAGTCATTCTTACTTAAAACTGGTAATGGCTGCGATAACCTACAGCTAGAACATTGAAATATCACAGAGGAAACTGAAAAATCACAGAAAAAACTGTCTGCCTTGCTGAAAATTAGGATATAGTGTTTGTCTTACTGGTTAGCTACAAAATGTCCATATCAAGAGTTATAAGCAGTTGGTACAGACTTTTATTCTGACTGGTAGTTTAAAGAACAAGCTCTTTTGCAGACAGTTACAGTCATTGTGGGGCAGAACAGACACATAAGAAACTCAGTTGTGGACCTCTGGGAAGTCAAGTCTATTCGTTTCTGCATGAGCTTGCAATTCAAGCCAGGCTCAGTCAGATATATTTACAAGTTTATAGTTTGTTTATTGATATTTTGCTCCTTCTTTTGCATATTCTCATTACCCACATGTCACATTCAACTCTATAGCGAGTTGTCTGACGTTTCCTCTGAGAGACTCTCTTTTAGAGAGTTCCCAACATATACTCCAGGCTTCAGACATTACTGGAAGGAAAACCATTATTTCATTGCTACATTTCCATAAGATTATTGCTTCATTCATCGTAAGAATTCTCACTGAGGAGGTGCAGTCCAGTAGAATGGAGTGTACCCTATAAATAGCATTATATTCACAACATTAATTTTTAAATTTAGCCAATCAAGTATCACATTTTTAATGGGTTTTTCAAGAGAATTTATATCAATTGCTCTTTCTTTTTTTTTTTTTCCAAATACTGAAACTCAATCATAACAAGAGTTTCCAAACAAAGCTATTTAGAAGAGTGTTGCTAGCTTCCTTAAAAGGCCATTAATAAAGCAGCTGAAAAAGCTGCAGTGATAATCTATGTAAATTATACCTTACTACTAGAAGAAAATGAGAGCTAAATCCTCTCCTCCTACTCTTCACCTACCAAGCAAGCAAACAAGAGGCAACATTCTTAACAACAATACCCACTTTTTGCAATGAAATTTTGCTCTCACTCTCACTTAGCAGGTAATTTCTAAAAGTGGGGAAATCAAAAGGATTATCCAGTTCCACAGCACAGTATATCCAACGAATTAAACACCAGAAGATACATTTGCTGATAATAGATCATACTGTAAACTTGCTATATACCATTACCCAGAGATTTTGGACCTAAAGCTTCATTGATCCTTCATGAACCTCTTCACTGCAAAAACGGAAAAACACAGTCCATAATCTTCAGTAAGTGTCTGGGGGAAAAAATCTCTTTTTTACTGGAATAAATAGAAATGCATTTAATCAAAACCTTTGGTAGGCTCTGCAGCTCCTTTTGTGTAGAAAAACTCTTCAGAATCGCAGCGCTATTTGGACCTGTAGTCATAGCTCCTGTGTATGACAGATCTTTTATTTTCAACAGTTGATTTTTCTGCTCATCCCAATACTTTGTTTTTGACTCACACAGATTTTCCACAAATGTCTTAATCTGGAGACATTAAGAAATGAAAAATCTACAATTTTTTCTGAATGATTTTCTTCAGTGGCTACAAACTTAACTTGTGTCTGATCGAAATGTTTCTGTTTTCAGCAATTAACCTTAGCAGTATGTTCTGTCTTTTTTTATAGGTTTACATTTGAGTGGGGTTAGCAGCAATCAGTACATTCTCCCCATACTTAGGCATATATGATTAGACTTACTTCTGTTAATAACTTAAGAGCTTACGTTATCAGCAATGGGTATCCTGACCTTTATCATCTCCATCATGTTTAAGTCCCAGTAAGACCAAAAGACTAATGACACTTTTCAAGGTATGTGTGAAGCCTTGACAGTTAGTCATCCTTCAAAACAGGCAGCTGTTTACATGTTTAACAGCAGTGTAACATATAATCATGAAAGGTTTACCTGGAGAGCATGATTATCTGTATGAATACTTAGTAGGGTTCGTACTCAAATGAAAATTAGCTCTATATTACATTTACAAAACAAAAGAGTGTATTTTCTCTTCCACACATGCAAAGGGATAAGTTTTGTTCATATCTCAGTGATGCAGCCATTATAGGCTTAGGATATTACTGTAGAGTGAAATGGATGCTTTATACTGAAAAGAGATGAAAATAGCCCTTTTATAAAGTTCTGCAGTATGAAACCATATCTTCAGGAATACCTTAAATCTACAAATGCCTCACAAAGATTTGGATTCTCTTCTTCCTTGAAGAAACATCATATGCACCAACTATTCCCAAATAGATGTAGAAATCTGGTTTTTGGTAGCTAGATTGTTAAATAAACCCAGATACCTGTTTGCCAGTTATAAAAATGTACTGCTGTTGTGATGTTATCCATCTGTAGTATACACCACATTGCAGTTGTGGTACTTACAATGAGTTTGAATTAGTCCATTACAAAAAACACACCTTATAGTTTATAAAGTGTTTGTTGGGTTTGTTTTTTGCTTTCTTTTTTTTTTTCTTTTCTTTCATTCTTCATCCAAGTTCAGATACTTTTCTTTTCATATTGAAATGTTTCCTCTGAGATTATTTATATACACGGGATATATTTTATTATATATATTATATATTATTTATATACACAGTAAATATTTCTCAGGGAAACTGAGTTAATTTCTTTTCAAGTCACATTCGCATGAGGTTATATACTGAATTCTTCATGTATGGCTTCAGAAAAAAATGTAGATTGTAAGAGAAGATAATAATGAAGATGAAGAGTTGGAAGGGGCGTGAAGACCCCAGGAAACTGAAAGAGGACAAAATGTTATGCCCAAAGAGGACTCAGGATCAGACAGGAGAAGGCAAATGAAACCAGGAGAAACCAGAGGCAGCAGAACTAGGAGGGGCATGAGGAGAGGCCCAGGATCAGATCTGTGGTAGGGAGAACTGGACTCGGTTGCTGTCTGTCTTCTCCATGCTTCTGGTGTTCTGTTCAGAGGTGTAAGCAGAGAAAGCAGCAGAAGCTGGACACCCAACCCAAGAGTTTTCCTCCTAGAACCATGGGGACCACAGCTGGAGAGAGACAGCTCCTAAAACTCAGTGCAGTTTCAGGTGGAGAAGAAAAGTAGGAAATATATGAAATAATATGTGAGGAAAGAGCACAAGGTGCAATCAGACAATACTATTGGATAAAACAAATATTTGAGAAACTTTAGCATATTTACATTGCATGTAAAACTTTTATTGCTCAGAACTATACATATTTTTGTGAAATTTCTTTTGCAACATCTGGAAAATAGATTTTAAAGAAACTAAATGAGATAGGCTCAAGTCCTTTCCCTTCTCTATCTGCTATTCACATTCTTGAGGCACGCATGCCTCCTGATTCAGAATTTTATAAGCTCAGAAGAGATGCTATTTTTAAAAGAAGGAGTTCTGAATGATATGTTGGATGGAAACACCCTGATCAAGGCTCTGGCATAGAAGTAATAATAGGAGCCCAATAAATTACTGCTTACTCTCTTTTGCTACTCTATTGCATACAACTATGCAAAAATGCAATTGCCATGGATTTTTTCTGAAGTCTTTCCAGATAGTAAAAACCAGCACTTTGAGAATCCTAAGTGAAAATATTTGCATTTAACAATAATGTTGCAAGTAATTAAAAAGAGACAAGGAGAATCTGATTTTTTTTATTTTTAATTTTCCGAATAGGATTTTGAAGTTTATCACATTTGGCAACAACTTCTCTAATTTTCCTCTTAAACAGTTTGTTGGTTTGGTTTGGTGTATTTGTTGTTGTTGTTGTTATTTTTTTATGACAATTTGCATGTACTCTTTTGAAGGATAACTATGTAAGGCATGCCCTCGTCTAATCACTGCGTGAAATATTAAGGTCTAGTCAAAATCACACTAGCTTAAGTTTCAAAAATCAAACATCAAGTATAGAGTAACCATAATAAATAAAGAACAATGAATTCAAACATTTTATAGATGTGTGCTTTTGTTACATATACAATTCCATTCATAAATACTTTGTGGAGAAATTGAAATCTGTCTATGGTATTTTAGTAGAGGAAAATGTGACCAAACATCTCACCTAAATTGTTAAGCCAGCATTTTTCACTTAGGCTAAGTAATTAATGATGCAGAATTTAGTATGTGACAAGAAATTGATAGCTATATTCTGTAGATGTTCTTGAACACTTCCCAGTTCCAAAGCAATGCTGTTATGCAGCTCACACTGGGATTCACAGGATTGAAAGAGCTATATGTTCGTTATTCATTATATCCACAATGGAAAGAAACTTGAATGTAATACTGCTTTATAAAGAAAATTCAAATTTTAGTGACCTAGAGTGGATTGTCAGTGTACTAACATTGTCAATTGCTATGCTGGATATTCATCTACACTCCTGTATCCCTGGAACTGGCCACTGCCAAGTGCCTACATTTTCTGGTAAATGGAGAGTTAGACACCTGAAACTAGAATTTGCAACAGCTACTGTGAATTATGGGTTGGCAGCCAGCAGGAATTATTTAAGGAAACTGTAGGAGATTATCTGAAATTGATGTCACCTCATCCTAGGTTAAACACCTATGAGAAAACAGTCAGAACATGAAACCGTATCATTAAGTTCACACACTAGGGCATAGAAGAAGAGTCTTTTTGTCTAAAGGCTGGATAGCTGATACCCTCCTACTCCAGAAGTGGGAAGTACCTCAGCATGGAAGAGCACATTCCATCATCTAGCACATTTTATCATTTCTGTGAGGGCATGATCCCTTCATTACATATGAGGTATACCTCTGGTGTTCACAGTAACCCGAGTCCCTCATACAGCACTTGCAATTTCTGCAGCCATACATGCTGGCAGGTCTCATCTATCAACATTTCTTATGTGGAAAATTTTTAATTTAAATTTTATGTTTAAAATCTGCCTAAATGTTTATTTTAATGTTTCCCTTCATGTTTACACCTCTGATCTTGGAGGAACACAAATGGAAAGCTAGGTTATTTAGATTGTGCCAGGTGAATCGGGGAGAGGACTGAACTGTTGACTGTACAGGAAGAATCTCTTTGGACAGACTATGTGATCTAGCCTGAAAATAAACTAAAGGTAAATAAGGGTGAGCTGGAGGATGTAACCACAGCAGAAACGCATAGTGCTGAGATGTATCTAAACCAATATAATGTGGGTGAGAGAAGAGATAAGGTGATGGATTGTCTGCTGTAAGCACATTTTTCTAACTGGGTGTTTTCTCCACTTCCTCTGCTGTTCTTAGCTACAAAGAATCAACTCTTACTCTGCAGCCCAGAAGAAGGGAGAAAGTCTGAAAAACAGAGACATGGCATTACTCCTGCACCACAGATAACATCAGATGGTGTGTATGGAAGAGGACAAATATATTCACTGCTCTCGATATTTTATCAGCCCTTTCCTGCTTCCTCCATGCCATTATATCTCTTAGACTGTCTTTGCTCATTCCTCATACCCACTCTATAACTCAAAGCTGTGGCCGGTGTTCAATCTCATATATAGTTCTCATCATGAGACTCACATTGTCTGGCTAAGAACCAAGTGTATTCTTCCTATGGATGTAAAGTGAAAGAACAGTTCAACTCCAGTGGTTGTCATCATCTCAGGTAACTGTAATTACTGCTTTTATTATCCACAAAATATTCTTCTTTCCAGAAATAGATAGATAGATAGATAGATAGATAGATAGATAGATAGGTAGATATAGCTTAGTTTGAAGCTAAGCATATGGATTCCTGAAATAATTTCAAGGAAAGAAATATTCCTCAAAATGAAGAACAGAAACTATTCAGTCATTTGCAAATTCTCCAGTAATTTATTACCTAAGCAGTTGTCCCTAGCATTTTTTCCTCACACTTTTGCATTTCTAGAGAAAAAAATAAAGATATTGTAATGTTAATATTTTATTCCATCTTCACTTCTGTATTTTATGCTGTTGTAATTATCAGACATGCTAAGAGATAAACAGGGAAAATACGTCTAATCCATTTTATACAAATATGAATAATACCAAACAGAGGAATATTTGCATTAATCTTTTTGCCAGCCAAATCACTATCCTAATGTTGCCACCTCCTTATACTTCTAAGCACATCTTAAATAAAACATATGTGATACCCTAAGGTTTTTTTTTGCAATATGAACAATCAGTCAGTATGTTCCAGTTGATATTTCTGCCTTGCTTATAAAATAACTCACTTTTTTCACTGAAAAGTGTCTTATTAATTAAAAATTATCATTGTTCTGCTGCATTCTGTTGAGATATGTGTATTGTCTAAACCTGTTCTCTGCACCAGTAGCACAATTTTAACTTACCACAGGATCCACAGAGCATTCTTCTTGAATCTCATCAGCATGGTGTTGCCAGAAGTTAGTCTTTAGAAAAGAAAAAAAAAAACCAACAAGGTAATAAAGCTAGTACATAGTGATAAAAAAGGGACAACGTTTCAAAGTAAGCCACAAAAGACAAAGTCGTAGCAGCAGCTGCACCTCACTGGTGATGAGCCCAAGAAGAGTAAAGCACATCTGCTTCTTGCTGTTCCTTTTTTGGCTGGCTTAATGTAAAGCCCTCGGTTGGTAATTTTTAAATACAGCTAAAGCTGTCAGCCTAAAAGATAATTAAATTACTGAGAATGTTTTTCTCTCCTGTTTTGTTTTGGAAAAAATAGTGCGGTGGTGTTTGGGGTTTTTCATTTTTCTTTCTCGTGGAGATCAGGGAGAATATAATGCCTATTTGCTAAATGATCGTTCATGTAATCAGTCTGCAGAGCATTAAGACTGAGTACAGGATATCTTGTGCTACCCAGTGTGAAGGATTAAAAAGTTGGAAGATAAGGGCCCAAAGAAAAGAGCAAAGTAAGACTGCAGCTCCCTTCTCTCTGTGAGAACAATGATTTCAGTATTTAGAACAAGGCTTATTGTTCTCATAATTTGCTGTAGTAGATCCATTTTAACTGTGGATTAGCCACACTTCATAGTGGATTTTCAGTTTGTATAGGTTTCCACATGAAAATCTGAGGCACCTTGAGCTGTCCCAGCAGAAGCTTCCCTACTATATTCATAATTTCAGAAAGCATTAGATTACCATTCCTCTGAGGAACTGTAAGAGAAAACAGCTATGCAGGAGATGCTGAGATCTGCAGGTGTGGCTCAACTCTGCCTGCTCTTTGCTTACCAAGGCTAGTCTTGCTCTCGTGAGTGTTCACAGGTACGTGAGCATTTGGTCCAGCCTGTCTGATTCAGTGATTTGCTGAGTGCTCAAAGTACAGCATAGAAGTGCATAGCTCCTAGGCACTCATGCTATCCATTATAAGTGGCTATCTAGGCATTGTAACTATGATAGTGCTTAACACCAAAGAGTTACAGACAATTTAGATTTTTCTACTATGCAATGCTGCCAGACATTTAGTCACTGAAGGTAAATGAGTGTAGCTGAATATAAATTAAACCATCCTGGGAATTTCTAGTGCTCCAGAAGGCTATCATCTACACATACAAAGAGTCAGAATTGTCTTTGGCATGGTTTCAGCGTATGTCCACTGGGACTATTTCCTAGGCACCATTCAGGATCTACCATGGGCCAGACAATGTTCCTAATGTACAACATAGTTATGATAATTATGGTCTGGAAATTAAGACTGGAGTTTAAGACAGCAGAAAGTACCAAAGCGTCCAGATCATGCCAGTTGACCAGACAGACAAAAGCAGGCCAATCACTGCTTAATTTACTTATTCATTGCTTAGTGGATGGGCCTCAAAGTAAACATTTTTTCTCCAGAAAGTATAAAGGAAGCCATTCTCAAGTGGATCTGCCTAGGAGGCAGCTGGAAACTCTCCCTACATTTAGAGCACTGAACTTATAGGAAGCTGTCTAAATAAATACACCGCTTCATACAATTTGTATGTACAGTCACTGATCCCACACACCCTCCTAGGTATGGAATAAGGTGTTGAAATACAAGGTAGGCTGGTATTAGTTTTAGGTGACTCCCTGCAGAGAACTGAACATCCAATATTCAGGGCAGACCCCTTTCATAAAGAAGTCTGCTGCCTCCCAGAGCCTCCAGTGAATGACATCAGCAAGAACCTGCCTAGCCTGCTACGGCCAACAGATCATTACCCATTACTGCTTTTCTATGTGGGGAATGATGAAGCCCCTACATGCAGTTCTAGGGCCATCAAAAAGGACTTCCGAGCCTTAGGATGCCTGCTAAAGGTACCAAGGGCACAGTTCATCTTCTCTTCTCTGCTCTCTGTATGGACACTCAAAAAAACAGAAGGGTCCTATCTATAAGCAGTTGGCTTTGTGGCTGATGCAACCATCGAAAGTTCGGGGGTTTTTGATAACAGAATGGCCTACATGAGACCAGGCTTGCAGTCACCAAATGAGTTTCACCTCTGTCAAAGGGGAAAGACGATCATTGGGGGAAAAGATAGCAGGGCTAATTGGCAGGGCTTCTAACTAGGTTTGAAGGGGGAGGGAGTGATAGTGAGCCTGCCCGTGATAATGTGTTGGATGGCATAGCTAAGTTAGAGAGACAGTGTGCTAGTGGGGGCCTTCAACCTGCTGTGATGTGCTGGCAACACTGCAGCACACTTGAAATCTTATGACAATGAGCCAGGGACCACTGAGGCAACAGGAGAAGGCAACGGGGAAACTCTAGGAAAATAATTCAAAGAAATTAAGGAGTTATCCTTGAAGAAGGCTACAAGGCCTGGTGGGATGATTCCCATGACTGGATTGTGGCTATTGATGGCTACATGCTGTTCAGAAGGGACAAAAGCTCTTCAAAGAAGGGACAGGCTAGGAAGGAGGGGAGGAGGTGTTGCTGCAGAGGAGGTGTTGCTATCTACATCAAGGAAAGAATAGAGTGTGAAGAGCTATCCCTGAAGAATGGCCATGAGCAAGTCAAATGCTTGTAGGTGAGACTTAGAGACCAAGGCAACCTTGTGGTTGTGGTCTACTGCCAGCAGTCTGATCAAGAGAAGCCTGCAGATAAAACCTTCTCCCAGCTACAAAAGGAAGAAGTTCCTTTAGTTCCAAACATTGTAGGGTTTTATTCATTGCTTTTTCCTTTTTTTTTTTTTTTTTCAATTTTGTTTTGTTTTAATATCTTTTGCAGTAGAGGAGCTCTTTGAGGAAAAGGATATTTGAACAAGAAAAAAATATATAGTAAATAAATATATAGTAAAAATAGATAGTAAATTAGAGTTAAAATTGGTTTGAATTATTTGAACAATAGTGGTCTTTATCCTATAATTTTATTTTGTATGGATTAACTTCAATTCATTTACAGAATGAATGTTTTCAGGTTGGTTTGTTGTTTTTCTATATTTTATTGTTGTTGTTTGTCTGGTTTTGATTGCTTGAATTTTTACTGCTCTTGCTTTGTTACCGTTCAGTAGTTGGTAATCTGACAATTTTTAAATAATATAAACTAGAAAATAGAAATTCATACCACAGTTTTATGACTTTTTTTTCTGCTGTTTTCAGTTACTATAACTAAGTCTGCAATTACCCACTTCATTGTTCAAAAATATAAATCTCCATTATAAGTCTAAAATTCTGAATGACTTCAGCAATCTAATGAAACTGGAGATGAATATTAAACTGCAGGGTAGACTCATAATGGAGATATTATATCTGCATATAGATGAATGACAGGAAAAATGTTTGGGACCATTTTCTCTTTAGAGAAGAAGTACAAGCTGCTCACAAAATTCCATGTTTTCTACTTAGTTAAGGCAAAATAAAGTGTCTTGTAAGCTTCAGTAGGAAGCGGATCACACTTGGTTTTTTTATAGATAGATGGTTGCATTTCCTTAAACAGAGCATTAAATATTAAACAATAGTTATTTGGTGCCAAGGAAGCATCAGTTACTTTCTGTTGAAACAGATTTCTTCAACAAGTAAATTCATTCTCCACAAACCATGATTTACGCTTGATTTTGAAAGTGAAACAAATGGGAGTAACGTGAACTATTTACTGAATACGTTAAGTACTCAACTGAGTGTGAGTGTAATAGTATTGGGAGACTGTGGATTGACAAATTATTGTCTTATATCACCTAAACAACCTTCTCAGGTTAGGTGCCTAGCAATAAAAAGAAGCAATTTAATGTCAAGCTTCCAATTCCTGTAGGGAACACAGCATGGAAGGAAAGAACACATGGTGAACTCTGCATTCATGAGTGAGGGCCAGCAGCCAAAAACCAAGACAGCATGAGCAGTTGATGGTGATCAGGAAGTCTCATGGGGAGAAGAGTAAGCTCATATTTGGCTTCTTGGTTAAATTAGATCTAAGACAGCATCACTGAAGAGAATGTGCAGAGAGAAACCAGGCAGTTAATGTGGCAGCTGGTGCAGAGGGGAGTTCAGAGGCACTGCCAGAGACTGGGAATGCCAGCCTCAATACAAAAATGGTGGCAGTACATGGGAGGACATAGTATCCTGCTTGATGTGACCGCCTCTGACTGGCCAGAGCTTTCCGTCTAGACTGAAATGATGCAGCACAGCACCTTCTCTTCTGCCATCTGCAGACTGTACCCAGTGTTCCCTCCTTTGGTTGGGATTGGTGTGTGTGATAGACATTTCAGCAGTAACTGTAGAATCACGTAACAGGGAGGAGGAGAGCAGACAAGAAATCAATAATAAAGGGGAATAGGAAATTAACAGGTTCATCTTGAAAACTCTATATGGAAAAAATCCAAGTCCCACATTGCATAAAAGGAGGGATGCAAAGAGATGATGTGGGTTGGAAAGAACCTCAAAGATCATCTAGTTCCAACTCCTCTGCCGTGGGCATTGCTGCCACCCACTAGATCAGATTGCCCAGGAACCCCTCAAGGCTGGCCTTGAATGTCTCTAGGGATGGGGCACCCACAACTTCCCTGGGCAACCTATGCTACTGTCCCACCACCCTGTGAGTGAAGAATTTATTTCTAACCTCCGAAGTTAGAAGCTGTAGTGGGAATCTTGCAGAAGACATTGCATTTGAGGAGGGAGTGATCTAGAGCAGACCAGGTCTCCTCTGCTGGTTTTCTTATGGTTTGAGAAGCCTGTGTCTTAAAACAAGTAGCTTCTGTATGGGAATTTGCCAGAGCGTCCCATGCTAGGCTGTGCTACATGCTGGTGGGTGTTGTGACAGAGATAATGCTTCATCCAGTCAGAAAGATTTCTATTAGCTGAATGGTTTATGAATATAATCTGTAGTTTATAATATCTCTGACAAAGATAAACTATCTGTGGATCAAGGAGTGGCCTTTCTTGTTGATATCCAGAAAGAACCACGTTCCATCTCTTTCTCGTGCCTCACCTCCTCTCCAGTGCAGAACAAAAGACTGCCAAAAAGATGCAGATTTCTATCTGATTAAGCATGGAGCTAGTTTATATCTTGAATGTTTCCCATTGATTGCTCCATAAACTTAACTTCATAAAACAATCAAGACAGTGATTCAGTTCTGCTTAAGCTCTATTTATTCAAAACCATCAAATCTAGAGAATTACATCAAATTTTTACATTAAACATTTTCAAAAGTGCAGGTACACAGTGTTAAAAAAAAAAAAGAAAAACATAACACTCATTCACTTGTAAATAAAATAATTTAAAAAAAGAGTACTATAGCATTTTAAAATGAATGAAACTTATACCTATTCTTGATACAGATGGGCTGGCTGCACAATTCCTCTGCCACAGGTATCGAACTCCTCAAATTTGAAGAGTTGACTATTCTAGATATTGACTCTTCAGGTATCTCCCAATCATTCATAAATGTGTGGATCAAAAAGATCTGATAAACACTTAGAGAAGTCTCTTTTGTCTAATTCAATTCCTTATGATTGAAACATATCAGGAAATGTTCCTTCCCTATTCCCTATACAGATCAGTTACATAGTGGAGTGACTTCTTACAGAGGACTACAGGAGAAATGTCAGTGAGAGGATGAGCTTGCTTTTGTTTCAGGCAGATCAGACTCATACACATTTTACAGAACTATTTGCTCAGATCCATTCTCATTACAGCTAGGGTTATTCATTTAATCAAACCACCTATGACAGGAATACCACTGGTCTATGTTTCTTCTGTAGACAGTGGAGTAAAGAAATGTTTTCAGGATGCGTTATCTTACCAAAGATCTGAATTACCTTTTGGGACATAATATACTTCTCTCTTGATTATAACGAGAATCAAGAATATACCATTTCTTCTTTTATATGCATTAAGTGTGAAGAAAAACTTTTAAAGATAAACTGTTTAAAGACAGGGAGGAGAGTTAAGGGTAGTGAAGTACTGAAACTTGTTGCCCAGAGAGGTAGTGCATGCCCCATGCCTAGAGACATAAAACATCAGACTGGAAGGGGCTCTGAACAACCTGATGTAGCTGTAGATGTCCATTTTCATTTCAGGGGAGTTGGAACAGAAGGTCCCTTCCAACTCAAACAGTTCTCTAAGATCCTACCACATTAGGTGCTTAGTATTAAAATTCCAGAGCTGTTGTCAAACAGCAATGTCCTTCCTCTTCACCCTTTTTAGAAAAAAAAAAAAAAAAAAACACCACCAGTCAATCAGTTATTATGCACAGGTCATGCAGAGTTCTTCTCCTAGACAGAGTGCTTCATTCCTTCAGAAATCTGTCAGAGTGTAGAGTACCCCCTGGCTTTCATAACAATTGATTGCCCATACACAGAATCACAAGATGATGGTGGTGATCATTGCTAAATAACAAGTTGCATGGAAAGTATTTTCAGGAATGTCTGACTTCTCAGTTTCAGATCAGTGTCTTTTGTTCCAGTAATTATTCCCTTAAGTTAGAACAATTAGAATTTCATAACACTGTGTGTTTGCACACCTAACAGAATTTTTTTAAAATAAACAATTAATTATAACATCATAAAGTAAATGTATTTCATTATAAAAAGCTCATTTTTGTGGTGTACTGGGAACATGAGATAAGGGCCACTGTTGCTTGTGCGCTTAACCTCCTTGTACATTATACTACTCTGATATAAAGCAGCTTTGTCATTCTCCTGAAATCAACAGTGAGATATAATATCTACCTATTTTTTTGATGTTACCTTTAGTATCAGAAACAGACATAGTTTGATTTTGATCATGTTCCAATAGCACTTACAGAAAACATATGCATCACAGCTTACCCAGATTTCATCTCATTCATTCTTCTCTTCAAGAGCCTGTCCAAAAGACTGATGGAAGAGCAGTGCCGTTAAGTTTGTCTCCATTTGGCAGCCTGCCTGGTTGACTGAGAAGGAACCAGAAATCTCAGACTCCCTCACAGTTTCTCAAAAGTATGATCTCACAGGCTTCTCTGCCTCCAGGTATTTGGGCTGCTTCAGGATGAGACACCACCATTATGAGACTGAGACATCAGATTACAAACTACCCCATGTCTGGGGTTAAACTGCCATTTTATGAAGAGTTTTGGGATTTGAGATTTGTTCTCCAAATAGCAACTAAACTAAATGCTTAAACATTAGCAAACTTCTTAAAAAAGAAGTAGCTCTCTACTCGCTCTTTTAGGTTTTATTATAGAATGTATTTTTAGAGAGTGGAAAATAGCTTTGGCTAAATAGTTAGTTTCATTTAGTATATGATGCTCAGTGCTTTGCTTTTTCCCTCCCTGATGCATCATTTTACTCTCAGCTTATTTTTTTTCTTTCCTATTCTTTTTCTTTCTGTTTCCTATCTAATAGTCTGGCTCAGGCTGCCAAATCATTTTTACATCTGATATTACTGCTGGGAATGTATAACTAGAAAAGCAAACAAAAAAGGATGGCTTAAAAAGTTTGACAGAAAAAAGTTTTTCAGGCCTCAAACTGGTTGCTTGTACTATGATAGAAGTATCCACCAGGAAGTTTCAAACAAACAAAATAAACATTTCCATTTTCTGTCTTTGAAACAGTTTTCATAACATTCTACTTAAGATCATCTACTGTCTTTTAGAGGGAAGTTCAACAGATTGAGGGGCGTAAACTGCCTTGGTTATCATCTAAATAAAGAGAAGGTCAACATGAAATGAAAATTACCAAATAAAAGAAGCACATTTTTCTGCTATAGAAAAAGTCAATAAAGGATGTAGTTAAAAACAAACAAAAACAACAACAACAACAACAACAAAGTCATCTGTTTCCTTTTCACTCTCAACATCATACTTAATGAAAGATTTAAAGATTATGCACTGGTATATGTTACAGTGAAAGTTTCCACCAGTGTCTTAATATGATATCCCAAACTAAATCTCACAGTTTAATATGTAGCAATAAGTAAAGATATTATGAATCTTTTTTCTCAAAATTCTCTTTTGTGAACACAACAGGGATAAAAGAACTCATCAGATCCTCTGGTTAGCCTTTCAAAAAAATATCACAGATGAGTATTTTCAGTGGTACTTGACACTAAATTATCTATTGTAGTAGCAATAGATAATAAGATAGAAAGAAAATGAAGGATTTAAGGTGAGGTCACAGAATGGAATTTAGTTCAATAAGTGCTATACAATGAATATTTTTTTTCATGTCAAATGTTACCAAAATGTAATATTGAGTTTAAACAGAAATTCAGAAGGATTAAATGCAATAAATGAAGCATCAGTAGGAAAATTTAACATAAGCTTGGCCTTGATGAGGAACTGTTTCATGTAAATTAATAGCAATAATTATCTAAATGATCAATTTCTAAGATCTCAAACCCAGAACTCTTTATAAGAAATGAATATTTTCTACATCACTAAGAAATTAGATTGACCTTGTCTGAAGCTTTTACAATTTCATATTATTTCCATATATCATTAATTGGAGAAAAAATATTAATGAGTCGTGTTTGTATCTAATATCAGTGTGGCTGTGTAAAATTCCACTTATAATCTATGAGCCTTGGTAATAATATAATATTTAAATTAAATTATTTACAATATAACAAGATAAAGAGTTACATATCTATGTCAGCTAGGAAGATTTAAAAACACGTTTTTTGGGTTTTTTTAATAAATGTCACATTGGTATTTCATTGTTCTTATGGAGTTCTTATGGTTTATGGAGAGCAGCTTAAGTGAAAATATATTGCAATGATACTCATCACAGAACCAACACAGTACAGCACAGAGCTTAATCTCCTTTGCTGGAGCTGCAGAAAGATTTTTAGGCAGCTTTAATGGTAGCTTAGTTGTAATGCTACACAGATCAGTGGGATTTAATGACACTCCTAAGACCATGAGAATGAAGATTTAAACAACCACAACTTTAAACCATGAATAGTTTTCCCATGTTTTATTTCCCTGTTTTATTTATATCCATTTTGTTCTCACCTTGTTCACAAAAATCTCGTTGGTCAAGCACAATTTATCTTTGTTAAATCTGTGTTGCCTATTCTTGGTCATCATCTCCATCATAAGCCCAAAAAATGACTTCCAAGAGGACTTTTTTCAGTTTTCTGAAGGATTGCACTGAGACATTCCAGCCTGTAGTTTTATGGAGCATTGTTGCGGCCTTTTGTGAAGATGGCTAGAGCGTTCACTTTTTTTCAGGCAGTGGGGTTCTCTTCGTCACAGCCTTTTAAAGATAGTAGACTTAAAATGGGTCAAATTCATTCACACAAACCCTTGCTCAGTCCTTATACTCCTCCTTGACCATGCACAGAGGCATGAACCAATGAAGACTAGGGCTACGGAGGTCTTATCTGTGTCTGCTGTTCCTGTAATACCTAACCCAGTCAGAGAACAATTCACATATTTCTCATTCAGTCATTATGACCTTAAATGGGATTTACAACCATCATATGATGATAATATTTGAATACAAATGACTAAATGAGGCTATCTGTATGGGGCAAGTGGACAAGAGTGAATGCAGAGAAACTGACACTATAATATGCAAACCCTCTAAACATTGCTTCTTTCTATTACATTTAAAACTCCGTTTCACTTCATTCCCAAAGTTAATGAATTCATGACTAATGAAAATTTTGATTGGCCCCCCTACAAAAAGGGTGGTCAAGGAGAGACAGAAGCAGTTAATACAGCAGATAGCTGATTGAAAATAAGATAATAGTAAAGGGAAAATTTGAAATCCAGTAAGCAAATCTCACAGATGACAAACTTCTACAAAGTCTTGTATATACCCTGCAACTGAACTGAAAGTTGAAATGTCTCCTTTTCTTTCTTTCCATATGCTCAGCCTGGTTACTATCTCAAAAGCTTCTATTCCCAGAATGATCCATCTATCATCAAGCATTCTTTTGGATTAATCTTTCTAATTCTGTATCTACTGAAGACTTCTAGTTCCCCTTTGGTTTATGATATTTTTCCCTTCATTGTATTTCTCACAGCAGTTTCCTACTTGCTGACAAATGTGTATCGTCTCCTGATTGATTCAATTACTGTTGTCTCTTGATATTTCATGGTTGCTCCTCTTAGTAAAGGACAATTAATGAAGTAATGGACAGTCAGTAAAGTAATTTTTTTTCTAATATACACTGCCTCTTCTGGTGGAGCAATTGGGGTACTTTTGGAGGAAATATCTCCACTGATCTACTCTATCTATATCTTGTGATTCTCTGTTGAAATCAGAAGCAAAATTGTTCAGAAACACTTTATCTGAAGTGATATAAAATTAAAAGTCCTCAGATCATGTCTGCTCTCCTACAAGTTAAAGGAATCTCAGTTTGTAAAACTGCTTTACAGTAATTAAGCTACTTGATATATGCCAGCTTCAGTTTGGCCTAGAAAACTGTAGGTTCACCAAGAAGAGTTCTTTATAAACGAGGTCAAGAAGCCCTCAAAGACCAAACACTCATTCTTCAACATTGATGCTAATCCTATACATAGAAGAAGTGTTTTAATCCAATTGGAAATGAAAGGCAGGCAGATGCAATACATAATGTACAGAATGAGCGTTCTTCTAGTCCTTTTGCTATTACAAGAAGAGTTTCTTGCTGCATACAAGAATGCCAGCTGCATGAACAAATATAATTGCACACATAGCTGTAATTCAATAAAGACGAAATAATCTAGAATAGAAGATGTATACCAATATGAACATGTTAAACTTTATAATAGACTGGTTTTAGGCTCTTTCCCTAGTAAGGCATGTGACTTTTCCTGGTACTCAAGTAGTTTCATTTCTTTTCTTTCCAAGGTGCTTATTTACTTTGTAATATATTAAATAATTCCAAGGGAAGTTAATTTGCAGCCTCGTTTAATTCATAAAGCTAATTCATATAAATGAGGATCAGACTTCACAGAAGTTAACACCTACACTGAAAAGTGAAATGAAAACAATAGTCTTATTAGTACTTTTTTTTTTTTTTTTTCAGATGACTCATTATGCTGTGGATTTCTCCTCCATTTTTCTCATTTTTCTAGAGAGTCTTGAAAACACTGAAAGTTTAGCAGACTTTTTTTTTTCAGTAGATGGCAATACTTTGCAACATCCTTAAATGTCCACTAGTATTCCTTTCTGAATTAGAGGGGTATACCTGTCTAATCCTTTCTTCAGCACAGTTTGCTTTCTTTTCTCTAGTGTTCATGATTTTGTGATATTAAAGTTATTAAATAGTTAGGGAAAAAAAGTACTTAAAATGTCAAAAAGCTAGTTTCCTTTTAACTTGACAGAGACTTGCACTAACAGAAGATGACAGTAAAATTGCATTTTTCTTCTCCAAGTTTCTAACTATTTTGATGTATTTATCTATTTGATGTACTTCTATGATTCTATGATTTTTATGATTCAGTTGTCATTTCTCAGACAGTTAAAAATTCCTTTTGGCTATTTATTTCATGATGGCATCACTACTATTGTGAATTTGTAAATGATGTTATTTTCCAGCCTCAGGTATGATTTATTCAAGTGTCTTCACTGCTTAGAACCAGATATCCAGAGTGCATACAACAAGAACACGTTTTTCTTGAGATTTTTGCATTACCATTTGGGAGAACTGAGCTCCTCCAAAAAGAAATTCAGAGACTACATGAGTGTCTGGTATACCTTAGAAGTAGAGACATTAATGAGACTTGCAATGTTATCTAACAGTTGAGTAATTTGGGATTCTTCTTCCTATCTCTTCCTTTCTTATGGTTCTTGGTATAGCCATACACTATAAGTTTATTGTTTGTGGCAGGATTCAGAAGAATGTTTTCTGCTTACAGTATAGTGGTAAGAAGAAAAGAAAGAAAAAAGAAAAAGAAAAGAAAAAATCAAGCTTACAAAGAACCACAATGTACAGTAAGTGTAAGGCACTGATGAAAGTCTTAAACTTCATGGGTTCTTAAGAAGAGCAAAGTGCTGAGAACACAGAATCTGATAAATCAGTATAATGCAGTTTTAAGTTCTGGTATCTCATTACCTGTCATGGCTCTTAGATTCAAGCCAAGCCTGGGGAGCTGGAAGATATCAGATCTCAAAACTAATCCTGTTTGCCTGTCTTCATTCTGTATCAGTAAGTACTGCTTTTTGCTGCTGCTATTAAAGTAAGCAAATTAAATGGATTTTTCCTTCCTGCCACTGATAAGAGGGGGCCTGGGGTATGTACTAGGGGGTGCACTGATTCCTCATCTTTTATAGAAACTATTGTGAAGAGAAAAGTATGTTCCTTCTCCATTAGCATACTAACAATATAACCTGGGGGGCAAAAGTTTATTTTTAGTCAGTCTTCCTGTGGGCCACACAGTGGAAGCCGAGTGCCTGTGTGTCCTTTGTGCCTCTGAAAATCCTCAGCCAAGTTGCTTTCAGACCAAAATCTATGTATTCCACTTTTGTTACCTCTGTCAACATTACTAGTTTTGTTCAATCAGTTATTTTGGAAGATCTTCTGCCACCAAGATGAATGCTGTGTTGATTCATTGCCCTGTCTCAGGTCTACATGGAGAAAGTACTCAAATATGTCAAGTTGTTTTTCTTCTGCTATCTTTTCATTTCTGTTATTTCTTTCCTTGTTCATAGTGACATGGCTCTTCTATTATTTTTATTTAATTGCAGTCACAGTATTCTACATTCCTAGTGGAACAGTTAATTAACAAATCTCCGACTACTTCACGGATTAAAACTGTATTTAAAGTTCTACTGACTTGTCTTTTCCACTCTCTTTCACTTTTTTTCTTATAAGTGTGAAAAAAACTCCCCTTCCTATAAACTCATATGGATGGCTAAACTCAGAAGTCAGACTGATTTAATTCACAGTCCTAGTTAGAGCCCTACATAATACAAACTAGCATTCTTTCATACTTGAGGCCTACCGTATCAAAATATTGCGTCTTCAGAAGTGAAAGGGAATTGCACTAAAATAGTAATAGCAAAGCATCCATTCTTTTGAACACTGAGACTTTAGAAACAAAAATCAAACTTTAAACCCATTCTTTTTCGTCCAGAATGAGTTTTATAGGAGCTGCAGCTGTGTTAGTTTCCCCTATTGTCTGCAAATGCGATTATATCTTAGTCAGAAGTACCATGCTTCAAGGAAAAAAGATATTTTAAGCTCTGCTGAAAACTACACCCAAAGTGTAAAATATTAGAAACAGTGAAGTAGAAGCACATATACCTTAAAATGTACTCAGGCTAACAGCTGACTCTTATTGCTCTTCACACCAAATCTGATAAAAACTCACATAGTTTTCTTGTAGCCCACTGGATTTTTGCAGAATTTTCTCTCATTATTTCACCACTGGAGGTTTCAGTGCCAATGTCATGAGTGACTGGTTTTCTGAACCTGAACTTTGATGTTTTTGATGTCAATGTACTTTCAATCAACCTTGAAGAGCTGGGTTGCTGTGTCACCACTAAATGAAATTACAGAGCTACACAACATGACAAATTGTTCCAATTGCACTATTATGACTATAACACTACACATTTTCCGTAGAAACAAAATATAGAGAAAATGGAATCTTAAGTCTTCAACAGAAAATTCTCAAAATAAGTACTTAAAAGGGCAAAAAGTGATCTCTTATTAAGAGTTCATAAAAAAAAAAAAAAAAAAAAAAAAACCACAGATTTCATGAATGAACCATTTTGATATTCTAAATTACTTAAGTCAAACCTTCCGGCTCAGATAACTGCTGAGAGCACAAGCTAGAGATTTTAGTCCCAGCCCTCATAAGCTTGAAAGGAAAATCTGCCTTCCTCCTAGGATTTCCAGATACTGTGGCATATCTCATGGGCTTTGGGTAGCTGCAGCTGAGGCAGTCCAGTCAAGGGAAAGAGGAAAGCACTTTATGTCATAGTTCATCAGACTTTCATAAAAAAAAAAAATTGCTTTAGAATAAAATGATTCACCCTGTCTCACAGTCATGTTTTTATCACTGACTACAAAGATATCCTTGGATTATTTATTCAGAGAAATGTAAAGATAGATCTGATCTACACTCTGCTGGAATTATATGTCTGAACACTCATTTTCTCTGTAAAACCAAAGCAGGAAAAATCCTTATTGGGAGAAGGAAGACTGATCTGCTAGGTAGCAGAAGAGATGAGCTCAAGTCTCTGCTGCAGTTAATTTCAACTCATTTATACAAAGTGTAATAGATACAGAAAAAGAAACAGAAAGAATCTAATTGCAGAAAACTTCCATGGCTGCTGGTTAGGACATTTGTGTAGACTTGTGCACAAGAAGTTCTATTTGAAGTTTTGGTTAATATTATAAACTTAATTAATGACTGCAAACATTCATTTAAATAAACTTACAGTTTATATCAGTAGGCATACAGGAAAGTTGTAGATTTAAAACATCCTATTTGGTGAATTCATCTGACTATAGACATCTTGTGTGCCTTGCCGAGAATCAGTTCCACTTTCCATCGATGGACGTATAAGCTTTTAAGGAGGACTTCTCCATTTCAGCAGAACTGATTTCCTTAATATTTTCAAAGGCAGAATAAATTCACACTTCTCTGAATGCCACTTGACTGCAACTAAAAATGTTAACAGCTTGGGAGAGTGCTAATTAGAGCATCATAAAATTTATTGGTCTTCTTTGACACTAACTTAACCAGGAGAAGAAAATCAAGCTGTGAGGAAAAGCTGAGAGTTTTACTTCCATCTTAATGCCTGAGCAAGGAATCTTAAAAATCTGAATTCAATTTCAGTTCACATAAATAAACGACACTTTTTTTTTTTTTTTTTTT
>JACDJE010000577.1:125780-150062 GCA_016647715.1 Pavo muticus | reverse complement strand
TTTTTTTTTTTTTTTTTCAGATGACTCATTATGCTGTGGATTTCTCCTCCATTTTTCTCATTTTTCTAGAGAGTCTTGAAAACACTGAAAGTTTAGCAGACTTTTTTTTTTCAGTAGATGGCAATACTTTGCAACATCCTTAAATGTCCACTAGTATTCCTTTCTGAATTAGAGGGGTATACCTGTCTAATCCTTTCTTCAGCACAGTTTGCTTTCTTTTCTCTAGTGTTCATGATTTTGTGATATTAAAGTTATTAAATAGTTAGGGAAAAAAAGTACTTAAAATGTCAAAAAGCTAGTTTCCTTTTAACTTGACAGAGACTTGCACTAACAGAAGATGACAGTAAAATTGCATTTTTCTTCTCCAAGTTTCTAACTATTTTGATGTATTTATCTATTTGATGTACTTCTATGATTCTATGATTTTTATGATTCAGTTGTCATTTCTCAGACAGTTAAAAATTCCTTTTGGCTATTTATTTCATGATGGCATCACTACTATTGTGAATTTGTAAATGATGTTATTTTCCAGCCTCAGGTATGATTTATTCAAGTGTCTTCACTGCTTAGAACCAGTTATCCAGAGTGCATACAACAAGAACACGTTTTTCTTGAGATTTTTGCATTACCATTTGGGAGAACTGAGCTCCTCCAAAAAGAAATTCAGAGACTACATGAGTGTCTGGTATACCTTAGAAGTAGAGACATTAATGAGACTTGCAATGTTATCTAACAGTTGAGTAATTTGGGATTCTTCTTCCTATCTCTTCCTTTCTTATGGTTCTTGGTATAGCCATACACTATAAGTTTATTGTTTGTGGCAGGATTCAGAAGAATGTTTTCTGCTTACAGTATAGTGGTAAGAAGAAAAGAAAGAAAAAAGAAAAAGAAAAGAAAAAATCAAGCTTACAAAGAACCACAATGTACAGTAAGTGTAAGGCACTGATGAAAGTCTTAAACTTCATGGGTTCTTAAGAAGAGCAAAGTGCTGAGAACACAGAATCTGATAAATCAGTATAATGCAGTTTTAAGTTCTGGTATCTCATTACCTGTCATGGCTCTTAGATTCAAGCCAAGCCTGGGGAGCTGGAAGATATCAGATCTCAAAACTAATCCTGTTTGCCTGTCTTCATTCTGTATCAGTAAGTACTGCTTTTTGCTGCTGCTATTAAAGTAAGCAAATTAAATGGATTTTTCCTTCCTGCCACTGATAAGAGGGGGCCTGGGGTATGTACTAGGGGGTGCACTGATTCCTCATCTTTTATAGAAACTATTGTGAAGAGAAAAGTATGTTCCTTCTCCATTAGCATACTAACAATATAACCTGGGGGGCAAAAGTTTATTTTTAGTCAGTCTTCCTGTGGGCCACACAGTGGAAGCCGAGTGCCTGTGTGTCCTTTGTGCCTCTGAAAATCCTCAGCCAAGTTGCTTTCAGACCAAAATCTATGTATTCCACTTTTGTTACCTCTGTCAACATTACTAGTTTTGTTCAATCAGTTATTTTGGAAGATCTTCTGCCACCAAGATGAATGCTGTGTTGATTCATTGCCCTGTCTCAGGTCTACATGGAGAAAGTACTCAAATATGTCAAGTTGTTTTTCTTCTGCTATCTTTTCATTTCTGTTATTTCTTTCCTTGTTCATAGTGACATGGCTCTTCTATTATTTTTATTTAATTGCAGTCACAGTATTCTACATTCCTAGTGGAACAGTTAATTAACAAATCTCCGACTACTTCACTGATTAAAACTGTATTTAAAGTTCTACTGACTTGTCTTTTCCACTCTCTTTCACTTTTTTTCTTATAAGTGTGAAAAAAACTCCCCTTCCTATAAACTCATATGGATGGCTAAACTCAGAAGTCAGACTGATTTAATTCACAGTCCTAGTTAGAGCCCTACATAATACAAACTAGCATTCTTTCATACTTGAGGCCTACCGTATCAAAATATTGCGTCTTCAGAAGTGAAAGGGAATTGCACTAAAATAGTAATAGCAAAGCATCCATTCTTTTGAACACTGAGACTTTAGAAACAAAAATCAAACTTTAAACCCATTCTTTTTCGTCCAGAATGAGTTTTATAGGAGCTGCAGCTGTGTTAGTTTCCCCTATTGTCTGCAAATGCGATTATATCTTAGTCAGAAGTACCATGCTTCAAGGAAAAAAGATATTTTAAGCTCTGCTGAAAACTACACCCAAAGTGTAAAATATTAGAAACAGTGAAGTAGAAGCACATATACCTTAAAATGTACTCAGGCTAACAGCTGACTCTTATTGCTCTTCACACCAAATCTGATAAAAACTCACATAGTTTTCTTGTAGCCCACTGGATTTTTGCAGAATTTTCTCTCATTATTTCACCACTGGAGGTTTCAGTGCCAATGTCATGAGTGACTGGTTTTCTGAACCTGAACTTTGATGTTTTTGATGTCAATGTACTTTCAATCAACCTTGAAGAGCTGGGTTGCTGTGTCACCACTAAATGAAATTACAGAGCTACACAACATGACAAATTGTTCCAATTGCACTATTATGACTATAACACTACACATTTTCCGTAGAAACAAAATATAGAGAAAATGGAATCTTAAGTCTTCAACAGAAAATTCTCAAAATAAGTACTTAAAAGGGCAAAAAGTGATCTCTTATTAAGAGTTCATTAAAAAAAAAAAAAAAAAAAANTGAATGAACCATTTTGATATTCTAAATTACTTAAGTCAAACCTTCCGGCTCAGATAACTGCTGAGAGCACAAGCTAGAGATTTTAGTCCCAGCCCTCATAAGCTTGAAAGGAAAATCTGCCTTCCTCCTAGGATTTCCAGATACTGTGGCATATCTCATGGGCTTTGGGTAGCTGCAGCTGAGGCAGTCCAGTCAAGGGAAAGAGGAAAGCACTTTATGTCATAGTTCATCAGACTTTCATAAAAAAAAAAAATTGCTTTAGAATAAAATGATTCACCCTGTCACACAGTCATGTTTTTATCACTGACTACAAAGATATCCTTGGATTATTTATTCAGAGAAATGTAAAGATAGATCTGATCTACACTCTGCTGGAATTATATGTCTGAACACTCATTTTCTCTGTAAAACCAAAGCAGGAAAAATCCTTATTGGGAGAAGGAAGACTGATCTGCTAGGTAGCAGAAGAGATGAGCTCAAGTCTCTGCTGCAGTTAATTTCAACTCATTTATACAAAGTGTAATAGATACAGAAAAAGAAACAGAAAGAATCTAATTGCAGAAAACTTCCATGGCTGCTGGTTAGGACATTTGTGTAGACTTGTGCACAAGAAGTTCTATTTGAAGTTTTGGTTAATATTATAAACTTAATTAATGACTGCAAACATTCATTTAAATAAACTTACAGTTTATATCAGTAGGCATACAGGAAAGTTGTAGATTTAAAACATCCTATTTGGTGAATTCATCTGACTATAGACATCTTGTGTGCCTTGCCGAGAATCAGTTCCACTTTCCATCGATGGACGTATAAGCTTTTAAGGAGGACTTCTCCATTTCAGCAGAACTGATTTCCTTAATATTTTCAAAGGCAGAATAAATTCACACTTCTCTGAATGCCACTTGACTGCAACTAAAAATGTTAACAGCTTGGGAGAGTGCTAATTAGAGCATCATAAAATTTATTGGTCTTCTTTGACACTAACTTAACCAGGAGAAGAAAATCAAGCTGTGAGGAAAAGCTGAGAGTTTTACTTCCATCTTAATGCCTGAGCAAGGAATCTTAAAAATCTGAATTCAATTTCAGTTCACATAAATAAACGACACTTTTTTTTTTTTTTTTTTTGTTTGTTTGTTTGTTTGTTAAGTGTCTTTTCATCATATGTTTGTTTATTTCCAGGCTCCAGAGTCACTTATCACTGGCAGACCTTTTAGGTTTGTACTGGGAAAGAGAAATTCATGATAGCTTTTTTTCTCATTCTGCTCTTCTCAACACAGGGCACATACACCTGCAAAAGTGTAACCGCACCTGACTAATACAATTAACACAAGACATGCATAATAACAGACCTAAATTTTCATATCAATGTCCACAGAAATGGGACCAAAATAATTATTTCCAGGCTCTGGTAACTGAATACACACATACAAATAGGGATAAAACCTGCAGTGTTTGAATACACACTTCAGTCAGAGGTCTGTTTGGTGTCTGTCTCTACAGTGCCATGAAGGAAGGATTAAATATAGAGCAACATTACTTTCTCAGAAGAATGGATTGAATCCTGAATCAAGCAATTAAATGCTTATATCAGAGGTATCTAGACAGAACTATGTATCATATATGGTTAATAGAATTAGGTAATATCTCACGGATCTCAGAGAGTAGATTTTGTCCACCTTCATTTCTATCACTTAAGTCTGCAGATAAGCTTTCCCTCTGCAGGCCTTCACAGGTATCCACATCTTTTCAGTGCTCTTTATAGAAATGTACAGCAATATATGGTATTTTTACATGTAGTTAACTTGCACACATGTGGTGTGGGCACTCCTACAGTTACTAGTTGTTCTCCCATCACCAAGTATTCACACACAGATTTGATTCCCTGTTAGATGAACTGAGACTCCACAGCCCTTATCCAGACATAGCAGCAAGGAAACCTGTGAAATCTATTTGGTTGGAAAATAGGCTTTTCATGTCATACTTTAGAAACAGTTTTCAATATCAGTCTTAGTCTTGCATAATTTACATGACAAGTCTGAAGTACGCAGCATCCACTGTTTTTTGCCATATTTGAGGTTTGAAAATCTGGCTAGGTTTATTGAAGCTAAGAATTCAATTTATATAAACTTTTTTCTAAATAGGACACAAGACCTTCTGAAAATCTGATTTTAGCTTGAAAACTGAATCTGGAAACTATTAAAAATCTTGTTCTCATATCCTTAGAACTTATCTTCTGTGGGAAAAGACTGATGCCTGATTTCATTCTACTTCATGTAATTGTAATTGTTTGATGAAACAGTACTCCTGATGGAGATAAAAGTCCACTTTCTTGTATAGTCAGAAGAATCCAGCATTGTCTATTATTGATCTATAGCAATGGGCAGAAGTAAAATAAATAAATAAACAAATAAATTTAGACTTATATTTTTAACTGAAAAAATATATATATGTTATTTGCATTCTGCAGTGCAACACAGAAGGGCTGCTCCGAAAGTAACACCTCCTATTTTATTATACTCATCCCCAACTTCAGAGGTGTTTGTTGGTTGTATGACAATAGAAGTTGAACCTTCTCACCAATATTTTGCTACATTTTGTTGCCATATGACAGATGGCACAGAAGGGCAGTCTGACAGAATTGCCTATGACATGGAAGCCTTGCACAAAGCAAAGATGTGGAATTTAATTCTTCCTTGCAGAAAAAAAAATCGCACCCATTGATATTTATTGACACTTATTGAAAGTTTATGAAGACCAAACAGTGGATGTGAGCACAGTGAGGCAGTAAGAGGTATATTTCAGGAGGGGTGATACTGAGGTAAAAGACAAGCCGTGCTCTAGAAGGCCATGCAGATTCTTCTGAGCACGGCGTGCAGGCTCTTATTCATCGCTGGCAAAATTTCATAGCTGATGGTGGTGACTATGTTGAAAAATGTTTTTCAGCTGAGAATTTGTTCTATCAAACAGTGTTATAGTGCTCTTTGTATCTACTATATCTTATATAGAAATAAATAGAAAACATTATGTAGATTTTCAGTCAACACTGTCTGTGATAAGTTGGAATGGTAAGTGTTTTTGGAATATTAGGGATTTTCCACATGAATAACTCAAATTGCATTCAACTACACAGAGAATTTCCCAAAAGTAATTAGAATGTACAGAAGAAATTTTAAACATTTCCATTAATACAGCTAACACACTAATAATTTTTTTATTTTTTAATATGCATGCATTGGAAGTGTCAGTGACAACTGAGGATTGTTTTAAATGCCAAATTACTTAATTATTTTAACTAATTAATTATTCATGTTCAATACCCAGAAGGCATATTACATGCATAGACGGGCTGTATTCTCAGTACACATAAGTACAAAGACATTTACAGTTTCATTTTCATGCTATATCCTGAGTTGGAAGGGACCCAGAAGGATCATCAAGTCCATCTCTTGGCCACAAGAAAGACCACCCAAAATCCAAACCCTATGTCAGAGCGCACTGAACTCTGGCACTCGGGGCTGTGCCCACAGCCCTGGGCAGCCTGTACCATGCCCACCGCCCTCTGGTGCAGACCCTTTCCCTAACCCCCAGCTAGTCCTCCCCTGACACAGCTCCATGCCGTTCCCTCGGGCCCTGTCGCTGTCACAGAGAGCAGAGCTCAGCGCTGCCTGTACGCTCCCTGTGAAGAGCTGCAGCCACCATGAGGCCTCCCCTCAGACTCCTCCTGGCTGAACAAACCAAGGGACCCCACTTCTCATATGCCTTTGCCCTCTAGAACCTTCACCATCTTCATAGCCCTCCTTTTGATGCTCTCTAATAGTTTAATCTTCTTCCCCAAAGCTGCACGCAGTGCTGAAGGTGAGGCTGCACAGCTCAGAGCAGAATATTTTAGATTATGATTAGACTTTAAGATTAGTTGTCTTGAATCTTGAACACATAGAAATTGCATAAATTAAACCATACAAAATGCTTAAATCAGGAACTACTGAGAAGGTAGCATTCAGGTGATCTAACTAGTGCACATTTGATCATAACTGGCTAAACAAGATAAAGTGTGACACTGGCCAAATGTAAAGTGCTCCAAATACACAAAGCTAACGAAATGAATTCTCTTTGGCTCCTTCAGTTATGACAGCTATACTATCTCCAGAATAAGGTGCAATAATAAAGTCATTCTGTATTTACTATTTCTTTTAAATGTTTTGGGTTTTTTTTTTCTGTATCAATATAATTCAATTCTATGCTCATACATGTTATTATGTATTAAATATATTATGAAAAACTATACTAAATGACATGATATCATAGAATTATAGAGTCATAGAATGGTTTGATTTGGCAGGGACCCTTAAGATCATGTAGTTCCAACCCCCTGTATAGGCAAGGACACATCCGTCTTGACCAGGTTGCTCACAGCCCCATCCAGCCTGGCCTTGAATGCTTCCAGGGAGGAGGCATTCACAGCCTCTCTGGGCAGCCTGTTGCAGTGTCTTACCACCCTCACTGAAATATTTTCTTCCTAATATCTACTCTAAATCTACTCTCTTCCAGCTTATACCCATTTCCCCTCATCCTGTCGCTACCTGCCCTTATAAAAAGTTCATCCCCAGCTTAATGTGTGTATATGTCACGGTTTTGTGATGTTGCTTTTTCAGTATTCCACATCATAACATCATGTAGTGCATTGGGAGTTAAAGTGTTAACACTCTAATCCGGCTACCTGTCCCTACACGTCATGGAGGGACGGGCTGGGGGTGGTCCTTCTTCTTCGATACCCAACGAAGAGGCAAGTGCTCCGATAACTCTCTCTCTCCACTTTGTTTGATTTATCCGTCTTAATTAGATTGTATTATATTATATTATAGTTAGTAAAATAAGTTTACCTCCCTAGAGGTCTGTTCGTTTTCTTTCCTTTCCTTTTCCCTTCCCCTTTCTTTTTTTGGGGGGGGGCTGGGAAGGGGGCCCTTGGGCCCACTGTCCCTGTCACGGGCATAGACTGGCCCAGGTAACCCCATGACAGTATATAATATTCTAATTATACATATACATATAGCCTAAGGTGAGAATATACACAAATTAGGAAAGAGAAATGATTTCTAGAATCTTCCCATCCTCTCAATGGATTTGTGAGCATTAAAATGCATGCAGTATGTTACAAAAGAATGAATGCTACCGCAGAAAGAAACAGGAGCATTATTGCATGTTCCAGGAACCACATGCAAATGAATTTTTAGCATAGACATTTGACTAGAAGCAGGGAAGTAGCATTTGTGGCTTTTTCCTTAATTTTTTTCTTTATGTCTGATCTCAGAAGCATTATTATCCTCCTGCTCCCAGTTGTCAAAAACATCAGAAACACTTGCTCTTTAGTCATGAGAATACTTCATAAAGAAAAGATGGGAACCAAACCTAATTTTTTTATTTTTTAAAATTATGTACCAGTCTGTAAAGAATAAATTGATTGTTTTTAACATTGCTGTGTTTTTATTTTTTATTTTTTCCAAAGAAAACATTTCCTGCATCTTTGTAAAAAATATTTCCCTCATCACTGCAGGCAACTGATGTGATCTTAGTCAACATCATGTTCATTTTCAATTACTTAAACAGATATGCTTTTCCATCTATGGAAAGCAGTTCTGTTATAGAACCAATTATCTGATTTCTCTCCTACATCAGTTTTTTATGCTATATGTATGTTGTCACAGAAATGCATTTTCTTACAAAACATTTGTCGTTTGGAGCACTGCTCTTTTCATCGGTAATATAATCCTTTTTAATCTTGTAATTGAGATTCTTGCAGCAGTCTACATACTTCCCTACTCTAGACATGTAAATAGCCTTCTGGAATGTACAGTTTCACTCACTTCCAGTAGTGCAAATGAGCTGCAGCATCATTTGGCTTTGTATGCATTAAACTGAGAGAGATTTTTTCTACAAGTTTCTGCAGACTCTTCATAAGACATCTGCAATTTACGTAGACACTAAAGTAGGAAAGGTAGTGGTGTGGGATTCTGGTCATAATCAAAACTCATGACTGGCATAGTAGAAAAAATGCTGCCATCAGAATAATTGATAAGTCCAAACAGCAATTGATGTTTCCCTTTTAATGATAATAAAATAAAACATGCACAAGCACACACAAACATATGCACACAGAGGATGCCAGAGGAATTAATTATGCTTGTGTTGTTCTGAAGCAGGTGCCAGGGCATCTGTTTGATTTATTATGATCTTATGTACAACAAAAGGATGTCCCCATTTATGCTTCCAATCATGGAAAGATGCAACAAGCTTTTAAAAAATCCCAGGCAAGTTACAAGGAGGTTTTATGGATCACCCTTATGTGTGTGTTTGGAACTTTTGTGACTTACATGTGTATGTACTAGGTACACGGTAGCCCATACAATCTTAGTGTTTTGGTAAGTCCTAGTTATTGGAATATATTAGTTGCAATGATACAATACTTAAATTACCAAAACTCTTATACAGATAATTGTCATGTAACACTGTAAACAATGCCGTTTCTAGACTGAGGCACTATACATTCTCCTGTATTTACAGCCCATCAATGTAAAACCTTGCTCTTTGATGCTTCTTTGGTAGTGCTCCACATGTTCCTTGAGGAATGCTTTCTCTTAGTACTTTAGTAGCTACTTTGAAACTGTAACAGAGGGAACAGAGATACAGTATTCTAGTTCTATAGTAAAAAACAGGTATTAAGTGTAACTATAGGATGGCTACTTAAGAAGAAATCAAGATTCTTTATGAAAAGAACACTAATGAACACTTCCCTTGATGCAACCCAGGATATAGTTGGCATTCTGGGCTGCAAGCGCACATTGCTGACTCATGTTGAGTCTTTCATCAACCAACATCCCCAAATCCTTCTCCCCAGAATTATGGAGAAGAAGCAGCTTGGGGGAGACCTTATCACTCTCTACAACTACCTGAAAGGAGACTGTAGTAATGTGGGTGTTGGCTTCTTCTCCCAGATAATTAGCGATAGGACAGGAGGTAATAGCCTTGAGCTGAGCCAGGGGAGGTTCAGGTTGGGTATTAGGAAAAGTTTCTTCTCAGAAAGAGTGGCAATGTACTGTAACAGGCTTCCCAAGGAGGTAGTGGTCTCTGGAGGTTTTCAAGGAAAAGGTAGATGTTGCACTGAGTGGTCTAGATCTTTCACAGGCATGGATGATGGTTGGACTAGACGATCATATTGGTCTTTTCAACCTTAATGATTCTATGATTATATGATCATTAAGAATATACCCCTGATTTAACCTATGCATCAGACAAGATTAGGCAAATAATATTTTTGTATGATAACAATGTAAGCACTAAGCAATATTACCTGCTGTCCTTAAAAGGTAATACACAGTAAATAAAAGCAATTAAATAAAAAACCTAACAAACAAACCAAAAAGAAAACAAAGCAACAAAATGCAGTAAGTCTAGAAAATACTTAAAATTCCTGTACTTTGTTCCCAAACATGTTACTTTTTGGAATATGCAAGTCAATAACTTCACTCTCTGCAAACTACTCAGCTATGTAGTCATGTAACTATGAAAACATTTGTAAGGCTTAACTTCTGTGACCTGTATGTATTCAAAATTGTAACTGCATGCATATGAATTCTGACGGAGGCCATTCAGGTTCTATGTGAAAAAGAGTACATGAAAGCCTAACCACGACAAGATCAAAACATCTAATATTTGCATCTATGAACTATGGAGAAAATACTTTAGAGAAGTTTAGATCTGACTAAAGTCTACATATAAACTCACCATTACTCTTTTAGTTATCTAAATCCTTATTTTCTCAATCCTGGTTTCACCTATCTGTTTTTTTGGATCTCTGGTTTAATCCTTGGCAATTCTATATCAATTTTTAAAAACTTGTCTATTCATTATGAAAGGAAGAAAAGACAAAAATTAATTGTAAGTAATTAATGTCCAATACCTCTTTCAATTACAGAGTCTTTGAGGAGAATATAGGTAATTTCAATTCTTTCACTTTAATATACATAACAATTCTGTGCTGTGAATATTTAAGGTTTTTAATTCTTATGGTAGTGATTTGTTTTTTGTGATTTTCTCATTGTTGTTGTTTTTAATAAAGATATTAAAATAGTATATGGAGGAGAGACATTCTAATGAGCAGTATATTTCCTGTAGATATGTCAGCTCCCACAGCAAAAGAACTGTAAGGGAGCCAGAACAGCTAGGACCATTGTGCTGTAATAGATGTCAGTGCTCAAGTTCTAGTAGCTTATCAAGGTTTAAAAAAAAATTGCTAAAATGTTTGAAGTGCAGGAACACTTGCCTGTACACACATATCAGCTAGAATACGATCCTTCCAGCCTTCCACACACTTCAGGAGTGAACTCCCCCTGGCTATTCCCAGTTGCTGATCCTTGACATTTCAGTGATGGGTCACCAGTTCAACAGTTTGTTTAACTGCAGTTAGTTTCAAATGCTTTGAAAATAGAGTTTAGCTTTCATTGCCATTTGTGGCAAGGTCAGTTTTCTCAAATGTTGATTTTTAACTCATCTAAATAGATAAATGTCTGGTTTCAAGGTAATTTGTACCTGATTCATAGTTCTATACGAAGTCATTCCCTTGAAAAAACTGCAGGAAACAGGCACATCAAGGATAATTGCTTTGCAATGGGCTTCAACTCTCAGCTCCACTCTTTTTCAAGACTCAGAAGTAAAGAGTAAGCACCAAGGATGTAGGAATGAAAAGTCAGTGCCTATGAGTCACATAGCAGAAGCCCGCTTCTTGTGCTCTTACCCACACTTAAAGAGTAACTTCTGACATACGTGTGAGTTCTGTACTATGAGCATGTAGATCAAAAGCTATTCCTGTGTAGAGCTGGTGAAGGATCAAGACAATTCATTTTTAGGAATTCTTTGATATTAAAGGTGGCGGGAGTAAAACAGTAATATTGGAAATACAGCTGCTTTGTAATTACTATAGCAGTAATTTCTGTTCTTCCAGAAGGATGGTTTTGGTCATGTGGTCAATATTAATTTAAGTATCATATAGCAACTATAACTAATCAGTAATCTCAGTACATCTTCCTTCAAACTTATCCTTAACTTATCCCTCAAACTTAGGATTACCATTCTTTACCTTGCATCTTATTTGCACGAGACTTTAGAAGGAAAAAAATTTTCTATAATTAACTAGCTTGCTCCAGTCTTAAAAGCAGCCTAGACTGTAGTTTTCACTGCTTTAACCCATCAGGAATGAAGGAGGATACCTTTTCTGCCATTATATCTCAGGAAGAAATGACATTAGAGAAACATATTGTAAGACAGATCACTGATATGGACTTGTAATATGGGCAACCTAATAAATTGACAGCAATCTTAGACCTGTATTGACAGTGCCTAACATTGAGCTTTTCTCTGAGCTGTTTCTTCCACAAGATGAAAAGTATGACAAAATATGCAGGCAATATTTTTAATTAACATTATATTTCCTATGTCCCTAACAGTTCATCTTCCACTCTGTCCATATTTAAAAATGCCAGCCAAGTTTAAACCTGATTAATAATCATTAAAATACTAATAAGCAATTTGCTTTAAAAACNGATCCACCCCTGATTAAGTGTCAAAATACTTCCCATTATTCCAATTATGCCGTTTGTCTTCAAATGAATGTTCTGCCCTACAAACCTCCCTTTTAAGATCAAACATCAGCGGTTGCTCAAACACACTAATTGATGTGTTTGCACATCACCTCGTTGCAAATAACCATTATAGTACACACTGCCAGGCAGAGGAGGAGGTAACACTGTAACTGATGCATGTGTGTGAACTCCAAACAGGGTTTAACCTAACATTATTGACAGGAGAATTATGTCCCTCCAGTGCATCTACATTCTTGGTCTGTTTAACTGTTTCCTTTGAGAGTACTGAAGTGATGGAAAAGCATAACTGAGTGTTTTCATTATAGTTCATCTCCCAGGTGTTTTTGTTTGAAAGCATCACCTGTTAGCTTCTCCTGGGCCTCCTTCATCCCTTGGATAACTGAAAGATCAGAGAGAGAGCAACTATTAATCTCAAAACAAAAACGTCAAGGTGCCACACTAATGAAAATCTTTTAAACCAACACAGTTACAGAATGCACATCTACAAAGCAACCCAAATGAACAACACCAAAACGAGAGCCCTGTGCTCTTCTCCCAACTCTTTGAGCTGCATGATTTTCCATGCGACAAAAGGAGAATGCTTAGGTTCTACAAACGTTATTGTAGGTTTTAAAGTGAATCACAACTCTAAGGAGGGTACCTCAAAGCATGAAGAGCCACTCACTCATGCTGTAATTCGCAGCTCCGTTACACTGTGAAGTATAATTTTTCTCCACTTAGAAATGAAGGTGCTGTCCTCCACTCAGGACACACCTACAGATCCATCTCATTAAAATGTACTTCAAGTTATTTCTCACATACCTTGATCAGCATTGGTATAGAAATACTTGTAGCTGGGGTTTCCTTTCTCATTTATGATTTCTGGGTGGACTTTTCCACTGGGATCTATGAAAAAAAGGAACCAAACAGGAAATACAAGTGGTAACAGTAAGAACACCGTCCTGGGAGTGGGTTCAACAGCTGCAGATGTCTTACCCATGAAAAGGATTCTGGGAATGTAACCTCCATCAGGACTGAAGGCTTCATCCTTTGGCTCTTCATCATCCTACAAAAGCAAGACAAAAAAGGGGGAATGTATCAGCAAGATGTCATAAAACACAGCACTCATTTCAAAGAAACAAGCCTTCAGATTCCAGTTACCCCGAATAATTTACATCTGGAACAGACAACAGGTATTGCACTATTTCCATTTTCAAGTGAAATGAGGTAATTTCCCCTAAAGAAGTAGAATTTGTGTGTGTTAAATTTGAAGTAGAATTTGAGTGTCTGTTAAACACTGCGGTTTGGTGTAGGAATGTCTGACACATTATGAGAGAATGAATATAAATCCCCTTCCTGTGGAACAGACAAACACGAGGTTAAACTGTTGAAGAGACAGCAGTGCAGAGTCAGGTTTATAAATGCAATTAAAATAACTATGGTGAAGAAAATTATTTTCAAAACAACTGGCTCTATCAATCAATCTTGTGAATCCACTCAGGAGTGCTACACTTAGGATACAGAAAAGAAACAGATGCAACCAGTTAAGCAGGATTCAAAATGCTTAATTACTAAGCAGTAATATAGGTACAAATAAGAGTGTGGCCTACCTCAAGGTTGACCATTACAAAATTATGAGCAAGTTCAGAGATCTCCTTGGACTCAGCAAACTTTGGCTTCAAAGCTAAAAAAGAAAGAAAGAAAAAAGAGAGAACCAGAAAGGTTATTATGAGACAAATTTGACTACAGAAGACAAAATAGCTTTATGCAAGCAATTATATTCATGTGAAGAGGCCAGGACTCAATTATTCATATTAACTAAAGTAAGAAATAAACAATAAATACAGCATAGAAGTGTTTAGAAAGGAAAATTGTTTATAAAAGTAGCACTGAAAAGGTTTCAATGATAAGTAAAATTATTCTAGGGATTCTCTTATCAAGAGTTTTCTTTTCACAGAAAGAAGAGTTAAACAACATCCTGCAATTGCAGAAAGAGCTTTTATTGGCTGTTACGGTGATTTCTTTCTGACATAATAAATTGCTTGTTAAATTCAGGTTACTCCTAAAAAAAATAATTGCAACATCATCAAATACAAGGATCTGTGATGCAGTGAAAAAAAATCAGCTGATTTGTAAAGCTATTTGGAGTGGAAACGCCCAAAATCATATAAGAAAGAGGAGGAACTTGAAAATGTGTGATTTGATCTGCCTATATAGGTAACAAGGATGGACTGATGAAATATTCCTGGATACTCAGAACTGAGTGTCATGCTCTATTATAAAAATAAGAATAAGAGGAGTCAGCACTTGAGACTGTCTTCTGAGGGGCCTCCGGACCTGGCTCTCTGCTGGGCTGAAAAGGCTATCCTCTGGGAAGTCTATTAGGTACACTGAATAAATTATCATACTGTTTAAAGACACCTACATGCTACATGGGGTGCAAACTTGTAGTTTATCTGACCTAAATGATTCAGTAGTGGCCACGTGCCCTTTTTAAGTGTTATAATATCTAGATTTACTTAGAGTATATTTTAAACCTATGAATAAGTCAATAACTACCCCATATCTCAGCAGGAACATACATCACGATATTTCCAGGCAGTCATCGTTCATGGAATATCATGCAGTGCAATATAAACAAGACTTTTCAGGGAAAACTGACTTTGGAGGAGCCTTAAGAATTGCTCTTCATAATGGAAGGTAGAGTCACTAAAAAAGTTAAAGTTTTATAGGTGAGTATATGATGACAACCTCACCTTTTCTAGAATCTCACTTGTCAAAAGTGTTCAACAGTGATACTCTCTTGTTAGTTATTTTTACATTAGCTGACCTGCTAAAAATGCAATAAATTTCATTAAGGAACTGCACCAAAGTTTTTTACATGAATAACAATTTGGGAAGGATCCTCAGCTCATTAAAGAAGAGCAATAAAGAAATGTATATGTTTGAATCTATTATGTGTTTCTGCTGGCTATTTCAATAAACAGTAGTATTTGTCTTAGGAACTGTGAAAACCTGTGCTAAAAGTTTCATAAAACAGTCTACCAGACAGTTATAAATAAACTGGATAGCTATCAGCTGCTGAAATTTGGTGGAACTGAAAAATTCATTCAGTCTCTAGACTTATCTTTGCACTTCATATGCAATGACCTATGTAAAAATGTGAACGCTAGAAAGCATAGCAACCAATAAAACAATGATGTTCTCAGTATTAACTAATTGACAAAATAAAGCTCTTTCAAAAGAAGAATATTTTTCAACTGGGAAATGTAACTTCTACCTCACTTGGAACCATCTGTCACAATCTTACGGAGGACAGAAAAGTAATTGTAGTTGTGACCATAATCAAAACAGGATACAAAAAATGTGTAACAAACTCTTAGAGTTGTCCAAAGCACAAATGTAATATTCTCTACTTATTACATATTATGAAAGTTATGGATTAAGATTTTTTTCCCAATTTGGGAAATCAAAAAGTATTTGCTAGTGGTCAACCTAATATCTTTATAATGATAGAAGTTTTACAGATTTTTCTATCTGGATCTCCCTCATTTATTTCTTATGTTCCTGGAGTTAATGCTCAGCAGAGTCAAGAATCCTAAGGAGGTCAAAGACCCTGTACAAAAATAAAGAAAAATAAAATTCAAAACTGTAAGTAGGCAGCTCATTTTAAACAAGAACGTGGATCTTCATTTCCAGTAGTCCTTTACATGTGGTGAGGGATTGGATGCTTAATAAATCAGAGAAATCCAACTAAGTCATTTCAAGATAAAGACTGATGTAGTGACAGTGATATATTTATATTCACTTTTTCCAAACTCTTTTGAGAAAGTATTTTCTATTACTAATATTAATGAATTAGGTTTGGTCAGGTATTCAAAAATTTAAAAATGAAAAACAAGAAAAACATTTTTGCAACTGCTACAGAAGATATTAATTCAAGAAAAATATTTCAAATGCAAACCCAAGTTATAATCTTCAAAATCTAATAGAACATAACCTTCGGAGAGCTAGAAATCTTATGCTATACAGAAATTATTTTAACTGTTCAAGTAGTTCCCTCTGGTCTTATTTTTGGAATGATAGAGAACAGAGGGAATTTGAAATCAGATTCTATTTTTAGAAGAATACCTAGGATAGAAATTATGCCACATGTACACACAGTAGACAAGAAATGCTACCATTACAACTCCTACCTATGCAAAACCGGGTAAAGCTCTTTATTCTCTACTTTCACACAAGATATGTGTAATGAATATACCTCCCACCTATGTACACTGTAAGGACTACACCACAAGTTTGAGATCCTTTAGTCATCTAGCAGCCACATGGGGGGAGGTAGTAAAGGGGGTAAAAAAATAAAAAATTCTATCTCCTGGAAAATGCTAGACAACTTTGGGTGAGCTGGTTATTCTGCAATTGGTGTATTTTCAATTATAGTTTCAGTTTCTAGACCTACCTTCACTCTTCACGTGGAATAACTCACTGTAGGATTGGAAGCAGCTAGAATGCAGGCCCAGAAATAAGTACTTTTATGTACTCCAGACCCACATATTCACAGCACATGCCAGGGAGTTTGGCTGATCCAAATTCTGCACCAAAAGATTTCAAAAGCCAACCATGCCTTCTAGATCAGCCTGTAACCTGTATCATGTGCAGCCTGTTCACATACCTGATGTATTTATTCAGTAACAATCAAGACAAAGAAATCTATTCTCAACTTGAAGTCAGTGCCAAGCCAGCACTTCTTCCTGCTTAGTCCAAGAGTTTCACTGCACACCTTCCAAGCCCAATCCAATTTCCTGAAGCTCTTTGCAACTTCCTGCTGTGGTAGGTACCCAACATCAATTGAGTTCAGTTTTGGAAACCCCAAAGTCAGAGTGACCGATAGATTGAGAATTGCTGCAGGCAATGTGCAGTGTTACTGCCATTCTCAAAACTATATCGTTGACTAGGTCATCCTGCTACAGAATAAAAACAGATCTCAGAAGGAATCTCTCATGACTGAGGATTGTAAATGCTCCACAGCATCACATGTTCTTACATAGGCTTTGTGGGTTGCTAAGATTGGCACCATCCCGGCTTCAAACTTTTTAGCTGCATAAAATTCACCCATGAAATCCAGTCTTAGTTTGGATAGCAGTGTTATAACAGACATATCTGTGATAGGAGATACTGCTCGTGAATGTCACTGAACTAGGAGTTCATTTAAATTAGGCTGGATTGCTTGTTTGTTTCTTCATGCATGACTGTGGAAACATGTTCCCATCCTTCATAGTGGCCTTTTCCAGAGTCTAACTGATTTATCTATCATGAGAGATGTTTCACTCCTGACACCTGTGATCAACTGAGCAAATAAGTGGGATAATGGGATAATGTCTTACATGGATTGCAGAGTTCATTTGGAATAAATATAAACTAAACTGAAACAAGACAAAGGTGTCCACTTAAATGAATTGCTTATTCATTTAAAAGAACAGAATATCCATTTGCAGACAGGACCTCTACCTTGTTTGGTCTTACAATACGTTTCATAAGCTCTGAATAACAAATTGGCTTAATGTTTCTTCTGCACAGAAACAGCTTTCAAAGTAGACTGTCTAAGTCTTTGTATACATGTGTATATACATAAAATAAGATAATCTCTGAAGAAGGCACTGAAGCATACAACTTGCAGAAGTGTTGTTCCAGTTGTCTTTAGTATAAATCAAGGCATGAAGTAGGGTATCTGGTCACTGAATACTCAAATTCATGTTTCAGACTGATTTGCTTTTTTTAACAATATAATTATTTACAGATACACTTTTGCCAAAATGAAGGCAAGTGTAACGGAGTGTAAATAAATAGCTGAAAAGTTTTCAGTTATTAAAATATACACAGAAAGCTTTTGCTTTCAAACAATTTATTTTGCTCTTGCTGAGGGTGGTGGTTTTGAGGCAGTGGGGAAGTGACAAATGATGCACAATGACAACTGTGGAAACTACTGAGTCAGGTGCAGAGAATTAAAAATATGCTGTAATGACAGTTCTGCAAAGCAGATTTGTCCAAGCCAATCATCCTGGGGCTTATTCTGATTACAGACAGAAAAGAACTAAGATTATGGGGACTGTATGCTTTCAGATACTTATTTGCTATCATTTGTGAAACTGGGGGATCATTTTAGTTATTGGTCCAAATTTTCAGTTCATATTGAGGATTTAAAATTTTCTTTATGTAATTTTTCCTTATTTTCTCTTCTGTTCTGACTCAATAATACACATTTTACTTGCACACCATTATCAGGGTTTTTCCAGGAACACCTGAATCTTTAGGACAATCAGATTTTCAGGTCAGAGGACTTCCAGGCATTATTTTTGGCAATGACATTTGGGATCTTGCAGAGCTGAGAGTCGTCAGTACAGACCACCAGCTCGCACAGCATTCCTACTAGACATGCTTGAGCATATTTGGTATCTGTATTTTTGCTTAAGCTATCTACTTTGTGTTTTGTTCTTTGGGCAAGTTCACTCATGTGTTGCATCATGTTTTCAAATAGAAAGAAGAAAGCAAAAGACATCAAATTTTAGACACTTAAAGTATAGTTACCAGTCACCCTAGGCTCCCTTTATTGCGATTGTGAAGGTGAATTCGCAGAGTACAATCCATCCCATCTATCTGAAGCATCTAAATGGGGTTTCTGGCTTCAAATTTGTGATGTTTCGCAGAAAAAGTGGCAGCCAGAGACACTTCCAACAATGATACTAATTTTTTTTTAATGAAATAGCCCACTGTCCCCTTTTCCCAGTCCCCAGAGTTCCAGTTTAGAAACAAAATATCTGAGTAATCCATCCTCCCCAACCTAAATCTTTTGTGAGCCCTTCAGTTAAAGGATTAATAACTCCCACTTTAAGGATATAATAAGTAGCCAAAGGTGAGGAGGGGGGAGATGCTGTATGCTGAAGCTGGGCTATGATACAGCCAGAAGCATCAGAAAATATAGGTGCAACTTTATTAAATCTGAAATCTATATCATCTATATAGCCAATTTTGATATAACCAAAATTCCATGCACAGAACAAATGATTCTTCATTAAAGACTTGTAAAATAATGTCCATCACTGAAAATGCTAAAGTGAATTGTTGTAAGTTCAGTTAGCTCCATGTCTCACCACACTGCAGCAAAAGCAGCTAAAAAACCTTTCACTAATCCATTTGACAGAAACAAAATGAAGTGGATAAGTGATTCCTTAATGTCTCAGGACAAATCAGAGATGATCAGAGTCTGACATGACCATGGCATTCTATTCCAATTAGATCCAAGGGCAAACTGATTTCAGTGAAGACAGAACTTCAACTTAAGATCATCACTCCTGAATATAAAAAAACATAAATACATTTTCTGTAAATATTAGCACATAATTCAGTTTTTAAAACAAACAAACAAGCAAGCAAGCAAACAAACAAACAAGCACATTCTGTACTTTCTAATATGGAATCATAACAAATGAGTTTGACATAACATAAACAGCCCAGGAAGTATTTTTTCTTTCACATAATTTATATATTTGCAAGCAAGTTCTGTGATTAATGCTGAAAAAACAGAAGATAAAGATTCCTTCTTCTTATAAAGACAACACTATATTCTTCCAATAGCATATGCAGAAAGTTAATCGGAAACTGATAATATACTTCATTTGTTTTTGCCTTGCTGTAAATGAAATAGTATAACATAAATGAAAACAGTACAAAAGGTAAGGCATACTTCACATTATTCCATTTAAGAAAGAAAAGGTCAAAGTTTACTGATTTTCTTTTCTTTTTCTCCAGCTACTCAGAGAAAGGCAGTAGAGCTCCAAAATAAACAGTTGCTAATTCTTCAACATAAAGCAGCAAGTCCCAAATGATGAGGAGACAGGAAAACACAGGTTGGTGTACAAAACTGAAATTGTTGTCAATGACTGGGGAAAAAATTATGCCACTAATAGTAATCCTTTCTTCATCCAAAAATAATTCCTGTAACATTGAAAAGATTATTAATAATTTTATTTATAGCTGTACTGAGGATGTATTTTATTGCAAAATGAATTCAGAACAAATAGTAATGTGACAAATTACATAGCCTTTAGAACAGAAGTAATATCTTATGATGAGTCTTGCTCCAAATTTCATGTTCTTTTTCCTTCAAATATCAGATATGTCAATTTCAAAACATTTTATATTTACATAAAGATATGTGACCACACTGTGTCTTAACCAAAACAGAAAAAAAAAAGGAAAAGATACGCAGAGTTTTTCTGTAGTTGCAAACTTGCCTGTGTTTCTTCATCCACTGTTTTAGGCATTTCATGCTGATATCCCACCATGGTGTGATAAGGACTGTGTAATCAAACTACAGAAAATTCACCCTTACAGTTTTGACTGAAGTCTCAGTGTTTCATAAAAATGCCTTATTTCTCCTGCTGGTGAAATTACCCACTTGACTGACACTGAGAACATTGCGCTGAAAAAGGAGGAACATTTTTCTTCCCTACTTCACAACCAAACTGCAAACCCAGGCACTAGAGTACCGTGAAATTACTCCTTCAATTAATCTCATATTTCACAAAGTTATAGTAAGTCAACATTCATATCCTGTATCAGTTTTCAGCCCAATCATTTTTACAGAAACTTATAAACATGATAATACCAACACTGTTACAACTTGTGTGGAAGTGGTAGCAAACAATCAGTTTGGATCATCCTGGTTGATGGAGAGACTGGGAGGTTGGAATCTTTCTGATAGGAGTGTGTAGAAAAGTAAAAGTTTAGATATTTACATTAAAAATTGAGCTAAAAGTGGTGGAATATTGAATGAATTAAAATGCATTTTGATTTTATTCCAAAAATTTCTTAAGATGTGGGGAAAGAAAAGACTTAGGAAATCTGAGGATCTGTACAAGAAGCTGAGATCATGTTCCCATTTCCGACATTCCAGCATGTGCAGGACAACCAGGGGATCGGGCCCAGCCAGCATGGTTTCACAAAAGTCTGGTGCTGCCTAAGCAACATCATCTCTTTCTATGACTGGGTGATCCACAGGGTGAATGAGGGAAAGGCTGTTGATGTAGTCTGCCCAGTCTTCAGGAAAGCCTATGTTTCCCACAGCATTACCTTGGAGAAGCTCTCAGCTCATAGATTTGACAGTTCTTTGCTGGGTAAAAAATTGGCTGCATGGCCAGTGAATATGCATTAGCTGCACAGAAACACCTCATACCTATCTGCATAAGGATTCCACTCATACGAAAAATTATGACTTGGCACAAGACTTGACCTACTAAGCATGAATTATGATGGAAACTGTTAAAGAATTGGTACTCACTATAAGCAGAGAACTGATACAGAAGTTCTATCATCATAGAATTATAGAATCATAGAATGGTTTATGTTGGAAGAGACCTTTAAGATTATCTAACCAAACCCCCCTGCTATAGGCAGGGACACTTCCCTCTAGACCAGGTTGCTCACAGCCCCATCCAGCCTGGCCTTGAACACTTCCAGGGAGGGGGCATCCACAGCCTGACTGGGCAACCTGTTCCAGTGTTTCACCACCCACACAGAAAAGAATGACTTCCTAATATCTAGTCTAAATCTACCCTCTTACAGTTTATAACCATTTCCCCTCATCCTGTTGCTACATGTCCTTCTAAAAAGTCCCTCTCCACCTTTCCTGTAGGCCCCCTTCAGGCAATGGAAGGCCACTATTAGGTCCCCCCTAGAGCTTTCTCTTCTCCAGGCTGAAGAGCCCCAGCTCTATCAGCCTGTCCTTGTTGGGGAGGCGCTCCAGCCCTCTGATCATCTTCATGGCCCAGAACTGGATGCAGTACTCCAGGTGGGGTCTCATGAGAGCAGAATAGAGAAGCAGAATTATCTCCCTTGAGCTGCTGGTCACACCCCTATTGATGCAACCGAGGAAATGGTTGGCCTTCTGTGGTGCGAGAGCACATTGCTGTCATCATCAAAGGAGCTTCAGATCATCTTCCAATTTATGTTTGTTTTTGGCATTATTGTATCGTTAACTACTGACTGCAGAGAAGGAAGTCTTTTTTGCTTTCACAGCAACAATGAGATAATTTCAAACCAACATCAAACATTTTGTCAATAAACCACTGGCTTGTAGGTGATGTTTAACTATCTTGGCTCATAACTATCTCCCTTTAATTCAGTATTTTCATGATGAAATTATATTCCCTAAAGCACTCTAAAAGACATTCTAACTACTTAATTTACAAAACATTTTACTTTGAATTTCATTTTTTTAATAGAAAACTCAGCTGAATGGATAACAGGTATCTGGCAACGGACTGAGAAAACAAATGACTGCACATCATTGTCAAGTCTGACATTTTAACAGGTTATTAACTGTTAGTACTTATATCCACTATCTTTTTTTTTTTTTNGGGGGTGGGGTGGGGTGAAGCATACATAAGTTGAAAACATAAACAAGTGTATATATATATTGTCAGAAACCTTTGATTCATCCAGATTAAACTTTCACAGGCAGAAATATATTACAGCAAAATAAAAATAAAAAAAAACATATTCAATTGAATGCATTCATAACTGACAGGGAAATACATGCATATCTGAATCTGAACATTAAAAATAAATAAGTAAATGAAACCCCTGAAAATAAAGAATATTTGCATCCAATTCACTGACTGACATTCAGTCTGCACAATTTAACAGTAAAATTGCAGTAGGATTATTGGATAGAGGCTTTCCAGTCTAAAAACCTGACTACAAAACAAATGACTTACATGCTGTGCTTACATTCAGGTAATAGACAGAAACGGCTGCTCACTCGGGGGTTCCCACTCCAGCTGATTGCAAAGCTAGCTGGTGGTCATGACTCTCTTCCAATTGTGTAGTATCTGGTTTGTTCTTTTTCATACTGAAATGATTTTTCTGACACGTTCAAATAAACACTGTTTGCTCTTTGCCCACTCACTGTTAAGAAGACCGACCTTATTTTTCCCTCCTGAAGGTGCATACATTTGCCAGCCATAAAAGCTCCAGGGCTGCTGCTGATTTAAGGGCTGACACCAAATGGGTTGATAAGACCTCAGAATATCAATTCCCTTCATAACTACTTAACCAAGGTGAAGGGCTAAATGTTTTCAAAACTGCTTGAGATATGCATTGAGACAACATGCTACACATTCCACAATGAACACTGATGTTTTGAAGTGCTGGTAATCTAAACCTGGTAAGAATACTTTTCCTAGCAGCCCTCACAGTCAATAAGGAGAGTCTGAGTATTGCAACCTGAGCACCTCACAGTCATCTTCAGTACTCTTTTAATATTATTTCTTCCTGAATATTAATATTCTATTAATTGATGCATTATTTCATGATATATCCATACAGAGAGATTATAGCATTAAAGGTTAATGAAAATAGTTATGAAAATGGTATGAAATTAATAGTGTGTTTTCATCCTCACTCCCGCAATGTCAATGATGTTTCAAGTAATCAAATTATTATGTGAGAACTACATCTTTTAACACTTAATTGTGACAGCTGTTTTATTATTTGGCACTGACTTGCAAAGGTTTCATTCCAATAGTAAGGACCTCTGTAATTTTCTAGCATGTGCAACACCTATGAAATTGAATGTACTGAGTACAACAATACAGTGACAGATTTTGGCCTTAGTGGATAATTTTGAGTCTCTGGATCCTTTGCAATTTTGTTCTCTCAAAAATTAGACTGTTAAGCTTTTACCAGCTAGCTGGTTGTCCTGAGCTGTTGAACTATATGTCTTAAAAAGGGAAACTGTAAGCTCATAGTGAACTATGGAGTTGTAGGCCAACAGAGTCATCCTAGTGGGAGAAAGAAATCAATATTAATTTTGGAAATTACTCCATTCCTACAACAAAACTAATCTCAAGAGAGCTGCCAGAACAATCAAAAATACATTCATGCTGTCAGGGTGTTAGGATGGATTTAA
>JACDJE010000577.1:101943-122161 GCA_016647715.1 Pavo muticus | reverse complement strand
TGGCCAAGAAGGCCAATGGCATCCTGGCTTGTATCAGAAATAGTGTGACCAGCAGGAACAGGGAAGTTATTGTCCCCCTGTACTCAGCTCTGGTGAGGCCGCACCTTGAGTACTGTGTCCAGTTCTGGGCCCCTCGCTGTAAGAAAGACATCGAGGCGCTGGAGTGTGTTCAAAGAAGGGCAACAAAGCTGGTGAGGGGTCTGGAGCACAGGTCTTAAGAGGAGCGGCTGAAGGAGCTGGGATTGTTCAGTCTAGAGAAGAGGAGGCTCAGGGGAGACCTTATTGCTTCTATAACTACCTGAAGGGAGGTTGTAATGAGCTGGGGGTCAGCCTCTTCTCTCGTGTGACTAGTGATAGGACTAGAGGGAATGGCTTCAAGCTGCACCAGGGAAAGTTCAGGCTGGACGTTAGGAAATACTACTACTCTGAAAGAGTGGTCAGGCACTGGAATGGGCTGCCCAGGAAGGTGGTGGAGTCACCGCCCCTGGAGGTGTTCAAGGAACGTTTGGATGTTGTGTTGAGGGACTTGATTTAGCGAGAACCATTGGTGATGGGTGAATGGTTGGACTGGATGATCCTGTGGGTCTTTTCCAACCTTAGTGATTCTATGATTCTATGATTCTATGAAAATATTCTGAATCGTGACATAATACATGGTACTATATCTGCTTAAGCCTTTTTCCCCAGGAAAGTCTCTGGGAAACATTCTGAAAATGATCAAGATTTCTGCAATGATAGTTCAGTTATTAGAGCTCTTTTTAGAGCTGTTTAGGATCTTCACCTGATAAAAGAGCCAGAAGAGATTTGTAGTTTGTTAAGGAAATCAAATCTTGTTGTTTTTTCAAATCAGATGTGTCCCAAGAAAGAGGCAGGAATTAAATACCCTTATAGTTAGTTATCTGTCTACTTGATGTGATGCTAGTTTTGTACTTCTCTCCATGTGCTTATCGATTAGCCTAGAGATCCTTCCATCTTTATAGGGAACTGTCTCGCTCCAACTTATAGAAGGGAGAAGAGGTTCTTTTTGATATATGTATACCTGATGGCGAGATTAAGACACAACAGGTCAAATGTTAGCCCAACCAGTTTATTACAAATCCTAGTTGCTTAGGGATATGGGGAAGGGAAGATGGGCAATAGAAAAGAGATATGAAATAGGCAAGGAGTCTTCATAGAGAGCAAGAGAGAGATAGTCACCACCGTGGGTCCAGCGAGGTTCGTAGCAAGTCCGTTGTTCTCAGGAACTCGTCTGGTCACCGCGAGGGATGGGAGGAAGCCAGGAAGCTTCACAGCAAGCAGGCCACAGGGGGGGTTCTTCCAAAGAGGTTTTCCCCTCAGGGAATTCTCCGTCAAAGGTTTCTTTGGGAGTTCTGCTCCAAAATCCTTAGTTTAGTGAGGGCCTTTTAATCCCCCATTTCTCTGTTTTTTTTTCTTTTTTCTGTTAGTGTGACATACCTGGTCCAACAGATAAGCCAGCAGGGAGTAGTGCCTTTGTTGCCATGCACAAGCATTATCACCTTTTGCAGTGGTCAGCTCCTTCACGCCGCACCCCTGAAGAAGACTGCTTGTCCCGCTTCTGCTTATCTTTACAACCATGAGCAGAGGTACTGTGGCACAGTGACACCTACCACTCGCCCCCCCTAGATAATTTGCAATTGTCAGTTAGAGTCTTATCACCAGAAAGGCCTCAAGAAGCAAGCTTTGAGACAAAAGAGAAAAACAGTTTTGTCTTTCACAGGAACACATAGAATATTTTCTTCTGTTTGTAGAAGAAGAAAAAAAAGATGTTGCCTTATGCATCAAAATGCATCCATAATACCTCTGAGGTCATATTATAGAGAAATATATAACTTTTAATGAAACTTAAGTTAGCCAGAGCTTTGAATTTGGATTACCTCAACCTTAGGCTCACTATTAAAAATAATCCAAAGACTTCCTNGGAGGGTGCTGTTAACTGGAAATGATATATTTTTTTTGCTTATTGGACAGCATTTTTATACACAAACTTGTAAATAGTGTTTTTGCTTTTGTTGTGGTAAAACATGATGTAATTAACATTGGGTACTGCATGAAATGACTGTTTTGGAAAATTATAGCCAGCTAAGATTTCGATAGCAGCATTAAAATTGTGTTTTTGCAGGCTTTTCTGCCACTTGTGGATTCTCCAGTAATGTTACTGATTTTTAATCTGTCTGCAATTTTAATCAATAGTAGAAATACAGATACCAGTGAAACTAGATAAGATTTACAGAAGACTTCATGAAATATTATGAACATTATTTTGCATCTGGCATGTAGAAATTTGTCTCTAAACCTAGAAAAATATTGGTTTCATAACAGTAAGAACATCTCTAGCTGTAAAATTTAATAGATGGGTGCTGTGAAATAGCATTCTTTGGGGAATAAGACTGAGTTTTAGTAAACACTGTCAAATTATATTAATATATCTTTATGAGAGCCAAACAGGGAACACCTCAAGCTTGATGTTAAGGCTACTCAGAAAGACATTTATTAAAAAGCATTTTATTTAAAAAATAATAATAAAAAAATCCATTTGTGAAGTGACAGGAGATTATTAATATTATTCTGAAATACGTACATAAATTTTGAGTTTTAATTTGTAGAGCAATATACTGTATCTAAGTTTTGTAAGTAGTAAATCTCTTCCTTCAGCTGGATATTAACATTATTCAGCCAGTGGAGTTTGACACTGACCTTATATTGACTTGTTTTTGCAAGGTAAGAAATTATTTGGGAATCACATACAGCTTATTTCTGCTGCCCTTTAAATCATTGGTAATTTTCTACTCAACATCAGCATAAAGATCTTTGCCACTGTTGCTATGGGAATGTCATGTTTCTCTCCGTTATGTTATTCCCCAGTATCCTCTGACTTACATACATTTCTCAGCAATGCATTTGTGCTTTTTTAACGTATACAGTCAGGACAACATACATACAGAAAAAAAAGGCATAAAATAACATGTCGCATGCCAGAATGCCAAATCAGTTCAAGGAAGGAAGTCATAACTCTAAAAGATTCACTGAAAGGATTTGCCCTATTCTCAAGCCCAAAGAACTCCTGAGGAGTTATCTAGAAATGAAGAAACAATAATCTGAAAACGAATCTCCTGAAGCAGTGAAAATGGAAGGTTGTCACAGAGCCTTAGTGACAAAGCCTATTTCTTGTCATCCTTCAGAGACCATCAGTTCTTATTCTCATACTTTTTGCTTTTTAGTGTAGTACTTATCCTTTTAGACTACACAAAAAATGGAGTTTTCATACCTTGCCAATCAGTTCTGAGCACATTTTCAGCTAATAAAGTTTATAGCTTATTGATATAACACTCAGAGAACTTTACAAGCATTATTGATTAGCCTTCCAAATGCACTTTGAGATATGTTAGAACTTTCCCATTAATATTACACCAAAAGTTAGTTGTCTCACCCTAGGTCTGCCAGTAGATCAGTGTCAGGAACAGATTACAGCTGAGTCTTGAGATCGTAATGCTCTGAAAATTATTGTTATGCAATTTTGTTTCATCCATGCCATTAATTGCACTATCCATAAAGGGCTTTGGAGACAAGTGATAAAAAAAAAAGAAACAAAGACTCTAGACAGTTACAAATATAAAATGTTTTATAGCAGGCAAATCAAACATAAAAGCTGCCACTTATAGTCACATTCATGCTGAGAATCCCTCCTTCCTTAGTGAAGCTGCTTAGAGAGTAGCTGTTTCCATTATTTTTCCATACAGCTATAATCATGTCACTGCTTTCTGTGGCTGTCTCACTCCCAAAGGCCTTTCTAGCCACCTCTATATGACTTGGATGCAGTTTCTCAGACATTAATATTAATACTTAACTGCGAACATCAAACTCTTTAATTGCTTTCATAGTGAATACTTGATGCGTCTGAGTAAACATTCTTACTTAAAGCTGTAGCTCCATTAGTAATGATAATTACTGTGTACTCCACAAATAAATGCCTGAATTTAATAGAGTGTAAGATATGAATAATATATTACTTTATAGACATGGAAGAAACATAGGGAGAAAATGTGAATGCACGGGGATGAATGGGAGAATAACTGCTCTGTAAAATGCAAGTTCTTTCTAGAGGTCAGAGTACACGTTATTTTTTTTAAATTTACCTTTTCCTTTTACATTTCTTTGGCTTGAAATCTCTCTAGCATAATTTCTGGGATATAGCCAGGATTTTCTCTATCTCAAATGCAAGCCTAACTGAAATTCATTTCTTTATCATTTTCCATTAGAATAGCTCTATTTCTTTTATGGCTTTCCAAACCCTGCACTGCAAACTACACAGGCGTGCAAAAGCCATTGCTCCTTCAGTTAATGCTTCCCTTTTAAAAGCACCTCCATCAGCTTTTTCCAAATTAAATTCATAGAGAGGAACCAAGAGTCATCCATGTCCTTTCTTTTTTAACTGCTTCGCACAGTGTTTGAATTGTGGGCCATATGAAGGGGAGGATCAAAACATCCCTTCTGGCTCATCCTGATTGTGTCTGCCTTCTACCCTACTACTTTCCTATTCCTGAAGGTAATTTATGTAGAATTTCTCTTAACACAATGTAACTAATGTTATCTTCATTAAATCCCAAATCCAAGGGGAAAAAAATGTTTAAGTTATACAGAAGACATTTCATCTTTAAAGATCAGAGGGTCATTTTCAAAACTAGTTTCCTTCTGGGTATTAGAAAATAATGCAACTGTCAAAGCTCTAGCACGGCACTGGAAAAATCCAATCTACATTCTTGCCTCTGTTACATCCCCACACCTTTAGCCGTAATGTAAACATGTGGTGTGGAAATACTCTAAAATTCTTCTTTGAATCAAGCTGTACAAAAAATGTATAACCAACAACCTAAGGAAGAAATACATGAAAAACACAGTTCTTCATCCTAGTGTTTAGGTTATTTACCTTTTTGTTTTGATAATTTAATAATAACAGAAATGTAAGAGGTTAACAGCAGAAACACGAAGGTTTAGGCATGCCTGCTTGTGATTCAGGTGCCTAAAACTGTTCCCTCTTTCCTTTATTCTAGATATCTGATTTCACATTTTCTTTAGTGACATTTCACATTTAGATATGTTATACCGTAATTCATCTTCCTTATATACTTGGAAAAGTTTTCTTCCAGTAATTTACTTACCACTGCTTCATGATATTCCCAATGGGATTAGATTATATTCTCAACAAAGTCATTAGTAAAGCTTTGGCATCAGCAGAACTAGTTAGATAAGTCTTGATAAGTTCTAGTCTGAAAATGTTATTATTAAACCAGTGAGTTTAGAGTAAAATGGAGTTAAATCCAGCTGGCAACCGGTTACGAGTGATGTTCCCCAGCGGTCGGTGCTGGGGCCTGTCCTGTTTAATATCTTTATTGATGACCTGGATGAGGGCATTGAGTGCACCCTCAGTAAGTTTGCAGATGACACCAAGTTGGCTGGAAGTGTCGATCTGCCTGAGGGTAGCAAGGCCCTACAGAGGGATCTAGACAGGCTGGATAGCTGGGCTGAAGCCAATGGGATGAGATTGAACAAGACCAAATGCCGGGCCCTGCACTTTGGCCACAATAACCCCAGGCAACGCTACAGGCTTGGGGCAGAGTGGCTGGAAGACTGTGTAGAGGAAATGGACCTGGGGGTGTTGATTGATGCTAGACTGAACATGAGCCAGCAGTGTGCCCAGTTGGCCAAGAAGGCCAATGGCATCCTGGCTTGTATCAGAAATAGTGTGACCAGCAGGAACAGGGAAGTAATTGTCCCCCTGTACTCAGCTCTGGTGAGGCCGCACCTTGAGTACTGTGTCCAGTTCTGGGCCCCTCGCTGTAAGAAAGACATCGAGGCGCTGGAGTGTGTTCAAAGAAGGGCAACAAAGCTGGTGAGGGGTCTGGAGCACAGGTCTTAAGAGGAGCGGCTGAAGGAGCTGGGATTGTTCAGTCTAGAGAAGAGGAGGCTCAGGGGAGACCTTATTGCTTCTATAACTACCTGAAGGGAGGTTGTAATGAGCTGGGGGTCAGCCTCTTCTCTCGTGTGACTAGTGATAGGACTAGAGGGAATGGCTTCAAGCTGCACCAGGGAAAGTTCAGGCTGGACGTTAGGAAATACTACTACTCTGAAAGAGTGGTCAGGCACTGGAATGGGCTGCCCAGGAAGGTGGTGGAGTCACCGCCCCTGGAGGTGTTCAAGGAACGTTTGGATGTTGTGTTGAGGGACATGATTTAGCGAGAACCATTGGTGATGGGTGAATGGTTGGACTGGATGATCCTGTGGGTCTTTTCCAACCTTAGTGATTCTATGATTCTATGATTCTATGAAAATATTCTGAATCGTGACATAATACATGGTACTATATCTGCTTAAGCCTTTTTCCCCAGGAAAGTCTCTGGGAAACATTCTGAAAATGATCAAGATTTCTGCAATGATAGTTCAGTTATTAGAGCTCTTTTTAGAGCTGTTTAGGATCTTCACCTGATAAAAGAGCCAGAAGAGATTTGTAGTTTGTTAAGGAAATCAAATCTTGTTGTTTTTTCAAATCAGATGTGTCCCAAGAAAGAGGCAGGAATTAAATACCCTTATAGTTAGTTATCTGTCTACTTGATGTGATGCTAGTTTTGTACTTCTCTCCATGTGCTTATCGATTAGCCTAGAGATCCTTCCATCTTTATAGGGAACTGTCTCGCTCCAACTTATAGAAGGGAGAAGAGGTTCTTTTTGATATATGTATACCTGATGGCGAGATTAAGACACAACAGGTCAAATGTTAGCCCAACCAGTTTATTACAAATCCTAGTTGCTTAGGGATATGGGGAAGGGAAGATGGGCAATAGAAAAGAGATATGAAATAGGCAAGGAGTCTTCATAGAGAGCAAGAGAGAGATAGTCACCACCGTGGGTCCAGCGAGGTTCGTAGCAAGTCCGTTGTTCTCAGGAACTCGTCTGGTCACCGCGAGGGATGGGAGGAAGCCAGGAAGCTTCACAGCAAGCAGGCCACAGGGGGGGTTCTTCCAAAGAGGTTTTCCCCTCAGGGAATTCTCCGTCAAAGGTTTCTTTGGGAGTTCTGCTCCAAAATCCTTAGTTTAGTGAGGGCCTTTTAATCCCCCATTTCTCTGTTTTTTTTTCTTTTTTCTGTTAGTGTGACATACCTGGTCCAACAGATAAGCCAGCAGGGAGTAGTGCCTTTGTTGCCATGCACAAGCATTATCACCTTTTGCAGTGGTCAGCTCCTTCACGCCGCACCCCTGAAGAAGACTGCTTGTCCCGCTTCTGCTTATCTTTACAACCATGAGCAGAGGTACTGTGGCACAGTGACACCTACCACTCGCCCCCCCTAGATAATTTGCAATTGTCAGTTAGAGTCTTATCACCAGAAAGGCCTCAAGAAGCAAGCTTTGAGACAAAAGAGAAAAACAGTTTTGTCTTTCACAGGAACACATAGAATATTTTCTTCTGTTTGTAGAAGAAGAAAAAAAAGATGTTGCCTTATGCATCAAAATGCATCCATAATACCTCTGAGGTCATATTATAGAGAAATATATAACTTTTAATGAAACTTAAGTTAGCCAGAGCTTTGAATTTGGATTACCTCAACCTTAGGCTCACTATTAAAAATAATCCAAAGACTTCCTGTAAAAAAAAAAAAAAAANAAAAAAAAAAGAGTATATATCATTTGTCTTGACTGTGGTATCACTTCTTGAAAGTGTGTCAGATGCCTTTCTCATAGGCATTTTGACCAAATAAATACAGTTGAGATGAAACTAACATTTGTAAAGAAGGATGATTGAAAAACCACACTTACTTTAGTTATTAATGACTTGCTATCAAAATAGAAAGATGAACTAAATATAGTTCATCAGGAATCTTTTCTAGGCCCAGAGTATGGAACTACTCAATATTTTAATTAATAAATATCTGATAAAATAGAGAAAACTAAATCCTTATTCCAAGTTTGAATACAAAATTAGGGTTCAGACTAATATTGACAAAATTAAAGATATAATTGAAATTGAAACAGAGTACTATTTAACTGAGTAAGTGGAAGATAAACTTTCAGTTATAAATGCATGCATATAGAACAGATAGCTGGTGTTTAGGGAGCAGTATTACAAGGTCTTGGAATCACTAAGATCTCAAGGTGAACTTAAGTCAACAGGAATTGCAATATACATGTGCATGAACACCCATACACACAAAGAATACATGAAGTAATACGTCTCCTCAATACTTGTTAGGCCTAGATTACAACACTTCATATAATTTTTGAGCATCAAAATTCGATATGTCACCAACTTGAAGAGAGTATAGAGAGTGTAGAGAATGAAGAGTAAGAGAGTCAAGAGACCACTGTAAACCAATGATAATCTTATAAATATGAAAAATTCAAGTGGAAATTTTCCATGCTGTTTTTGCCACGTGCTGACAGTTTTTATTAATTTCACCAATTTATTCTATGCATAATATTATTTTTATATAAATATATGACAGATCTTCCCATTATTATTGCACAAGGACAGAAGTAGACTGATGATGAAGCAGGAGTAAACAGGGTAGGAGATTTACTCAGACAGCCCTGCAACATTCACTACAGAAGTTGAAAACATATATTACTTGCGGAAAGCAAAGTAGATGCTTTATGAAAAAGTCAGATAAATGAATGTTGCCTTGGGGAATTGAGTTCAGAAAATGTAATGGAAAAGTCACTCTACTAGAGCATTTCACAGGTGATCATTAATTGTATATTCTTTGTTTCCTCTATTTTCAATTAAAGGGTACAATTTTTGGTTTTAATGCTTTCACCTGCATAGCAGTTGTGCTATGCTTATATACAGAGTGCTCCATAATGCAACCTATCTGACATAAATCAGGTTTAAATATTTAACTTTGGCATGCAGAAACAATGGATGCTTCTTTCTCTCCTTTCACTCTGTCTCGGTTCCCTCTATGTTAAATAAGAATAAAATGTCTTCATATCATAAAACCACAGTAAATAATATAGAATTAGTGCTTGTGAAGCAGTTGCATATTATAGTAAGGACTGCTGCTGAAATACCATGAGGAACGTTACCCCTTCTGTTTCCAAGGTAGTAAAGAATGAATGAGACCACCATTCATTAGCTGTGCAAAAAAAAAATGAGACTGAGTGAGAACCTGATAAGATTCAACAAACTAAGTGCAAGATCTCGCACCTAGGTTATGGCAACCCCCACTATCATTATAAGTTGGAGGATGTAAAGACAGAAAGAAGCCCTGCCAAAAAGGACGTGGGGGTACTGGTGGATGGGAAGCTGGGCATGAGCTGGCAAGGTGCGCTTTGTAGACCAAAAAGCCAACCACATCCTGTGATACATCTAAAGAAGCATGGCCAGAAGACCAATGGAGGTGATCATGCCCCTCAACTCTACGCTGGTGAGAACTCATTGGAGTACTGTATCTGGATGTGGAATCCTCAGTACAGGAGAGATGTGGACATGTTAGAGCGCATCCAGAGGAGAGTCACAAAAAAAGATCAAAGGGATGAAACATCTTCCCTATGAGGCCAGGCAAAGAGTTTTTTTTACAGTAAGTGTAGTGAAGCACTGGAGCAGAATGCCCAGAGAGGTGGTGGATGCCCTCTCTCTGGAGACCTTCAAGGTCAGGCTAGACCAGGCTCTGAAAAAACTGATCTATCTATAGGTGTCCCTGTTCATTTCCGGGGAGTTGGACAAGATTACCTTTAACGCTCCCTTCCAACTCATCAATTCTGTGATTCTTTAATTCTATGATTTTATAAAGACTATACTCTAATGTAAACATAAATGTACAAAAGTGCAAATAATCTTCAGAATAACATTTAATGACACTATATTCATAGAATTATAGAATCATAGAATGGTTTGGGTTGGAATGGACCTTTGAGACCATCTAGTTCCAACCCCCTTCTATAGGCAGGGACACCTCCCACTAGACCTGATTGCTCAAAGCTCCATCCAGGCTGGCCTTGAATGCTTCCAGGGTGAGACATCCACAACTTCTCTGGGCAGTCTGTTCAAGTGCCTCACCACCATCACAGTGAAAAGTTTCTTCCTAATATCTAGTCTAAATCTATCCTTTTCCAGTTTGTAACTATTTCACTATTTATTCACTACCTAACCTTATAAAAAGTCCCTCCCCAGCTTTCCTATAGACCCCCTTCAGGTTCTGGAAGGCTGCTACAAGGTCCCTCTGGAGCCTTCTCTTCTCCAAGCTGAAGAACCCCAACTCTCTCAGTCTATCCTCATAGGGGAGGTTAGAGTGCCTCTGATCATCTTCATGGCCTTTTTCTGGACCCACTCCAGCAGCTCTAAGTCTTTCTTGTGCTGGTGGCCACAGAACTGGAAGCACTGCTCCAAGTGGGTTCTCACAAATATAGAGTAGAGGAGCAGAATCATTTACTAATGATTCTGTAATATACATGAGCTAGAAAGACCTTGTATTGCATACAAGTGTATTTCTACCTTTTTTGGCATAACAGTGTGTTCTTTTGTGTGTTGTTGTTGTTTTTGAAAAATACTTTGGACATCTATGAATTTTTTCCTGTCAGAGAAGTAAACACTGTAGAGCTCCAGAGATTTAATTCAAAACCTAAACAAACCTGAGACTGGGATAAGCTGTGGGGAATTCTCATGACTCTTCAGTCTCAACCTATTGTTCCCAATTCTGGAGTAAACAACCTAGGGGGAAATAAAATATTCAAGGAATGGGATCTTGGTCATCAACAATCAAGAATGCAAGACTGACACCAGAAAAGGAGCAAATAGATGCTGTAGTTTAATGTTTGAATGTACATATAAAAGAGTCCTGAAAATCTAGTTTCTTTTCCTTGGCTGTTTAAAATCATATCGTTTGAAAGCTGTGGCATAGGAGTGTTCATGGACTTAGTCAGGAGGAAACTTGGATACTATTGCCCAAACAGCTGAAATAGATATGTGTTTACACAGTCAGTTTTGCAGTGCAATGGTGATTCTGAGCATAATTCAGTTCATATTTGATACTTAAATGTGTTCAGCAATGTAAGGTAGGGATTTATAAATCACTCCCTTATCTAAGACTTACTTAAAGCTCTTTTTAGCTGCTTTATCATTTTAGGCTTCTTCGAAGTACTATAATAGTCATTGTCTCACTATAACCTAAGGTATGTTTTTATAAACACAGATCTGGATTCCAACACCCTACACATCCAATATAATTCAGTACTTGTAATTCAACTAGAATACCATTCTATTTTTATCACAGAAACCATAAAAATAGAGAAAAATGGGTTTTGTATCATAGCTTATACACAGAAATCTTTTAGATAACCTTTCTATCAGAAAATTTGTCAGTCTGCTTTTACTTCTTCCCAAAACTTGAAATCATGTTTGCCTAAAGATATATTTTTATGACTCAAAAGCCTTCTGTTTCAGCTGATTTAGGCTTTTATCTTCTATAGTTAGTAAAACAAACTGTCTGGACGTGGAAGACAATATTTTTCTGTTAAATCTTCAGCTACAGAAACATTAATTCCTAGGCACTTTGAGGTGCTTTCATGACGTTTTATCTTGAAACTCTTCCACAATTATGTGCCTGATTTAAAGTCTGTGATCATACATATTGTCATCCTAAATAAGTATCTTGATGCATCTATATGTCTTAAAAGTATCAATGGAAAAAAAGTAAGATGACATTAGGATTTATTTTAATCATCTTCATCCCTGAAAATGACCTGAGATTGGTAAACAGACTGTATTTCAAACAGCCAGATTGTGAATCTGTTTGGCTGCATTTTAACATGAAGAGGCATATTACGTTTCACTACAATTTGAAGCACAGGAGAAACAAGCTTGATAATATTACTACATACCAACAGTGACTTGTAAGGGGTCAGAAGAAAGAAAGTCTATGGAGTACTGATGTACAAAGCCTCCCTGCTCTCAAAACCTCTTCCAGCACAAATGAATACTGGCCTGGAAGCAAAAGTTACTGACCCATTCCTTCCACATTCATCCACAAGATGACAGACAGAGACAGTCTCCTTCACTAGTGTACTTAAACTTTCAATACCAGAAGGCACATGCTACAATATGTGAAATACTGCTGGACACTTGAATTGAAAACTGCAGTTTAGCAGATTTTGATTCAGTTTCAGTGGGATTAACTGTGTGAGCTAGCTGTGCTGTGGTAAGGCATTTTCTATGATCCTGTCTGCTGCAGTTACAAGGGCTTCCCTGAAAGTAATGACCACTATTTTATTATGTTGGCCCACGACATCAGAGGAGGATGTTGGTGTTGTGACTGTAGAAGTTGAACCTTCCCACCAATATTCCACTACACCTTGCTGCCTTGAGACAGATGACAGCAGAAGGGCAGTCTGACAAAATGGCGTCTGACATGAAGCAAAGGTGTGAGGAAAGAATTGTATGCATTGACATTCATCAGCACTTGCTGAACATTTACGGAGATCAAGCACTGGATGTGAGCATAGTGTGGTGGTGAGTGGTGCATTTAATCAGTGGTGACAAAGTGTATCAACTCTGCTGGTGCAGATTTTCATGAGCATAGCATGCAAGCTCCTGTTAGTAGCTGGTAAAAATGCATAGCTAGTAGTGGTGAGTATATTGGAGAATAGTGTTTCATAGCTCGAACAAATAGTGCTGTTGTGCTCTTTGTATCTATTGTAGTTTCCATGGAAATAAATAGAAAGCATTACTTTCAGCATTACTTTCAGAGCAACCAACATATGTTTTGTTTGGAGAATTAATAAAATACTTTCCGTAATATTTTTTATTGTATATGCTATTTTCCCATGCTTCTATTTTAAGCACATTACTATTCTAAGTATGTTACTTCTGTGAGGTTGAATTCTCTAATTTTTTCTAGAGAAAAATATAATATAGTTTTTGGACAAATAGCCATTAATTTTGAATTAATCTTTCTTTCAGTTTTTATGAAAATTTCATAAATACCTGAAAACTATCCAAAAAGGTTTAAAATGAATAACAGTCCATAGAGCAGAATAATTTATTTCCAAAACTATATACAAAAAAAAATGTGTTTTCTTCCTCCTCTTTGATCAATTTTCATTTTATAATTAAACACAAACTTAAAACTGGAAAATAGAAAAATTTGCATTTTTAGCATACAGAAGAAATAAGAAAGAGATGAATCACTGATCACTGTTAAAAAAGACTGCCTGAATGTGTTATTATAATCAGAAAGCAGAACTGATTCATCCACTTCATCTGAATCTCTTGGGATCAAATAGATGTGAACCTTTTGTCTTTTAATATTACATTAGTTGCAGGACTCATTTTACTGGGAAAATATAAAAACTGTTGTAGCCTCTTATTTCAAATGGCAATTATTGTTGTTACAAAACAATATTTACAGTGTGGAAAATATTACACCATGTTCAATTTACAGGGCTGAAAATGACTTATATTAGCATATTTTAAGAAAATATGATTTACTGCCACATTTTAGTGGAAAAGATGGTATTTTGCATTTGAGAGAGAGTATAATCTATGCAAAGGCTGGTAAGGTCTTAAAAGTCACTTTCAGTTGCATCGAAGTTCCTTAATATGTGAAATATGGGCAAATGAGACCACTGAATACCTGGTTGGACAAAAGTATGCAAAATAAATTTTTCTCATGCTGAACAAGAGCTCTCCATCCCCAGGAGTAGGAAGTCAGGAAAGGAGGGCGAAAGGACAGGCATGGCTGAACTGGGACCTGGTCAAACTGAAGAGCAAGAAGAAAATGTACAGGCAGTGGAAGCAGAGACAGGTAACTTGGGAGGAGAGTAGGAATGATGTTAGGATGTGTAGGGATGGGGTCAGGAAAGCCAAAGTCCAATTGGAACTGGGCTTGGCAAGAGGCACATAAAAGAGTAAGAAAGGCTTACATCAACTGGAAAAGGAAATTCCAGGAGGGCTTACCCTCCCTAGTGAGCAATAAAGGCAGGCTGGTAACAACAGACAAGGAGAAGGCTGAGGTATTCAACAGCTTTTTGCCTCAGTCTTCACTATCAACTGCTCTACACACAGCCCTAAAGTAGATGGTTTGAAGGTGGAAACTGGGAGAGCATTACCCCTCCCACTGTAAATGAAGGTCAAGCTTGTGACCACCTGAGGAACCTAAACATCCATTAGTCGGATCCTGATGAAATGCATTCCAGAGTCCTGAGAGAATTGGCTGACATAGTCACCAAGTCATTCTCATTGATATTTGAAAAGTCATGGCAGTCAGGTGAAGTCTCTGCAGACTGGAAAAAAGGCAACATCACACTCATTTTTAAGAAATGTAGAAAGGACAACCTAGGGCAACTACCAACATATCTGCCTCATGTCTGTGCCAGGGAAGATCATGGAACCGGTCGTCTTGGAAGCTATGCTAAGGCACATGGAAGAGTTATATGCTTGATCTTATTTTTTTTTTCTTTACAATGATTGATTTTTATGATATTACCTAAATTAGACCGAAATACAAAGACATGGCCAAAATTGAAGATTGATGTCTGGGTTGAAAACATTTGATGATAGAAAAAGGAGTAGCTCTAAAATAAGAATGATTCACCTGGACATTCTCTACATTGTGGCACAGCCACGTATATAGACCAAAATATAAAAGATGATGTCACTGGAGTATAAAATTGAGGTATCAAAGTACATGACTCCTTTAAAATAGATACTGAAGAAGTTGTTTAGCACCTAGAAAAAAAAAAAAAAACACCAAGAATGACTAATTTTCCTCAGACATGAATAAGCACCATGCCAGAGTGTAACTTCTGTCTAAAATTTGAGATCTCGAGAGGATTCTCATAAGGATTAGAGACTAGTGAATCTGATTTCCATTACTGCGAAGATGACAAACTCTATAATAAAGAATGAGCACATTCATAAACAGATTTTGGTAGGAAAGAATCAGCACAGCCTCTGTACAGGGAAATATGCTTCATTAGCTTGCTTGAAAACTATGAGTGTGCTGGTGAACACATGGACTAAGGTTATACCGTGGAGAAGATATATGCGGATCTTCCAATATTTTTTGACAAAGTTACCCACAAAAGTCCAGACAAGAAATAGAAACTGTCATGAGGGTGGAAGAAAGACCTTTTCAATGGCAGAAATCTGCTAAAAGGATAGAAAGCATGAGGTAAGTTTCCTTGAACACCTTTCAGGATAGAGGAGAGCCAAAAGTGAGTCATCCTTGAATACATATATATATGAATGAATCTGCTGAGATTTCTGTCCCTGAATATGATTTCAATGAAATCAACCTATTTGTTATGGCTCAGACTGGAAAATTAGACAGAGAGAAACATCTTGTGAAAATACTTTTTTGAAAATTCTTTTTCATTTTTCCATCACTACAATAAATGAGAATGCACTCAGGAAAAAAATTTAGAAGCACAGTTTCATTAAAAGAAATCATCAGTAGATAATGATCTGAATTCACCTCAGGGAAAAAGAATGTCTCAAATTAATCCTCTAATATATGACACAAATTCTGTAACACCACCTACAGAAAAAGCTGATTTGAGAGATGCATTGTTCTTGGTAGATATAATTTTAAATTAATCATCTTCTGTTTTGAATTACAGAGATCTGGAATTGCTGTTTGCATTTGAAAAATAAGTATGTTTAAATAATACAGTGCCAAAACTTGTTATTTTCAGAGACATATAGATCTTGCTAAAACCAAAATAAGCTGAAAGTAAATATATATAAATAAACTACTGATTATATTCTCCATTTCTTCTACTAGAGGATTTAGCTAATTATCACTCCAAAAATAAAATTGCTAAGATCACAAGGAGAATGGTAAAGATATTAATCACAACCTAAAAAGTAGAACGTCACTGTGTGTCCTTATATATGTTAAAAGTATAAATATCTATTATTTCAAAGCTAATTGTATCTACATGAGCTAAACTTATGCTTTGCAAAATCTTATCAAAATTCTTCTGGCTCTCCCAAACTAGATCACCTCATATGCACATGATTTACTGCAATCCTAAAATGTTTGTCTTCCTCCTGTGTGTGCTGGTACTCCCAGAATGACACATCCCAGGATGACCCAGAGCATAGTACTGTTGGGAAAAAAGGAAAAAGCATGGAACCCCTTTTGGAGGATAAAGACAAACTGTTTAAAATATATCTTAGCTCTGAAGATAGTGAATTAAATTGTGAAGGTGGCTTTAAATTTACTGTACTGATTATTTCTCTTCTGAAATTCAGTTCAAAGAACATGAAAGGATGTGCACATGAATGATGAAACATTTACCCACTGGGAATGTTTCTTGCTTGTTAAACTTTCATTTTCTTCATTTTGAGTTCCATGGAGTCAACATTTATAATACCTCACTCTCTACTAGCAGTTCCTTCCAACATAAATGACTTATTAATTCCAGTTATAATAGAGAAATAATACAGATACTGTCTGTGCATTTGCATACTTCTTGTGTTTGGATTCATCTTTGCTCAGGTTTGTACTATTATTTGTTGAATGGTTAATTTAATTTGTTGCACGGGAGTTTGCTGCTTTCAGTTCAGCTTAGGGTGGCTGCCTTGCCTATTGACTATGTTGTTCTGCTAGTCTGAATTTAAAGACATCTTGAAAGAGTGTTCTTGTACTAATGTTTCCAACTTCTCCTTTAGGGTCTCTGTAATTATTGTTTTGTAATTTAACGGGATGCAGTTGTGCACAACAGATAAATAAAAAACAAACAACTAAAATCCACTTGAAAATATACTCAATCAGCCTTGAAGACTTACTACTTAGTACTCATAGTTTCAGGTCACAAAATCTAAACTTCTATACTTTTCCAACTCATTTAACTGAGTAAAATGAATCAATTGAAATAAGCTTCACAATCACCTCCATAATAAGTGCAGATCAATCTGACGTTGATAATTTAGGATCCAAATAGTGCAGAAGTTGCACTTTACATTTAAGATCAGTATTCTCAAGATAGAGATAAGATATTAATACATAGCAAGCCAGTGAATCTTAAAGTCTTTATATTTCAGAAATAGAAGAGGACATAATCTTAATGGAAGGTGCATATATTCCTTTTTATACACTCGTACTATAAAATTGGCAGTAGCATTCCTGGGTCTGTAGCAAATTCTCCAAGGACGTGATCTTTCTGTAGCTGTGAAAGAATAGGTAGATAAGTCTTTAAATCTCATTACAGTTTGTTGTAGCCTTCGGTAGCGAATATGGTGTTTCATGAAGTGGTCCCCTGACAAATCTCATTATAAAGTTCTCCCTTCACTAATCCAGATACCCTACTATTTGAATGCTTGTGCTTTACTAAGATGTTGAGAAATAATGCTGAATTTTTTTCCATTCTTACAAGCTATTTTAAAATAGCAATAACACAGATTTTTTAAAACTAAATACAAATAAGGTGTTAAATGTTTAATTACCTTTTTAAAAACCCTTCGTATGTATGTTACTAACTAGTATTTAACGGAAATGAAGTAATATAGTGCTATCTGAATCCAAAATCTCTTGCAAGAGTAGATTTATCAGAGGAGAAAACTAACATTAGCCATAGTCTCCTTCACTAGCTATGGGCTGGGCTCAACAGTGCTACTTGGACTAGAAATGGTGTACATGCCCGTGTTAAGAGGCTGTAACAACACATCAGCAGAGCAGCCAGACCAGGCCTATGTTGAAGACAGACCCAACCACCATCATTTCTTCTACTCCACATTTTGAAAGTCTGGAATAGAGAGAATTTAAAGACATATGTGAAGTCCAACACATAAATGCTCCAACTAACAACTGAAACTAAAGTACTTGCAAACTGTGGACTACAGCATTCAGGTTGAATTCAGAAGAAGTAACTTGAATTCAGAATAACTTACTGCAGATTGTAATAGCTCAGGTGCAATGCAGAGAGCTGAGCTTCAGCATAGAGAGTGCATCCAGAGGAGGGCTGCAAAAATTATTCAAAGGATGGAACACTTCCTCTATGAGGACAAGCTGAGAGAGCTGGGGCTGCTCAGCCAGGAGGAGAGAAGGTTCCAAGGAGAGTTCAGAGCAGTTTTTAGTATTTAAAGGTATGAGAGAAAGGGGCAAACTCTTTAGCAGGGTCTGCAGCGACAGGACAAGGGGAAATGACTTCAAACAAAAAGAAAAGATTTAGACTGGATATAAGGAAGAAGATTTCTACAATAATGGCGGTGAGACAGGTTGCACAGAGATGTGATGAATGCCCCTTCCTTGGGGACAAGTCAAGGTCAGGCTGGACAGGGCACTGAGCAACCTGATCTATCTGCAGGCATCCCTTTTCATTTCAGGGGAGTCAGACTAAATAGCCTTTAATGTTCTCTTCCAGCTCAAACAGTTCTATGATTCTTTAAGTACGTGTGTCCAGCGATAGCTGGAAGAGAACTCAGAAAAACATTCACTTGTTTTAAATTCCAAACTATCACTTTGATAAAACAGATTTTATTTCAAATATCTTTATATGCTTTTAGTGGAAGTGTGCCAAAAAGATACATTAAGCATCTTTGAAGTCACACCTTTCAAACTGTAACAAAAGCATATAGGAGAAGCTCAAAAATATTCATTTTCCTAAAGGTGATATCTTTGGATACATGGTTGATTACTATTTCAACAAAATAAATGGAACAATTAGAGAACACTATTTCTGGACATTGAGGAAAAGACAAACTGTGAAAAACAGCAAATCAAAATGATCCCATAAAGTGCAATAACCTCACATGCTCACTGGTCTAATAATGTAAACAACATTGAAATTGATGCCAAACATTTTTGGATGGCTTGTGCACTACAAAGAAAAATGAAAAACAGACAGAATAAATTGTGAACTCTTAAGAATGATAAAAAGCCGCTATCAGGTAAATGAAAGAAGTTGATATGCCATTAAATGTACCTTACAAACTCATTTATGTCATAATACCAATGTAGCTGGCTGTGCTCCAGGAACTGGGAAAATGGGCACATTGCCACAGTTATTTTTTTCCACAAACAATACATCCTGTCTGCAGTATAATTTATCAGTGTCTTTCACAGAGCTTTGACTATAATCTTTAATACTCACTTGGTTCAGTCACAGCCCACTATTAAGATGTATGTCACCTCATTTAGGAGGATTTCAGTGAAGTGTGTATATATATTTCTATGGGGAAACAAGCTCACTGTATTCTACTAGGTCAGACAGCAGCAGATCCTTTGATCTCTGAACTCCCATGAATGATTCTGCACACAATCTCAATCTATATTCATCCCAGAATATACAATTTAAGACTGGCAACCTTACTCAAATCCAAAGACATACTCTGAGGATGAATTTTTAATACAAAATGTATTAGAATTTTTAAAGCTCTGATCTTCTGAATCTTTCAGCACGATGAGTATTCAGGAGTATTGAGCATAAGATAAGATATAAAGACACTATCATGGCTCAAAGAAGCCAATATAAACCAATTATTTCTCTAGCTGCAACTAAGGGACCAATTAGCAGTAGCTGGCATAGAGCAGTGCTGCCCAGTTAAAAAGGAATAGCAGCCAGAAGGGTCAGGAAGTGTTTCAGAGAAGGGCCTCAGCTAATATATGGAGTTTTGGGGATTTTTTTAAAAAGTATGATAGACAACACAAAAGTAAATGATGTCTATTAGCAGACAAAGGTAGGAGCAACGCAATGAAGAAGAAAGAGTAGATGCTTGTATGCTACTGACTTCTATGTCTCTTATCTACAAGGGAGGAAGAACTGGCCTTTAAATGTAAAGGACAAGAAGTGTCAAACTTCTGTGCTTGGAAGGGCTGAGGAACAGGAATCAGGCCCAGCAGACATTACACTTTGTTTGTAGTTTCTATTACCACTTTGATTTCCCCGTTTCTCTGCCTTTTGAACTGGCTGAAATAACTCTGTCACATTTCTTCAAAAGAAAGCTAAAATGGATCATGCTCCTGCAGCTTTGAAGTACTCCCTCTGTAATCTACTATCACACTGACCAGCAGGGCTGAATGATTTAAAACTTTCATAAGGTTAAGACAGCACAAAGAATTGATGAACAGGCAGGGTCAGGGAAATTGATACATTCAGTTCCATTTCATCGCTTGTCTTCAATGCAAATGTATTTCAAATACATTTCCAAAGAGTTAATTGGATACTTTTTTTTTTTTTTTTTTTTTTTTTTTAACTCAGAAAACATGGAT
>JACDJE010000577.1:76685-93044 GCA_016647715.1 Pavo muticus | reverse complement strand
AAGGAAGGAAGGAAGGAAGGAAGGAAGGAAGGAAGGAAGGAAGGAAGGAAGGAAGGAAGGAAGGAAGGAAGGAAGGAAGGAAGGAAGGAAGGAAGGAAGGAAGGAAGGAAGGAAGGAAGGAAGGAAGGAAGCGCAATGGAGAATATATGAAGGGTAAAATTCAGTACTATTGCTTAAATGCAAGTTAATGCAAGTTTCCATTCTTAGATATTCATAGGTTTCGTACATTAGTCTGAAAAAACATGGAGTATTCAGATAGCAGAGTCTAAAGAGAAATTTACCTTACCAACTGTTAGCATCTAGTATCATTTCAGTGTCATACAATAAGAAAAATGTGTGCATGCAACTCTCAGATAAGACATACGACCTACAGAAAAACCTTCCTAAGTGCCAAATGACTCCACAGTACTTATGGATCAAGGTGTTTGTGTATATGGCATATGGTGCTTGTGTACTGCAAGTCAAGCCCTTAGTGACTGGTCCTCTGCTTTATCCCAGTACAGGCAACTTAATTAAAAACATGTATTTAAAATGCTAATCATGACACTACAAAGAAACCCAATTCTTGTGTTTTTAAGGATGTATTCTTAGAGATCATTAGTAAAATGTTTGCGCTATAATAAATTCCATGCTAACCCCAACTCAGTTTGAAGCTGTGGCGTTTTAGCCTTGGCAAACAGCCAAACACCATCCAGCCTCTCATTCACCCCTCCTCAAAGGGACAAGGGGGCAAAAGAGGATGAGATAGTTTGGAGGATGAGGTAAACATACGGAGATTGCTTACCAGCTACTGTCACAGGCAAAACAGCTCGAGGAAAATTAATTTAATTAATTGTCAATTAAAACAAACTGGGTCATGTAAAACAAATTAAACATTCAAAATACACCTTTCCTTACTCCTCTCCCAGGCTCAGCTTCACTTGTTCTCTCCCAACTCCTCTGCTCCACCCCAAGCAGTATTCTCATAAATCGTAATGAGAGGAGTTCAGACCTTCCTTAGATAATAACATAGAAAATCTTTGTAGCAATGCATAAGCTGATTGTATTGTAAAAAGTAAGAAGGCCAGGCCAGTCTTTCTCATCATCTCTTGTATATACTATCATATCTCCATTACTTATATGCTAGAATGAAAGCAGAGTCATTACAGACAATCTTTCATTTCATACCGGAAAAAATATTAAATTATACACTTGCTTTCAATATAGCTGTGATGTTTAAACATGTGGGCAAATGTTTAATCTTATCTACTTGTACTGCATGTCTTGAAGTCACCCACCACTAATGCTAGGATTATGGAAGATTGTCTTTTAAATTATAGAGGGAATTAGGAGTTTCCATGGACTTAACTTATCCCATCTTCAAATGGGAATCCAAAACAGTTTATATGAACTGCATTTTGGAGTGACCAAGTCAGATTCAGCTATCAAAGCAAGGGCACCTAATGCTGTTTGAAATACCCTATCTGGCCTCCAACTGCCATTCCATAAAGGCTTAAGCATCCTATGGGCTCTTTCATGCACAAATGGATGCCTTATATCACTGTGATGATTCAAAAATGCACTGACTGCATCCAGACTGCAGTCAATGACTACAAAACACCTTCATTACAAGATGAAAGCATTAAAAAGCTCCAGTAACTCTACTGACTTCACTTTTATTGTCATAATTGGAGTGTATAAAACCAGCATTCCATAGTTGCTTATATGCCAACACCTTAATTTTGGCTTTCTAATACACAGATGTATCTCACTCCTAAAATAAGTAACAGAAATTTACTTTTAAGTACATATATATATACTATATTATATATATACTAGAATATACTATACTATATACTATTATATATATATATATACTATACATATATGTATGTATATATACTAGAAAATTAAGCAACTACGTACTTGTAGTAACAGGAATATAATTGCCTATGCTCTACGCTTTTTAGAACTGCAGACAAGGACAAATCTCCAAAAGTATTTCTGTCTATGATTTGTTATTTAGTCTGGTTCAGATACCATCTCCAGTGAGGAGTCTGGATGGGGCTACCCAGACCCGAGGTCTGAAATATTTTATGAGTATGGATGAAGCCAGACTGTGCATCAAAGGCATAGAACAGACTGGCAGAATTTTTGTTTTGAAAGACATAGCCAGAACATGCCATAGTTAAGTAGCGACAGATCTCCCTAGTGAAAAAGCAATTTACAGTTTACAAGTTAAATGTAAGAAAACATGAAATTATGTCTTTCTGCCTTACCCACACTTTCCTGCAACCACACAGATGACAGCTCAGGTGCATCCACTTTTGAACACACAGAAACCATTCTTAGGTTACTCTGAATGCAAATGTGCAACTTTCTCCTTGTGTTATATATATAATAAATTTAGTATGGTGGCATCAGTTGACCAGAGTTCGTCTTATTCTGTCTTTTCAGCTTCATCCCACATTGAGGCATCCATCCACTTACTACAGCTTTCTTTTGGGAAAAATAACTAAGGCATTTAAGTCAGGCTCCACGGGAGGAGTAGATCTGCTGACTCTGGCTCCTGACTTTTATACACGCAGTAAAGTGCTATCAACTTATTGACATCATGTTGTCTGCTGAGTTTTCAGGAATTCTTTTCATGTTTCTTTTCTATATCTCAGTGCAAAGGAAATAATAGAGAAAGTAGCCAGTATTTCTGAATGCTCAGAGTGTAATGAATTATTAAAATATACACCTATCCAGCAGAATATATATACTATAGTTTTTCTTAATAAAATTGGCAAATGTGTATTTATAGCCTTTATATACAACATTATTCTCTCTTAATATCTCATATTTTGTAAATGGGGCTTTAGAAGCCTCCTGAGACATGCTGATGAAATATTGATTGTCCTTTTCTTTACTTTTCCCACTCCCCAAACCCTCATTATCACCTGCAGTATTCCTGATTTATATTTTTTATTATTATTTTGACAAATTAAAAACACTTCATACTGGTAAATAAATAGTAACAAGGGAGAATTTCATACACGCATATGTAAGGAAAAAAAAAAAAGCATGCAGCACATACATTTCTATTACTGCTGGGTGGGCTGAATTTTCAAGTTTTGGACACTAACCTCATCTTTGAATTCACGGACTGAATCCAGAATACAGTCCTTGATCATGCAGGCACATCATGGGATGTTCAATTTCAAGCTCATGAGAAATTGTAAGGAATTATGTTAATAATTCAAAATAGGTTGAAATGTTTATAGGCACTGTTCTACTGTGAAACTCATCTAAAAGCTGCTTGTTTCAGTCATTCTAATTCTTATTTTGGTGTAGCTTTTCTTTCTAGCATATTCTGAGTATTTTCTAACCTAGTCAAAATTTCATCCAGAAATTGAGCTAGAATATATACTGAAATCCACGGAAGTTAATATTTCAGGTTAAAGCTGTGAAATTTTCTTGTACATGATGAAGCCTAATAGATAAATATGCAATGCATTACCTATATACACTGTAAGTTGCGTCTGCAAAACTGCTACTGCGTTATTATAAGTGCATGGCTCATGAAAGCTGGTACAAAATTTTGTTCTTAGAAGTCAGAATCCAAAATGTTGACTGAGATAGCCTACTGGTACACCAGTTTAACTTTAGCTTTTAGCTTACGGTGTCCCAGGAGAGACTGCATTTAACAAATCCCTGTGGAGTATTCTCTATCAGTATCCCTCAATGTAAGGTGGTTCTGTTCCATTAAAAAAAAAAAAAAAACAAATCTAATCCAAACTCTAAAGAACATGGAAAAGTATGCCAGGTCTTGTGAAAAAAAGGCTTCAAATAATAATCGTTTTGATGTTCTATTATGATTACCTTTTTTTTTTTTTTTTTTAATAAAGCAATACAATGGTTTCCTTGAAAACATAGTGGTTGAAGTATTTTAAGAAGGAATACATCCTCAAAGAATGAAGTAGAAAATTAGTATCTAACAGTACCTAACAAGAACTGGTGCCTTTCTTTTTATACCATGAAGAGTGTGAATCTATGAATACTTCACAATCTATTTATTCTAGATTTAAAAATGTCCATAAAGATGATATGGACATTTTTTAATGTTCCATGTCAACAGAAAAAAAATTCCATTTTACAATTGCGTGTCACATTTGCATTGCAAACTCCACTGTGTTGAAGCAAGAGACAAACTAGCAGGTTGGTGACCCTTAGTATTTTCATTTAGTAAGAGAAAATAAAAAACGCAATGTACCTTAAAATGTTCTTTTAAATTATAACCCACAACACAGTCATATGTATCGCTGCTAACCCAAAATAAGGGAAACTTGTAAAATTGAATGCCAATCTTTAATATATACTGTAAATTCAGATTCCTATTCATATCTATCCACAACAACATTTTTGCAATACAGCAGAAATGACTCCAAAAATGCATGATTTGACTAGCAGTCTACATCAAACCAGCCAGCAAAGTTAGAAAAAGGGTTGTTTATGATACAGTGGTTATAACACAGTGCTAATTCTTGGTAATTTGCCACTGGAGATTAATTAATGCATAATTGTCTTGAACATTGTTTTATTTTGCTGGGGTCAGCAAATAAAAGGTTTTGCCAGTTCTTGCTAAAAGGTACTTTGGACTTCATGACTTGAACAAACTCATAGTGAACCCCCTATCTCACTGCTGTCACAAGCTCAACCAAGTGCTTGATTCTTACTCATAGGAGGTCAATGCCGTTCAGTCTCTTCCACCTCTGCAACAGCTTTTTGAACTCAATTAAACTGGAATACCAGATAACTACTGAAAATACATTTTATTTTTAAATTGACCTGAAGTCATAGAAATTATAGCCATACAGGTAAAGAACATATCTCTTTTGGATATTTGCCCTGCTAGCGATGGTACTGAATAGCCTTGACATTCAGTAAAGATTTGCAGACATTTGTTTATCTAGTGCTACTTTATGTCATTATTTTTATTACAGATACTCTCTTTTCTAGTGTTTTACTTGTTCTGGTTTTAAATGTCACAGCAGATGACTAGGGAGACACCTGTTACTTGTTTGCACAGGCTAAGAAGTAAATACCTGTTAACTATATCACTTCCTCATAGTCTTTTACAGTCCATTTACATCCACCTCGAATGAGTCAATTTCCTGGTTTCATTTCAGCTGATGAAATAGATCGCTTAAGAGGATAACATTTACAGATAGTATAGAGGTGGTAATGTCAAATTTAGCTTCTTTTAATCACTTTTATTCTTCAACACTGATCTTTAGACTTCGCAGGCATATAAGACATGCTTTTCTTCATGTCATACTCTGTGGAATACATTACACACCCCTCGTGATGATATAAAACACTCCTTTGACAGACTATGTAGTCGATGAATCTTCTACAGTGGCCCACAGGGGTTTGAAAAATATCGGAATGGTATCTTTTGCAATTACGGGAAACCTAGATGAGATTTAAGAATCATCAATAATTCCTACATGGATGAATTGGACTATGGCGCATTGAACATAATAAGTCCTGGCAGTGAGAATTTTAGGGATAAGTTCATCAGTGTAGATCTCTGTGATCACCACAAAGAACTTTCCTATTTAAAACTAATTAACATACTGCTTTATGATAAGATCCCATAACACATACACTTAAAATAAAACATGCACACCTGCTTTCAAAAACTCTGAACCAAAGCTTGTCATCCCAGGCATGGAGTACAATTGGTCACTATTGTTGGACCTGAAATCTCGGTGTAAAAACAGAGATCTGTAACAATATATAATTTATTTTGGACTGTGAAATAAAACCTCAATTTTTCTATTATTTATTCTAATGAAAAATAATTAGAATACATTCGAGTTGGAAAAGTGAATATAAAAATTTGCTACAGATTTATTGAATAATACCATGATCTGTTTAAGGTAGTAGGTATTCAGGTGCCTACTGCTGTCTGGATGCCTAAAAGTTTGCATCAAGTACAGTTTCAGATGCCTGAATTCATTTTTTTCTGTCCATTCAAGGGATCTTTCTCAGGTCTCTTTCCATTGCTACCAGACCATTGGGATGCAATCCCAGATGATACTGCACATCTTCGCCTAGGCAAAAAAAAATTTGAACCTCAGAAGTCTGGAACTGTATGACTGGAAAAGCCTAATTCTCCATCAATTGCACTAGGAAGAGCTATCTATGCATTTCTCACCTATTTCTTTGCATAATAAGAGTTCTTAGTAAGCAGAATAAAAACACAAGAATAAAAATATCCTACTCAAGAAATTATGCTCTAATAAAATACATATTTTTTCTTGTGTTAAGGAAAAGATAAGAAAGGGTTAATCAGGATGAGAGTCAGTGATCTTACTGCATTAAAAACAGCATAGTATGATGTATTTAAAAAAAAAAAAAAGCAAAATATGGAAAAGAAAAAGATCAGTTAAGAAGCTTCATAAGCACAATAGAAAATCAAAAATATCTTTTTAGAAACAGAAGAAATCACACTGTTGCTACTATTTAAACTATGTATTTTTATAAGGCAACAATGAAAATTCACATGACTTTTTAGAGCATCGCAAAAGGAGGACTATTGACAATGAAAAATACTAAAATCCATCCTGATCTCTAATTCAGCTTTTGATCTCTAAATTTTACATGAACTCCTTTACTTAGGGCGATCATTTTAGCATTTCTTTTTCTTGGTGACAAAATGAGATAACTAGATGTCATCCTTAAAGCTGCATGTCTCAAACAACGTTTAACAAATACTGGTTTCTGATTTTTCCCATAAAGTGTTATTTAAGGATTGCTAAAAGGAATAAAACTTAATGATCAGAAAAACTGCAATCTCGGGGGAAAAAGGTATCAAACAAATGTTATTGCACACACACACACAAAGCACAGAAAATGAAATGCTCTTCAGTAATATTTTTCATCCTAAAGGATAAAATGATACTAAACAAAAATGTGAAGAATCAGCACACACATAGTCACTTTCATATTTACTGGTTAGGATTTGCAGTCATGTATACATAAGATAATCTAAAAAATTATATTCTTTTGCTAAATATTTGTGTTTTTAGTAACTGGCTTATTAAGAAGTCATCTCACCTACGCCAACCAGAGAAGTTAAAAATGTATTCACTTTGAGCCTGAGCTGGATGGACAGTAATGAAAATCTTTTAAAAATTGAAAACATTTTAAATTCAACCATCTTGTCTTCTGGGGTTTTATTCTTGCAATTTCTCGTGATTTTGATACAATTTATTATGACACAAACTCCCTTGTAGATATAGATTTACTGTAAAAATCTCTTTCTTAGACGCTTCAAAAAAGAAAGGCTAAACTCTGAGTTACATTAAGTCACTCATCCTTTACATTCTAATAGATTTTTCTCCTGTTGTGGGGTTTGCCAATGACCAGTGCATACAAGAGAAGCCCTAGAATCTAAATAATAGTTTCCATTGCATTCTGAATCATTTGTTTTCATTGCTGTTCTTGTGTCTCTAGCTCTCAGCTGTTAATGAGATCAAGATAGATTTCCACTGAGACCACGACTGTAGTGCCATTAGTTTTTAATACGTCAAAACCCCATGCAACCTCCTCATAAAACCTCCTTCAAACGCTTTTGTAATTTAATAAGACTTTTGTAGAATCCCTTTTTATATAAAATATTTTGATCAAATTCCATCTCATAGTCCATCCAGCTGTAACATGTGCAGTTGTTTTATGAAAATATGAAGGGTTGTATTTCATGCAGCGATATGCACTTCCACATATCCTAAGTATGACCGTCAAACTGACAGCTAAAGAAAATGTCACTGAGAAACTGGAATAGAAATCAGTTTTAGTAAAACAGACAGGAGTGTTAGTTCAACTGCAAATTTCATTCCCTTTTCAGCAAGCTTGAAATGTCGTGACAAATGATAAGCATATTTAGGATGACTGAAATAAATGTCTTTGTGTTAAAAAAAAAAAAATCTTTATTGAAGAAATTTTCTTGATATGACTGTCTTAAAAAATAATCCCACCAAACTCATTCAAGACTTTCTCATTCACCTGTGACTGAACCGGATGACAAATGCTCAGGCTGGTTCAAATTCTTCTGGAAGCAAGGGAAAGAATCTGTAATGGACAGAAATTCAAGGTCTTTAAGGCTGGTCAAAAAAGCCCTGAATTATTTTGAGCCTTAAAAACAATACTTTTGTGTAAATTCAGTAAATCCAGTAGAAAGTATTTCACAAAACAACTTGTAATTCACTGTAGTTCTGGAGCACCTTTGATTCTAGTCACAGCCTTTCTATTATACACACTCTTGCCAGTGAGTGACATCCAATTCCAAAGTCCCTTCTGGTTCTTGAGTGATGAGGGACATCGCCTGCTATTTGGACAACTCAATATCTTCTTTAAAGGAGAGGCTGTCTAGCTGAAAACTCACATTAAGAATAGTAAAAGAGTGTGAATTAAGTGAGGAATCATTGGAAAGATAAAAACGAGCAACAGATTTTGAGAGAAGTTTAGACCACACAGGACTGGATGAGAAGGCTTTTACAATTTGATGAATACACAGAGAGTTCCTTTAGGATGCAGTGGGGAAAGACAAAGAGGATTTAACTCTAGCCAGTTCTCTGTTTTCATATACCAGGTTGAATCGCAGACAGGTGGAAGAAAACATTTAAGTAACATGGATCAAAAAATGTACATTTTGTATGATCAGAACACGCTCTTCAGAGTCTGATTCGCTCCTAGATAGAGAAATAAAACCAACAAACAAAATAAAAAACAAATAAATTTCTATAGAAGAAAAAAATATCCCATTCAAGACAACCAGACAATTCAACAAGTGTGATTCAATGTCATTCTTATTATATAGCAAGGCATGAAACAAACTACTGTGCTGGCAAGCAAGTCTACCTGTAGTTCAGTGTCATAGCAACAGAGGTTGACCTCACAGACACTACAAAAATTGGAAGTCTTTGAAAATGTCAGACAAACCAAGGTCCTGCTTGCATATTCAGCCATCAAAAGCAAATGACTATTGACACAGGACAGCTCGGAACCCTGATACACACAAAGCTCTAGAGTCTACAAAGTCGACACGTGTAAGAGTGATATAACCTGTAGGCGTAAAGATGCCTGGCACGCCTAACCTGTCTCTAACTTCTGTACACTATGGGTATAACATAACTTCCATAGAGGCAAGTTAAGACATGGGCAACATACACATTCACAGTGTAGTCTCTTTGCGTGTCTTGCATTTGAACAGCACTTTCCAGGAATGCTTGCATTAAGAATATGAAGATTTTAAATGCCTTCCTACCCTACTGCTCTTAAACCTTATAATATTACCAAATAGTAATGGGCAACAAAAAATAAATCTTCATACAGTGTAGAACATGAACCTTGACATATTCATTCATTCATTTTCAATAAATCTTTATCTGTGTATTTTAACATTACTGGGTTGGATATGCCACATGAGTACAACACTGAAAGGTAATGATAGAACACACCTCAGGAGTACTACAGAGCGTAAGCATTGCTTTCTGTGAAATCAGAAGTGTATTTAAGTAGCAGAGGCAATGAACATGCTAGGAAGATATTTATAATTTAATCAGTATTACCACCTTTAAGGACTCTGACATGAATTACAGAAGCTATTATGATCATTAAGAACCAGACCAGGAGGAACTTTCCTTATTTACAATTTAAATTCAGACTGGGAATGAAAAATTAAATGTGAATATTTTACCCTCTTATCCTTTATGGGCAGCAAGCTATATCATATAATTACCCCAAAATATTATTTATGATCAGTAAGCTGTAAAACAGTAAAGTCTGGGCCTAAACTTACAGTAGAATTGGAAGGAGTTCATTATTACTTATTTAAAATCCAAGGAGCAGAAGCAATATGAAGTAAATCACCACCACATACCTTGCTGTGCTTGAACAGTTCAGCTTCTTCTCAGAATTTCTACAAACACCACTAGTTCAAACAAAAGGGAAGCAATCACCACCAGCAGCATTAAATCTGCTGTATAGTGGCCAGTGATGGGCCACTGTGATGGGAACAGCATGGATCTGCATCAGAGGGAAGATCGGGTGGATGTTAGGAACAGTTTTTTCATCAGAGGGCAGTGGGCATGGAACAGGCTGCCTAGGGCAATGGGCACTTCTCCAAGTGCAGGAGTTCAAGGAGTGTTAGGCACTGCTATTAGACATAGGGTTTGGATTTTGGGTGGTCCTGTGTGGAGCTGGGGGTTAGACTGAGTGGTCCTTGTGGGTCCCTTCCAACTCAGGTTATTCTGTGATTCTATGAAGTCATAGAAAATCGATCAAGTAAAATTTTTTACATAATCCTTAACATCTATTTTTTTCATTTGTTCTGGTTTAGGGTATTACAAAAAAGAGTGAATCAGATTTAGGTAATGAAAACATGCTGAATTTTCCCAAGGTGGTTCTTTGACCTTTTATATTTCTAAAAATCCTAGGTATTTAGTTTTCAGCTAAGAGTTATGTCACATAATTCTTGCTTATGCATATGTATATAACTGAAAAATTCTTAATTTCAGTGAAATTGTTGTTTCCCAAAGAGATAGGCTTTATCTAAGCACATTATCATAGTACACATTCAGTATAAAAAGTAATTGAAAAACAGTGTTCTCCAGTATAGAAAAAAATGAAGCAATATTTTTCCACAGTCAATAAATTTGTTTCAGTGTTAGGAAATTTGCTCTCTTATGGTGTATGTTCTAATGCCCAGATCATAGACTAGCAAAAATCTACACAATATTCTGGGACAAATCTTTAACTCTGCTCATGAAATCACTACAAACAAAGATGCAAGCAAACAGTAACCTTCTATAAATAATTCCTAACTTGGAATGCATATAGGCTGTCTGCCTAAGAAAGGATGAAGGAGAGCAATTTTTTTAGCAGATATTTCATTACAAATAATTCTGCAGTATTAACTAATTTTGGTTTTAAGAGCTGCCAAAAAGCTGACCATGAAGCAGCAATGCAACTTTGAAGAAAAAGAGGCCAACAGCACCCTGGATTGCATGAGGGTGCCAGCAGATCAGGGAAGGTCTACACTTGTAATGCCACATAATGTGCTGGGTCCAGTTCTGGGTTCTCCAGTACAGGGGATACATAGACTTACTGTAACAAATCCAGTGAAGGGTTGCAAAGTTGATTAAGGGACTAGGGCATCTCTCCCATGAGGAAAGACTGAGTAAGATGGGACAGCCCAGTGAAGAGAAAAGAGCATGGCCAGCAGGTCAAGGAAGGCGATCCTCCCCCTCTACTCTGCCGTGGTGAGGTCACATTTAGAATACTGTATCTGGTTCTGGGCTTCCCAGTACAGAAAAGAGAGGGACTCCTAGGAGGAGTCCAGCAGAGGGCCACGAAGATGACAAAGGGCCTGGAGCATCTCCCTTATGAGGAAAGGTGAGTAACCCAGATCTGTTCAGCCTATGGAAAAAACTGAGAGGGGATCTGATAAGTGTTTATAAATATCTAAAGGGAGGTTGGAGGCAAAAATGGATGAGGCCAGGCTCTTCTTCGTGGGGCGAAGCAGTAAGACAAGGAATAATGGCCTAAAACTTGTATATAGGAAGTTCCATACAAACATGCAGAAGAACTTCTTCACAATAAGGGTGACGGAGCCCTGGAACAGATTGTCCAGAGAGGTTGTGGAGTCTCCTTCTATGGAGATATTCAAGACCCATCCAGACACCTACCTGTGTAGGCTGTCCATCTGGACACCTACCTGTATTGTAGGGTATCTACTTTAGCAAGGGGGTTGGACTCAATGATCTCTTGAGGTCTCTTCCAGCATCTGCAATTCTATGATTCTGTGAAGGTTCACAAGGTGTCGTATCCATGTGTACAGATGGTCAGGAGGAGAAAAAAAGACAAAGCCAGGCTCTTTCCTGTGGTGCCTAGTTAAAAGACAAAAAACGATTAGCATATATAGAAATAAAGAAATCTGTTTAAAATATAAGAAAAAAGAAAAAAAAAAAAAAAAGTGAAAGTGTTAAAACATTAGAACTGGTTGCCCAGAAGGTTTGTAGTCTCCATCCTTGGAGATCTTCAAAAGTGGACCTGACACAGCCATGAGCAATATGCTCTGGCTGACCCTGCTTTGAAAAGAGGGTTGGATTACATAAGTCCCCAAAGATCCCTATCGTCCTGAGCCATTCTATGACTCTGTGAAGCTAAATCTAAATCACAGAAGCCAGTCTCTTAGATGAAAAATCCCTAAGTGGGTAATAGCTATACAGTATTTTATTTTTATGAAATCTTTATGTATTGTGACTTATTTTATTTTTCATACAGATTTGTTGCTAATAGAGTTGTTCCATAGTGTTTAGTTTTCCTTGAATATCCTTCATATACTACTGTATGTTGCTTCTGTTTAGAACAGTACCTTCTTCAGCCCTGAAGATGGCCAGATATCACAGTAATACTGTATGACTGTTTCAACAGATTTGATTATGATTATTTGATACTACCCTGAATGGGATTTATAATGACAAATAAGTTTCACACCCCAGAGTGCAGACAAACAGTAAACTGCTTGTCATTAGGAGGAAAATCTACATTTGTTTTCCTTACTATATTTTACACTGAGCTTCACTTTAAAATTCTATATTCAATATTGAAGAAAATGTGCATCAAGAGGATGTATGAAAATTAACATGTTGCTCAGCTTATACTGAGAAAATTTATAGTACCAGATTTTGAAAACAATAGTGGAAAGAATACGGCAAGGAAAACTACTTCTGTTTCATTCTGAAAATCTGAAATTTACCTGCAGGCCTCATCACATTTCTAGTTCTGCTATCCTTTTAAAACAAGAGTGCAGAGACAACAGTGAAGCCAGCAGCCTGATGAGCATTTTTCTTTTGTCTATCAGTGGAGTATGAAGTTCTCTTAGATGAACTCTGTGACTGAGACCACGAGGAATTTACATCTCCTGTATATTAACATCAGACCAGGTATTTCCTTAATACCATTAACAGAAGTATACAAAGCCACAGTCTCTCTGGATTTCTTAGCATGTACACATTCAGTGCAGGGGCAAGAATTGTTTCTTGCAGAATAACACTACTGTATGATCTCTGAAAAGAGACTCTTGCCCACTAGAGACCTACCTGAGAGGAGTGAGCAAGCCAGGTTAATGCTATTCCTCCCACGCAGCTGCATCCATGGTGTGAAGCAGCACTCTTGGCCATCTGCGTCGAAAGGTGCATGTTGCTTGTCCTGAGCTAACCTTGCAATGTCCACAAATTCAGCAGAAAGCAAACGTGAAACAACACTCTTACAGGAGAAGGAAAAGCTATATACATTCAGTGGAAGATATTTATAAAACTGGAGAGCAACAAAAATAAACACAACCTTTTTTTTGAGCTTATGCTCAAAAAGTATCTTTATTTCTTCAGCTGAGTCAGTGCTGAATGCCAGTGCAGTGCTGTCTTACTACCACACATCTGAGTTGTTTCATCCCAAGCATTGTGTCAGAGGATTGTTTACTGCCACAGTATTTATCCATTGAGTACCAGCACAAATTATTGTTATAAATGTCTTTTCCAAAATACTATTCTAAGTACAACATTTTATAATTCCTTTTGTAACGTAGGGAGGTTAGAACTGATTATTAAAGTCATTAACCCAAAAATACATTCTGAGATCTTTTTTAAAAATAAAATGATTGACTGGGAAAAAAGCTATAGGCCATATCCCTTTATGTTTAAGACACTTGTCTAATAGCTTCATTTAATAATGTACTTTTTTTTTAAAAAAAAAAAAAACATAGGAATTGCATTTGCAATTACATTTATATTTGCATTCTTCTATCCTGGCTCCATGGATGAGTTGAGGCACCTCAGAGTGCTTACTGAGGCTGTGACACAAGTAATAAAACAAATCACTCAAATGGGCTGAATGGATAGAGCTGTGTAAATAAGAATTTCCAGGCTTCTGCTGTTCACACCAGGTTGTGCTGATGTGTTTCTAGGAGCAAACCAATCCTCTCCTGCTGCTTATAAAATTTTCAGTCTCAGAACAATTTGGAGCAATTTCTTGTATAGAACAAAATGCTACAGACGGTATGTTTCGGAAGCATTAAAAGTTAAAGGAAGCATAGCAGAGGGTTTGGTTGGCTTTCCCTCACTTGAAAACAACATAGGATATTCCACTGACATGACTAGCTAACATATCATTTCTTAGATACCTTTGGGTAGCAGAAGAGTATCACTTGACTTCAGTGTTTATGATTGAAACTTTCTTGTTCTTTTAGTTTATGATGAGACCTGAGTCCATGATTTTTTCCTCTAAAATACATTTGAATTAATTTACACATGAAAGAGCTGTAAACTATCCTACATTTGCTATGCAGTAGGAGTGAGCAATTCTATTTATGGAATCATTTTTCAAAGGTGAAGAACTTTCAAAATACCTGTAAGTGCCCTGCCTATATCTTCTTTTTTTTTTCTGGATTCCATCTCAGCTTAGTCTAATCTTTAAGAGAGAAGAAAATAGACCATAGTCCTGGAAATAAATTCTATCTACTAATTACAAAATTGATTCTGTAATGATCTTCAAGTGTTTTTATCTTTGATTTGATATTTTAACTTAACTCACTATTTCTTTAGAAAAAGAGAATCTTTACATTACTGTTTTTATTAATGACATCTATTAAGAACCATCTAATATTCAACATTCAGCTGTCCAAGGGCATTGACATCAAAAACCATATCGGCCACTAAGGTGTAATTATTTCTGCTGTGATGCTCCACAGTAATCCTGCAAAGGAATGCCTCATTTAACTCCAAAAATAGGGACATTTAAAACATTAACCACCATCAGTCCAAAACTGAAGGACAAATAAAGCACATGGAGGAAAATAATCCCTAAAGTAAATCCTGTTATTTTTGATCCAGATTGGCTGAATGAAAAGATTTACAATATTTGCAGAGATGTGACTGTATAGACACAATGGAGAGGACACTAAATTGAAGAATACAGACAGAACAAGTGAAGAGAGATAGGCAGGATTTACCCAAGTCACTTTGCCACTCAATGCAGCATTTTCTACAATGAAAGCAAAAGCTGTGTCCATTTTTGCAGTGGTTTATAGACTTGGCTGTGCATGCTATCCCACCCTATCCTACTCAGCTCTCAGAGCTTGACACACATACCAGGTGTGTATATTCTCAGATTATAGAAAGCTATAAACTTATGTCATACTCAAAACCTCAGAATTAAATATTTCCAGGCCTCTCCTTTTCTAGTCCTCAGGCAAGATTACACAGTGCATTTTGAATCCACACAGCTAAACTTTGTCACTGAAACAGGATATTTGCATCCATATTGTACCTTGGGATAATTCTGGGGCTAAAGGCAATTCCTCATGCTTGTGAATTGTCCAGAGAGTGTTTGCTAACTGGGGCAAAATGAGTACTAAGGAACATCATAACAATTTATCATATAGGACAATAATAAAATAATGCTTAAGCTGATGCTCTGGTGGTTTATGTTAAAAGTTTATATGTAGCCCTCTGGTTTGGTCTCCCATCTCAGGATGAATTTCTCTTACTTCCAGCAAACTGCAATAAATCCTGTTCTCCATCATTCTCCATCAAGTTCTAGATCAACATAGATTCATAGGACGATAACAAAGCTCACCACAAAACTTTATTTCACTGTTCTGCCTTCCCTTTCTCAACAGAACAATCCCAGTGGAACAAATTAAAACAGTTTTCAGGAATGTATAAATGGATTTCCTTTCTGATCAGTGGCAGAAATAGGAGATCTAAGACCCCACAGAGAAAAAGTGGGAGCAAACAAGGAACTGACTATGGATAATCAATGATTTTCACTAATATCTTCACACATCCTTTCCCAAGAAAATTTCACACAGTCATCAGGTACATAATTTTTCCTCCATATTTCTCTAAGAAATTCCTCTTTTATTGAATGAAGGTGAGAAACAGAAAGGAAATATTATAAAGTTGGCTCTTTGTCCAAGTTTTAGTCAGAAATGGTAATTTTTAGAAACAATCCTTTTAAATTATCCCTCGTAATGTGAGGTTAATTATTGCCTAGATATCTGAAGTAAAGGCTAGAAAAGGCACTTACATTAACTGAGTGTTCCTTCAACTCATGGTGAAGTTGCTCCAATGTTTTATTTACCCTGCCTTGATGGTTTGTTTTAAATGAATTTGAGTAGGAAATTCAGCTACAAATTTCTTAACACTTTTTTACTGAGCATAAAAAGGAAGAGATTTTCTAACTTTTTTATCAAGTTTTATAGACTTGGTCCCATTTAGTTTTCTCATAAGAATGATAAGTCATTTTTTTTTTTTTTTTTTTTTTTTT
>JACDJE010000577.1:0-68523 GCA_016647715.1 Pavo muticus | reverse complement strand
AAAAAAAAAAAAAAAAAAAGTATAGAAGTAAGCATAACAGCGATCCTGAATCATAAAAGCATTTCAACAATCATTTATCACTCAAAATATATTTGTACACCTTTGCTGCACTATTACACATTAGTTCAGTTGCTGCAATGTGTTCATAATCACTGGGGAGGAAAGGAATATTTAAACAAAAGTGACAATCTAAGAAAGGTTCTTTAATTCCTATTCAGTATACAGGAAAAATAAAGATAGATATATATGTATGTATATATAGAGAAAGAGATAACAAGAAAAGTCATAATTTTATTATAATCATTATATTATTGTTCTTGCAGCCCAGAAGGCCAACCATATCCCGGGCTGCATCAAGAGAAGTGTGACCAGTTGCTCAAGAGAGGTGCTTCTGCCCCTCTACTCTGCTTTCATGAGACCCCACCTGGAGTACTGCATCCAGTTCTGGGGCCCCCAAGACAAGAATGACATGGAGCTGTTGGAGCAGGTCCAGAGGAGGGCCATGAAGATGATCAGAGGGCTGGAGCATCTCCCCTACAAGGACAGGCTGTGAGAGTTGGCGCTCTTCAGCCTGGAGAGGTGAAGGCTATGGAGGGACCTTGTAGTGGCCTTCCAGTACTTGAAGAGGGCCTACAGAAAATCTACAGAGGGACTTTTCTGGGGGCATGTAGCAACAGAGAAAGGAGAAATGGCTTTAAACTGGAAGAAGGTAGATTTAGATTAGATGTCAGGAAGAAATTCTTCACTGTGAGGGTGGTGAGACACTGGAACAGGTTGTCCAGCCAATTTGTGGATACCCCCTCCCTGGAAGCGTTCAAGGCCAGGCTGGATGGGGCTGTGAGCAACCTCGTCTAGAGGGAGGTGTCCCTGCCTGTAGCAGGGGGTTGGAACTAGGTGATCTTAAAGGTCCCTTCCAACCTAAAACATTCTATGATTCTATGATATCACTGGTAACCCACAACCTCAGTTAGCTATTCCAATATTATCAGGATAAAAGAAGACATAAGGGATATCATATCATCCAGAAAAATAATCCAAAAATTTCAGTCATCATATATCATGGCCTACAGAGTTGCTAGTTCAGTATTCACATAATAAAGCATCTCTCTAAAACACTGAAAACACCTAAGAGTTTCACATGCTTGCATTAATTAAGCACCTCTACAATGAGATACACCAACAGCTGGGCAGTTTTGAAAATTATTTTCAGTAGCCATATGATTAAGCCAGTCTATAAAGAGTCTATTACACCCTTATTGTCATATAAGAATACAATATTGAAAAGCTTATGTCCAATATTAAAACAGCTGCATTTCTCTATTTAAGCAGGCAAATGATTTTGTATCTCTCAGTCCATCTCAGATGTAAAGAGCCAAATTTTAGTCAAAGGTTCCAGTTAAGCAAAATATCCTAATCTTATTGATACTGTGCCTTGTTATCCTTGTTAATAAGAAACTGGCTTTTATCTCTTTGACCGATAATCAAAAAATTGATATTTAAGAGAATACACCTTAAACAGTAAAGAAAAGTCTGTCCATTTGTAAATAAAATGCAGTACCAAGTTACACCACATAAACCGTGACCAGGTGAAAAGGTAAATTATTTTTTTCTCGGATAAAATCTAATAGGCTTTACAGTACTGGTTCTGAGGCTCACGTGACTAATGAAAGCCAGATGCTTTCTGTGAAAATCATGCTGTGCTACTCAGCTTTGCCACATTACCCATTTTCACAGTCAGAGACAGAGCATATAGCAGGAGGAGTGCCATCATTTCTTTGCATAAAAGGCTATAGATTTCCCCTGAGATAGTTAAGAAAGCATGTTTAATACATATCTAAAGAGAAAACAGTCTGACGAATGACGCCTGTCTGCAATAAGCAGAAACGTGCATAGGAGTTAAAGAAAGGCAGACTGTTCACAAAGAAGTGCAAAACAAAATTTATGCTGGCAGTGAAAGCTTCTGCTATCACCAACACTGAAGTGATTGTGAAACAGAATCAGTTGCTGCTGACTTTGCTCTACAGCTCACCTGCCCTTTTGCATGACCTGTGCACTAAACTTCATCTCTTACATACTCAGAGAAAGAGGTGATTTACTGTCGTTTCTTAAAGCTGGAGAACATTTTAGTTGACTACCAATGCAGATTATCAACAAAGATTCACCAAAACTGGAAACAAGAAGATCTTGTCAGTGTTAGTTTTTGCAAGGACATTTTTAGCTCTGAATGTAATCTCATCAAATTTACACCACACGTAAAACAAGGGGGGAAAACTCACATGCCTATATTTTTTGACACAAACTCTTGCTTTTATAAATCAAATAATCTTTTAATTAATATATACTAATATGTTTAGATATAGACTGCTGTTAACCTATAAGTAATCTTTGTGGAGAAATTATTGTGACTTTAGCATGAATAAACTGAAACAGTAACCTGGATATCACTGGACGTTTTACTTGACTATTTTTGTGGGCTAAATATTTACCAAACTTACAAATAACAATGAGGAATTATTATTAGTTACTAGCTGGCTGGCTAGCCAAATTTCCCACAGTTGACAAACCTGTCTCACTACTTCTGGCTACGCCTCAGGCCATTGAAGACTTCACCAAATATGCAACAAGAAAACAAAACTAAGCACTTTTTTTGGACTGATATCTCCCGCTTACTGAATTAACTTGTATTGAAAAAATCTTGGAGACCAAACAGCAACATTTTATACCAGTGCCTGTAACACATTCTACTTCAGCTGACCTTATTTTGTGTTAACATTGAGTAGGTGGTGTATTTTAAAAAACATACACACACAAACACAAAAGAATAAATATTTGTTAATAAAATCATTCCTTGTTCTGTATCACCTCACAGGTTCCTCTTTTCAGCAAAATAAAATAAAATAAAATAAAAAATAAAATTAAAAATTAAAAAAAAACCACTTTGTCAGATCTTACTGCACAAAATGTACCTCTGACCAGAATGAAGATACTGTTGGTCCCCTACTATTCTTTACTTATAAACCACATAGAAGTACATTATAGGCAGTTCTTTCATTCCACTAAAGGCTTATTTCAGGTCACCTTATATAATATCTTTCAGGCCTGTTAAGGATATCGTGCTGCTTTTCATGCTTGAATAACTTCACTTATGGGAGTTTTTTCTGATTTACACCCATGTAATGGAGCACAAGATCAGGCAGCTGTTCCTTCCCAAGAGACAAGAATTAACATTCCAATTTCAGGGAAAATCTATTGCAAGGCAAGTAAAGACCTTGCAATGTCTTGGTGTTAATGTGCTCTATCCCCTCCATGCTAATCATACCAGAATCATGTCCCAGCTGATGGAAACAGTTGTAGCTTCAAAATTTCACCTGAGTTATACCATTCTCACTAGCTGAACACCCAACCGATCATTCTATAGCACAGCATGCAGCACACCAGAAGGTGTATAATCAATTCTTTACATAGTTAAATGAGGAAAAATACGTTAATGGAACATTATGGCAGTAGTGTTATGCACACAGCAGACAACATATTTAAAATTATAGCCCCCTCAAGCAATTTTAACTCGTCTGCTTTGTGGTAATATATTAAAGCATTAAAACTAATATTATGTGCTCCAAAACAGGATATAGCATAAGTGCCAGGGGATCGAGATATCATCACTGAGGGAACTGTAATTATTAATTTGTTGATTTTGGTGAAGATAAAATCTATTTTCCATATTACTTTCCTTATTTATTTTATTATTTTCTTCAATTTTTAATTTTATTATAATTATTGACACTTTACTAAGGAAAAATGTCTATTGATCCCATGCATTTGTCTCCAACTCTTGAGAGAAAAAAATTCTTACATGAAGACAAGTTATACAACATACCACAGAGAATAATTCACAAATCAGCAGCACAAAAAGCGCTACAATATAGCTGTAGGCAGAAAAGACAAAGTCATATGGCTCTCTTCAGTCAAGGTCCTCCCAGCAGAAAAACGTAATACTCAGAGTGGTATGAAATGTTTTGTTTCCAAATTGCTGTTAGTCTCAAAAACAGCCAAGATCTGGGAAATTCACAGCCAAAACCAAAATATGAATTTAATCTTTTCAGATTTCAAAAAAATATTACATGTTGTATTATACTATCTCATGTGAGTCCCATTTCCACTGAAGAGTGCATGAAAATGCTTATAACTGAACATGATACGAAGTTATGTGTTTACCATTTGTGTTGAAGAAATTTGCAAGAAGGTGTTTTTATTCTAGAAAGAATGAAGCATAGAAACTTATAAACAACCTTGTGTGGTTTGAATGCACAATTAACTCTCACAAAATCAACTCTTTATACCCTTTCAGATATATTTTATCCAAAGCAGCCTTAAACAAAGATAAATAAACTCTTATAAGTTAAAAAAAGAATTTATTCAGTCCAGTAAAGTGATGGATGATACAGGGCTGCAAGGTAACTAATTATTAACTGTAATATTAAACAAGTAGTTAACAGAGATTAATCTTCAAGTCAGTTTACAACAAGCACAGATAACTCATTAAATCACTGTTTTTTATTTGGGCCAGAATAATAAGAATGATGCACAATTCTCATTAATGAGGATGTTATCTCCTCTCTGCATGAAAACTTATGATTTTTTTTTAACATCATGTTTGATATGTACAAAAAAGGCTATGAAACAGATGGATCTTAATTGGACAAGCAGCTAGAATTTACAGTTAAACATGAATTAGTGATTAGTTTTCTTTTTTAACATTAACCTTTACTATGTTTCTCTGCAAGAATGTAATTTCCGATTAAAATCACCTTTTTTTCAAGTTGACGAATTATTGATTCAGTGTTTATTCAACAAATTTGTTTTTAAGTGTTAAACATGGAAATCCACATAATATCGTAGACTCTTTCAGAAGTCTGATAAAACGGAAGATTTACTCTTGTAAAAAAGTATAACTCTAAAAATTTGTTCTCTTCTGATATGTTGCATTTGTTTTGAACCTTAAAAAGGTTTTAAACTATAGTCCAAATACTGCATTAACAAAAATTTAAATACATAAAGAATATTGTCTGGGAAAATAATCTAGATAGGTTTTTTTTTTTCTTTTTTCTTTTTTTTTTTTTTTTAAGAGAAATATTCATGACAGTACAATTCTATTAACATGCAAATATATGTCCATGCCAATAAGCTGAGTCTATAATGTGGAGTTATTTCTTGGTGTTCACAGTAACCCCTTTCAGTAATATTCTTCTGTGAAGTTACAGCATTACAACAAATTTATCTGTGAGAATTTCAGATCCTTATTCAATATATTTTGCGATTTCTCTTTTTTGTACATTTCCAACTGAATAGAAGAAGCAATGATTCTTGTTTTCCTCTAAAGACAATTCTGTCATGTCTGAATTATAGAAGTTTAGAAAATAGTTTCTATCAGTCAACATTTTAATTGAGTAATTTTTAAGATGAAATAAAACTATTTACAGACAAGTATTTCTCTACAGATTTGTGACCAGGACAATTCAATTTCCTTCTTAGCTGTATCGACCCTCTCCAGCTATGCTTCAAATCTACTCTTGGAAGCTGCCTTTCATTTAAGTTTCTCTTGTTTTCAGTCTTGACCTCTAGGTCAAGCTGAGAAAGATGCTGGTTGAGAAAAATAAGCATGAATAAATCATGCGCAATTCAGTAAATTTACTATGTACAGGACATCAATCAGCTAAAATTTTGCAGGCTCAGTCTGAAGGCATACCATCCACATCTATGTCCTGAGCAGCTCATCTAGACAACTAGCAATATTTTACTTATATTACATTTCTAAAGTGAAAAGAAGATGACTCATTTTCCAAAACAAATCTGTCTCCACAGCCTTAACTTTTCATATTGGAATACTTAGAATTCAATGAACAGAGATTAGAATCTTTTATGTTGGAAAATACCTCTAAGGTCATTGAGTCCAACCATTAACCTGGAACTGCCAAGTCTACTACTAATACATGTTCCTAATCACCACACCTACATGTTTTTCAAATATCTCCAAGGATGGTGACTCAACTGTTTCCCCGGGCAGCCTGTTCCACTGCTTCACAACCTACTCTGTGAAGAATATTTTCCTGGAATCTAGCCTAACACCCACATTCCCACCTTCCACCCTCAATGCAACTTGAGGCCATTTCCTCTTTTTTCCTGTTGCTTGTTGCTTGGGGGAAGAGACCAACTGCCACCTCACTACAACCTCCTTTGAGGTAAGTGTGTAGAGTGATAAGGTCTCCCCTGAGCCTCCTTTTATCTAGGCTAAGTAACTCCAGCTCCCTTCACCAGTTTCATCACCCTTCTTTGGACAAACTTGATCACCAAAATATTCTGTGTCAAGCTCTCATTTTGACCACATACTGTCTAAAACAACTATTTATTCTGTTTGTTTTGGATGAGATAGGAACAGTTTCACATTCTCCAAAGCACTCACAATTCTACAGATTTCTGCTGTACCTCTGTCCCTCATCAGTCTTCTCTTTTCTTTCATGGAACCCTTCACAATGAATATTTATACTATGCCTTTGTTCACCTTGATAGCTTTCAGTCTTTTCACTTCTAACTCCTTGACATAGCAGACTCAAAAAGTACATATCCTTCAGGAATGTGCATCAGAGGTTTATACAGTTATATCAATTATATTTTGGTTTCTTTTTTGTTTATTTTTATCCTAATAATTCAGAACACTTTTTCAGTTACTGGCCACTGAGCTTATGTTTTGCTATTACAAATCTAGAATTCCATTCCTGCACTACAGTGTTTGGAAATGGATTGTCAGTTCAAAGCATATCTGTGTTTCCCTTGTTTCCTCATATCTCACTTTCTCACCCATATCTCTGCCACTTCATAAATCAGGCACTCAGCATCTTGAGGTTCTTCTGTAGTTCACCATTGGTTTCCATGCTTATGAACTCGACAATCTGAATAACTAATTACTGATATGTCATGATTTATTGTAAATAATTAATAAATTTATTGAAAAATGTAGATCCCCATAAAATGTCCTAAGTGTCTTCACAGTAGAGACTGGACATTCCATTGTTTGCTTCCTATAAACAGTTTATTAAGAGATTTTGGTAGTGATGATGCTTTTTATAAACCTAAGTATTAATTTGCATACCCCTTATTTACTCATTCGAAGTCCAACAGATTCATAACAGATGCCTTCCCATTACAAAATAGTTTTCTTTTGTATCTGTTATTTGTGATATCTTTGGATAATTTCATGATAGTTTTCCCTGACTATAGCAGTTTGAATTCTCTCTAGTAACATTTCTGGAAAAGTGCACCATATTTGCCACTTTCTAAATTATTTGCAAATTTAAGCAAAAAATTTCATACTATTACCAATAATTCATACCCTATATCTATACCTATATCTATATTTCATACTTTTGTACAGCTATTTGAAACTTCTGAGTTTTTCTTCTTTTCATTTGTTGCATTATGGCTTTTCTGGTATTTTCATTTGACACAAATCTCCAAACTTGTTTTGCATTTAAAAAAAAAAAAAAAACAACTATCTTAGAATCTTCCACTTGTCTTCACTAAATGCAGGTGTGAAAAATCACTTGTTTTCAAAACATATTTTTCATACATTGATTTTTTTTTTTTTTGAAATGAAGACTCTGGTTTCTCCTGAATGCCATGTGTTTGAATTTTTTATTATTACTATTAGTTGTATGACCTCTACATGGTTTTCTACAAACATGTTTTGATTTGTTTTGATAAGGTTTTTATTTCATTTAATCTGCTAGACTTTTGTCTTTTTTCTTTATTTATTTTTGTTATTGGATATAGTTTCCTAAAAGATAATTTTTACATTGGAAAATTGCCCTAGTTCTAGATTGTAACGATGATTATACCTCAACCTTTAACTAGGTTTGGGATTTTTTTATCTTATCTTTCTAAGATCCATTTGCTATTATTCCTGTCAATTTGTTATCTATTTTAAAATACCAATAGCATATCATTATAACACAACAACCTACATGTGATCTATAACATATTGCCCTTATGTCTTTGCCTTCTAATTCCTGTTTAATGTGCCTTCCTGTTTTATGTATCTCTCCTTCTTAAAATCAGGCACAGTCAATAAGAATGAATAGCCTCCATTCTACTTTCTGAAACTTAAGTATATATTTGGACTCAGTAACTCGATGCTTATACATGTCATATGATGGCCAGGACAGTTCTTTATCTCCCTCAAGAATTCATCCCCTCTTTTGCTGTTTGTAACCACATAAATTGTGAACTTCTACAAACCAAGCTGATGCCATATCACATTTCTTCCTCTCTGTAGAACTGGGTTTTCTATCCCAGAGTTACCTTGAAGACATCTTTGATTAACCTTGTTGCTGCTCAGAGATCTTCCAGTTTAGCTACAATAGCTTTTGGAATTCAGTTTCTGCATCCTTGCAGTACTTTATCACTGAGAACTTTGAGATACGTCTTCCATAAACTGACACACATCTTGCCAGTGTCACCTGATGTACATGGGAATCTCTAGTAGAAGAGAACTGAATGATCAGTATTGAGTATGGCACTGTGCTAGGGCCTGAAAGGATGCATGAAAATGCACTGAGCCATTGTACTTAAAAACTATGCAATGTCATTGTTATACTTATTGTTATACTCTAAGTACTAACTTGGAATTATTCTCATGTGAAAATTTATTTTGTCTCTTTGTGCAACCATGTTTGGACTGAAACAGAAACTTAACACAATTTTGGGGAGAAAACTGAATTTGTGCTGCAATTAGTTATGCATTTGGTCATATTAAGGCATAGTGTGACTCTACTTCATATGCCATATGGTTCTGTGAGAACTTAATATATCCAAATGGATTTTCTTAAAAGGATCCTGATATTGACTGTCACAAGGACAAAAGAAAAACTTCACTGGAAGAGCTGCCACACAGCTTCTAAATGTGGTATAGAAATAATTATACTGATCCCTTAAGGTTATTCTTAATTCATATTTAAGGAGGATATAACGTTATAAATCATTTCTGATAGCTGAACAGTTTTTAGAAAGGTTCAGGAAATGCAAACAGGTTCCTGCCAAGTAATTTCCATTCCAACCCCTACCAAGTTCATCACGGATGAAATGAGTAAGCCTGAGATTCTGATTTTGATTCTTTGAAGATCAGATTCCCTCACACTTTCCCATTTTCCACTCACATTTTGTTTGCAATGGTTTATGTTTTTGTTTTTTTCCATCAGTTTTTTCTAGGACTATATTTTCATTTTCAGAAGGATGTTTTAGTGGAATCATTTATTGAAATCCGATTGTTGTTTTTTGGTTAGGTTTTTTTGGGTGTTTTTTGTTGTTGTTGTTGTTGTTTTTTGTTTTTTTGTTTTTTGTTTTTTGAAAAGAAGGGGCTGATACAAATTTCTAAACTTTTATAGGTGGGAAGTAATTATTCTAAGAAGTAATTGTTTTGAAGGATTAGGATACTACTTATTGCTTTACTGTGATATTTGATCAGTCGGTGTGTGCACAGTTGAAATCATTCATTATTACTGCTCTATTAGTTTTAATTATTTTAAATGGCTCACAACATTCTGTTCTCCATTTGCTCTGATTATGGGGTCAGCAGTACAAATCTATCACATTTTTTATGCACTTAAGGTTTAGTTCTACATGCCCATCTTTATTACCCACATCCTTTCTCTTAGGAATAGTTTACAGCTAGATCAAAATGTACCATCGATTCTTTTCTTTCAGCTGTCTCCGTGACATGCATTCCGCATGGCCAAGACTTCTCGTTTGGGCAGCCTTCCTTGTAAAAGTTTCCTTTTGACGTTTGCTCATGCAACACATGCTGCACTAAATTTGGCTCCTATTACTCAAGATTACCCACTTGACAGTTTAACTCCTTCACTGGCATTACATCCATACTTTACTTTATTGTGTTTTTTTCTCTGTTGTGGGAGTAAAAGCGGATAATATAAATCCCGATTAATTGCTTGCAGAATTGAATTAATCAGTGTCAGAAACTACTTTAAAGTTCCTTTCCAAGGTAGAATCACTATAGTACTCATGAGAGTACGATTTCAGAGCAGCATTTCTGCTCTTTAGTGATTATTTCCAGGTATAAAAGGAATTTTTCAAAATGTCCCAAAATTCTAAACATTGAACTTGAATTTCTAATTATTTCTGTGTAATTCTTTACTTAACACCACCTCAAAATAATAATAATAATAATAATAATAATAATAATATCATGATTGCACAGAGTCTGATTTCATTTTTTTCCCTCTCTGCTTATTACACATCTATTTCTATTCATTTTCCATTTCTTTAAGCTACAACCTATTATCACTTCTTGAATTTAGTGTGTTCATCTCACTTTATAATTATGGTTTTATTCTGGTATCTGGCTTATTTTCTTCATTCCTTTTCACCTTCTGAGAATGAAGTTTGCATGGTTTTAACTGCTCTAACAAAGCTTGCCATTCAATTTCTTTTATTTCTCTTGCTCAGCAACACCTGCTAGTTTTTATGATATTTTAGTGCTCAGAAAGATGGCAGATTGATAGCCTTGGAAACGGAAGACCCATTTGTATGTTTACAATATTTGAGCAAGATGGAGCAGCAAAAGATTTTATGAAGGTACCTCAGCTTTTCTGGAAAGGCCACTGATATGGTATTTAGTTCAAGTACTCTTTTCTAAATCTTCTCAGGATCTTGCAAGTTGCAAAGGGATTTTGTTTTTTTAATGTATCATTGCCTACTAGACTTAGATGAATTGGCAATTTCTGCCTTAGGAACACAGAAGTTCCCTCACAGACAAGAAAACATCTATCAATTGCTTGGTTACAACTCTTGCATCCCATTATCAATTCATGGTAAGTGCTCACCCTCCACAGATATAACCAAGAACATCACATTAAGTTTTCTCCAATACTCTCCAATAGCTCTTGTGAGGTGAGAAAATACTTCCATTCCCATTTAAGTGACAAGAAAATAGGGTAAAATAGTTTTAAAATGAGATTTTGTACAGTATTTAAGCAGATGATGACATACAGCTAAATACATTTATTTGATAATCTGGGTATAAATGAGTTGCTCTAGTCCACGCAGACAGGCTATCAAAAGCACAAAGCATTTAATCCAGTTGTACACATCATTACACCAAGCCTCAAATGACTTAAGCTTTTTTTTTTTCCTTAAGGTCCAAGCCACTAAATACAGATTTTATACTCCTAAGTGAAGATATGTACATAGTTAGAAACAATGCATCCCTGGAATCATTTTGTCAAAATATTGCGGTGTTTGAATTAAAAGAAGTTGAAATGTTTGTTCAAGCACACCAAAGTTGCCATAACATAAGATATCTTCAATTACCACTGCTTCTGTCCTTAGAAAATAACAATAGAATTTTCTATCATCTTGTATACTTGAAAGATGGAAGAGTTGTGGAAATCTTAACACTGCTCCATGGTACTCCACATGTAGTAGCTTAACAGAGAGACTACAATTTAAAAAAATGCAGAACTCTGAAGTCCATTCAAAAAAAGAAGCCAAAAACAACCACTTAGCATTATATTGTCAAAGTGCTACTCACTCAGCAACAAAGAAATTGTCAACTGTGATGATGAACAATATCCCAGACTCTTTAAAATGACAGAAAGGATCAAAACATAATGGTTACAGATGAGACAATGGATGTGCCAAAAGGATTTCATTCCTTTCCTCTACTCTGGTGCAAAGTTTAAACTGAGAGCTGAGCTGCCTCTTGCTGTTCAATATAGCCCACTGTTACATGTACCTAGTTCTCAAGCTCAATTTGTACGACAAAAAAAAAAAAAGAAAGAAAAAAAAAGAAAGTGAAAGAATAACAATACTTCTCCAGATAAGTCACACAACATTCACATCTAGAACTGCATGAATGAGACACTTCTGAATCATAACCTTTCTATTTAAGACTCATCTCAGTTACCATAAGGTGTTGCTGTTTGTTGCAGACCACAACCAGTAATCAGTTTTTCTAGAGTTCTTTGAATCTACCTTATCTTTAGGATCTAATAGCCCTTGACTTAATTAAATGACAGGTAGTCAGCCAGATGAGCCAATACTATTTAACTATTTAACTTTTTTAACTATTTACCTTTATATTTGGGACAGTGTCTTCTTGTTGGTGTTCTATTAGGATAACAGAACAAGTTCAGAGATTCACATTGATACACTAAACGTTTCTCTCTTAGTTAATAATAAAGAAGTGTTTTCATTGTTTTACCTATTCTAGTATTTAAAGTATGTGGATGTTTCAAATTTCATAGAGTACACTCTTAGTTGAAGAGGTGAAATGCAATCTATCTGCCAACAGATTCACTGTCAATTTATTGTGATTCCTAAAGATTCGTAAGCTTCATCCTTTCCTGTGAATACTAGATGCTATGGATCCTGAAGTATGATGTGCAGCTTTCTGACATCCTATGGGATCTAAGTAGTTACTAGAATTTTTTTCCATTTCTCGGTAAAAATTGCAGAACAAATATATCATGGAATACATATAAACTGTTCTTCATGATGGAGTTATTCATTGACTTCTTTTGAATTGATTGTACATCTAAAAAAGACAAGCTTTAAAATTGTATAGTGCCATCTCTTACTGTATTGATTTCGACTAAACTTTATTGTCTGCTGTACAGAAGTCTGCATTTGAGATGATTGTCTAGAATACTTTAATAGTCATATGGTATTTTAAATTTCTGTTTGAGAAGAAGATAAACTGCTACTTGAATGTTTTCATTGTTCATATTTGTTTAAATGAATCCTCCACTCTACATATAAAAATAATTTACCCACAAATGTATAGAGGAATAGAAGGGGGCAAAGTGTTCTCTGTGGCTCTGGGCAGCCTGGTCCAGTGGTTGGCGACACTGCCCACAGCAGAGGGGTTGAAACTAGATGACTTTTGGGATCCTTTTCAACCCAGGCCATTCTATGATTCTGTGATTCTATGATTCTAGAGTGTGACTTTAGAGTGATTATACCTTAGTGACCACTAGCTTTTCATAACACCTATCCATAATAGGAAATTAAACACCAAGCAAAAAATCATTGACACATTTCAATTTCAGAACTTATCACAGCTGTGCCTGCCTAAGAACAACCCTATAACAGATTTAAAACTTCATTTAGCAAGAGAACACTGACAAAAGGGGAAATTCAAACCCTTGGCCAAAATACATACAACAGTTTCTCATCAGCTTACATGCCTCCAGGGGTTTATAAGACAGAATAGAAAGCAATGCAAACAAAAGTTAGGAATAACGCTTCTTATATTCACTTTTTCTTTGTGCTTCTACTAAAATAACAGTCACTACTGATTATTCCCACACATGAATCAAGTTTCATCAGTAATACTACTTCAACACTGGCAAATGCAATTGCTACCACACTGTATGCCACCATAACATCTCCTGTCATTATAGAACAGTCTTATTTTTTTTAGCTTTCCAGACAAAAGGAAATTCCCACTCACTGGAAGACTAATTTGCCTACACATATTCACAAGGAACACAAGAAACCACATCCAAATTGAGATAACTAATCCTGTATGGAAATAAAAAAAAAAAAAAAAAAAAAAAAAAAAAAGGTGAATCCAATGAAAATAAAAACTGAACCAAAAATTGTAGTGTTTAGTTAACTTCCACCAGTTAACAGGAAATTCAATGGTTTTCCAACAGATTATACTCAATAATATGCATTCCTTGATTAAGAGACATTCCCATTTCTAAGAACTATGAAAATTTTACATTGTTCTAGTTAAAACTTAACATTTTCACATAGAAACTTCATGAACATATGGCAACAAAATTAGATCTTAACTGCTCATACTGTCCTTTCTTAATAGCTTTGCAGCTTTCTTTAAATAGTCTAGCTCTGCTGAAGTTGAGGATTTTGTAGATCTAGATAATCATTAGTTATATCTTATTAATAGTAACAATGTAGGGTACAGTGTGACCTTCATACTGTGAACCTTTAGCAAAGGTAAGATGGGAGGTGAATTTAGTACATCATAAAAAGAATCCTGAAGAATAATAATAACAAAGAATGACTGCATAGGACTGCCTCACAAAAACCCTTTCGGGGTTAAAAGACACAACCTTTAACAATCACAGTTACAGCTGTGGAATAAAGTTTTACTCTTCTTGATTATCTTGGTCTGGAACATTACATATATCCCACAGGTGAAATTTTTCATTTTAAAAATTTAAAAATACATACTTAAAATCTGTTAATCTTTTTTTTTTTCCTTTCTTCCTTTAAAAGACAAAGAAGTAGAGTTCCTTAAATTCATTCAGTAGAAGCTATTTGTCCAGCTTATTCCAATAAATTAATAAATTAATAAATTAATTCAAATAAATTAATAAATTAGTAGCAAAAGCATTCAGATGTTTAGGTCACTTGAAGAATACATAGCTTTATTGGCAACAAATGTTGATATAAGACATGACAACAAACTTTAAGCTAAATGTTTCCACCATAATATGTAATTTCAGTCTTCCTTATTGACAAGGCTTGCAGCCCAGAAGGCCAACAGTATCCTGGGCTGCATCAAAAGAGGGGTGGCCAGCAGTGAGAGGGAGGGGATTGTCCCTGTCTACTCTGCCTCTGTGAGAACCCATCTGGAGTACTGCATCTGGACCTGGGGCCACTGGAACAACAAAGACATGGAGCTGTTGAAGTGGGTCCAGAGGAGACCACGAAGATGACCAAAGGGCTGGAGCACCTCTCCTGTGAAGAAAGGTTGAGGGAGTTGAACTTGTTTAGTTGAAGAAGAGAAGGCTTGAGGAAGACCTCATTGCAGTCTTTTTGTACTTGAAGGGAGCTTATGAACAGAATTGGGACCAATGCTTTTTATAGTCTGATAGTGATAGGACAAGGGGGAAGGGCTTTAAACTGGAAGATAGGAAATTCAGGTTAGAGGTTAGGAAGAAATTCTTTGCTCGGGGGTAGTGAGGCCCTGGTATAGGCTGCCAAGAGAAGTCATAGTTGCCCCATCCTTGGAGGTGTTCAAGACCAGGTTAGATGGGGCCCTGGGCAATCAGATCTAGTGCTTGGCAACTCAGCCCATAGGAGGGCATTGGAACAAGATGACCCTTAAGGTCTCTTCCAACACAAGCCATTCTGTGATTCTATGACTCTGCAATTCTATGATTCAATTCTATTTTTTAGTGACTCCACAAGACCGAACATTAACCAAGATAATAACAGACAGAACTGTTAGCATGCCAGGTCTAAGTTGGTTTTATGTGGAGATCGTACATCTATCCACCAACTTATTTAAATTCCTAGATTTCCTTTGTATCCATGTCCTTTAAATATTCACAGAAACATTAATTTTTCTCAGATGAAAACAGAGTTCTGGAGATAGAACTCACCACTGTCTAAATGCACTACTAACAAGAGCAGAAGTAAAACATGTTCTCATTCTACATTGTAACAAGCACACCAAACAACTCCCTTTATCCAAAAAAAAATGTGTCATTCCTTTCCAGGGAAACAAACAACAAGGATTACAAAAATATTACTTTGAAGAATTCTGGCACAATTTCATTTTATTACACTCAACTGAGCTAAGAGCCCTTTTATTATTATTATTATTATTTTTATTTTTTAACCTGAGATTCTCTGTCCAAAGTCCAAAGTATTAACCACAGCACTTGATTTACTGTGCTAAGTGTGCACAGTGTTTCTGCCTAGGTAAGTCCAGCTCTGAGCAATGTGGCTGCAAATTGCTTATGAAGAAACAGGGAAATTATCTAGGGATAATTTCTGAGGGCCTTTTGCTAAGGAGACTTTATCACTGAGTGATGTGGAAAGGGGATTTTAGATAGACAGGGACATACAGTTTATGTAACAAATCTTGTTTTTATCAAGATGTGCAGTAGACAGAACTACAGTGATGAAAGCATTCAACAAAACCCTGAGTGGACTTGGTGTATGTAATTTACTGAGTGTATTGACTACCTTTCCCCTCTGGTTGCTTTTCCTTTTCCTTCAAAAAAGCAAATACTTGTTGTTCTTTATTCCCAAGAACTCCTAAAGGCTTGCAAGTAGGTAAGAACCACTTTAAACTAAGGACTTCTTATGCTGATATGCTGAGCTAGAAGGAGGATAACGGCGATGAATTAGAGTAAGAAGCAGAAGGGGAGTCAAGCTGCAGCTTTATTCACTTGAGAGTAAGACTTTTTCTCTACTTGTTGATGTCAGTAAGAACAGAGGCAGGAGATTGATGTGATTTTGAAGCACCTCTGTAAAAATTTTTTGCTTCTGTATTTTTGGTTTTGCTCAATAATTGTTCAGTGCAACTGCAATGCAAGGGAATAGCAACTGTAATGCTAGGATCCAGGCTCTCAACAAAGTGCCCTTTAGCTGTAAGCTAGAGTCAATGTTTTTTTTATTGGTTCTCCTTCACATTCATGACTTGCATGTTTTGGTGCAAGGTGATGCAGATTCAGTAGGAGGTGGCTGTAGTATAAGGCCTTACAGCTCTAACACAGTCCAGAGTTAAAAAAAAGCTCAGGAATCTGTCTCTGCCTGGAGAGCCTGCAGCTAAGCACATCTTCAGCTACTTCTCCACCAACCAAGCTAAGTCTGAAAAGGTAGATAACACCTTCAGCACCTGCTGTCATGGAAAAGGGCATCAAATTTATTTGATACTTATTCCCAGAAGAAATCCTTACTCTTTGGCTCCTGAGTGAAAGGCACCATTAATTTTGCAGTGTTACTCATAACAGAGCCAGATCTGTCACATATTCCTGCAGAGGTGATTGTTGGTTCCAACAACTCATGTACAGCAAGCTAGCTTTCTAAATCACTTTCAGAAAGTTCATCTCTCACTATCAGCAAAGAGCTTAGCTACCTACCTCAGGAGGTACAGATTGCCCTGACAAAGTGCCATTTGCCTGTCTGAACAGGCAGCCTGAATCTCATCATAGAAATAAAAACATAAAGATTGTCCATATTAATTCAAACACTGTTTGAATAGCAAGAAGAATTAACAAAGATCTAGCCTGGATGTTCGTTAAGAAACTTTGCCAGTGCTGTTCTCTATTCCACAGATCTGAGCACCTACGTTTGCCCAGGCTCAGTGTCAGCTACAGTAATGAAGCTGTGCTGCTTTGAATGAGAGCTGTGTAGAAAGAGCTGTGTGAGAAAATGTTCTGACAAGTAAGATCCTGTCCCCCTCAGCAGGAGCTGCACTGAAGTTCAAGCTCTTTGCTCCTGCTATCACATCCATGACTGGCTCTGTACTTCACTGAACTGAACCAGACCCTGATCCATTGCCTTGACTTTCTGGCTGGACACCAGGCATACACTGTCACAATGCATGTGACAGATGATCTGGACTCTTGGGTGACCCTGCGTGCCCTCACCAAGCTCACTCTGCTTTTCTCGTTTGGGTGCTGTAAGGCTGTGCCTTCACTGTGTCTGAAAGGCCCCTGCCCCACTTGCCTCACCTCAGCTCCTTTCTCCTGGCTGTTCTTCCCCTGCAGTGTAAGAGAACTGACACCTCATTCTCCATTCTTAACAGTACAAGACAGGTCATGCTGTTAAAACTGCTGTCACCCACATGACTTCAGGAAGCACACTGTGCTGAAAGCTAATATTGGAACTCAAGAAAAGTCTTTAGCACATTACCACCCTTCTCAGCACAATGAGCCATAACACCATTGGCCTCTAATACCCTTTTACCACCTGATTACTTCAATCTGAATACTTCTCTGTTTGTGTTTGGAAAGCCCAGATATTTCAGCAACTAGATTTTCATCATTCTATGACACGGATAAAAATTTTTCTTTGATACATAGCAGATGCCCAAACACTGAACCAAAGATCCAACTCGGAGAAGGAATTCAAACACATACAATCGGAAGCACATCTGCTGTCTCCAAAAAGGACAAAAAGGACATGGTTCAGTTATGCATTAAGCTTAAGAAAGTTTTTAATCATGAACACAATAGAGAAGATATGTTGTTATACTCAGGTTTTATCAGCTGTGGAATAAGCTGACAGAAGAGATTTTACAGACTAAAATATGACAGCTCTTGGAGTGCTCTACTACCTTGTTTTTATGGTTCTGTTTGTTGTATCACTCAAATGACAATGGAAGAAGGGTAAACTGTCAGAATCAATGAAAGCAAAAGGACAAAAATCTCTTCAATGGGTTTTTAAATAGCTGCTGTAACAGCAACTGTAAAACAGAAAAAGGATAAATAATAGGAAAGAAAAATCTCTATTTACCGATGCTGCTTTGAACTACCAACACTTTGTAGATACAGTGAGATTCACCCTGCATTTCATGAGGTCCCTGCAGGATGAGTTGGTGTTCAGCATCCCACTGAGAGGTCAGCTTGTCAGGTGAGCAAACTGCAAGAATGGAGTGAATAAAAGCATGCTACGTAGATCCTAATTTCAAAATTTTTTGTAATTTAAATATTTTCTATCAAAGCAAGAATTAACTATTTCTCATTTATTTTATACATTAGCTTGTAGAAAACCAAACAAAATTATACCGTATCACTCAGGTGAATTTGTATTTGTGTTAGCACTTAGCATAAGACCTTTGTTACAGTCTGTGTTAGGAATTTCATTAATGCTACAAACATGTCAATAAATGGGAACAGTAAAAAAATTGGTTACAGGCCATTGGAAGTAAAACACTTTAGTTGCTATGTCTGCTGGACACTAAGGCTTGTAGACAGCAAGTATAATGCTGCACTCTCACAGTCAACCCAGACACTGTCTTAGGAACCTGCAACAATTTGAAAATGAACAACATTGTCCCTCACTCCTTTCAAGATGACAGTCACTGTTGATTTCCTTTTTGAAGCATTAAAATACTCTTTGTACATCTACACAGATTTTTCAAGTCTTTCATAAAGAGAGCAAGCCTCAGACAGCTGATGTATCATTTTTCCCCAACTTGTAGGCCTGTACTGCAGTTCTGAGCTATGGCATCTCTTCCTTTTTTGTTCCTGGAAGATCAGAGCATGAGATTTCCCACACTGTGAGCAAGAAATCTGAGAGGTTTGCCTGTGAATCTAAGAGCTATCTAAAAAAAAAAAAAGATTAAAAACACTATCAGTGAACCAAACACAAACTTTGGAACACAGCGATCTTTTTGAACCAGTAAAAATTCCAGAATTAAAAAGTTTAAGCAAAAAGAGGACAAGAATCATGCCCATGGCAAGGAGTGTGGAACTAGATGATGTTTAAGACCTCTTTCAGCCAAAACTATTCTGTATCCGTAGGTAAAACAGGAGGAATTTGTACTGGTTTCAGCCAGGATATAAGTAATTTTTTTCATAGTAGCTGACATGTTGTTGCATTTTGGATTTAGGAGAAAAACAGCGTTGATAGCATGCCAACATTTTAGTTGTGACTGAGCAGTGCTGCACAGATCCAAAGGTGTTTCAGCTTCTCATACTGCCTCACCACTGAGGGGGCTGAGGTGCACAAGAAGCTGAGAAGGACAGAACCAGGACAGATGACCTAAACTGGCCAAGGGTATCCCCTTCCATACTACATGATGATATGCTCAGACATAAAACTGAGGTTGTAGGGGCAGCTGTTGTTCAAGGTCTGGATGGGCAATAGTCAGTTGACAGAGAGCAATTGCACACTGATACAGAATACTGATACAGAAAAATATAAAAGGAGTTTCAAAATGTAGTATACATGCCAAAAAGGACCATAAAACTGAGAAAATTACAATGACATAATCTTTTGTTTATTATGCATAAAAATTACAGTTGCTACTAAAAATGTATATATCAGCAAAGATTGCTTTTTAACACATAATTATTAATCACTTTATATCAAAGGACCAAAAAAGATCTATTGAATATAAATGTACGATTACCACATACGTAATCTTTTGTGTTTGAGAGAGGTCCTCACTTCAATTAAATCTACCCAATACAAGAAAACTTCGTGTTGAATAGACTGATGTAAAATATCTCTAGGATAATAAAAGGACTGCTAAGAAATTCTATGGAACAGATTCAGACCACGTCAGAGAGCAGTGTTCTAAGACATGTTATTACTAGTTGAAAATTCGTACAAGTGAAAGTTGAAAAATAGGCCTCCATGATTAAGCAAATCAGTAAATGAAATCAGGACCAATTTGATGTATATTAAAAAATGAAACAAAAATCAGTCAAACAAACAAAACAAATCACATAAACAAACAACAAAAAAACAGTGAAATCACCACAAAGTAGTATATCTCTTCTAGTAAAACATAACTGGATCCAGAAAAATGAAGCAGAAGCTGAGGCTTCCTCATAAATATTCATAGCAACATCAAAAGGGACAGAAACACAGTCCCAGTTCAGCTGTAATCAGTATAGTCACAAGAAGACTTAGTAAAAATTTCTATTTGTAAAACACAGGGAAATGTGAAAATTAAGGATCAAGAGAAAAGCACATCAAGATTGTAATGATGACAGCATGTCCAAACACAAGCTAGTTATATACATTCTTCTGATTTAGAGTGTTGCTTTAGTCAAAAGTCAGCTTTCCTACTCAGACTCTTGATTAAAGATTCCTTTTATACAGGATTCAAATATTACTATGCTTACTCAACAAGCCACAACAAAAATCTGTTGCCAAGACCCCAAACTGGGCAGAGCTGGGAAGCTAACTATATATCTTCTATAATTTGAGTACATCCTCCAACTCAGTAGCTTATCATCATATCATGTCTATATCATGATGCACAGCATTATGTTAGAGTAGCCTTTCACACTAGAAAGCAGTACTCTTCATGTAGAAAGAAGAGAGATGTGAAGTTAGACTATAGAGTAATCCTAAGCAAGGAATCAACAAAGATCTTCCAGCTGCATCATTTCAAAGCAGTTACCCCCATTAAGTCTGCATTTCTTAGTGCCTTTGGGTCATCTCGCTTTTTGGGTTTGTATAAAATCCTGGAAACTCTCACTGCTTTCCTAGGAATTCTCTGTATATGAGTCATTTCTATGCCTTTCTGTAGCTCTGCTTCCTGATGCCAGCCCTATGAGGGCCTTACTCCTGTGAGGTATCTGTCAGTTTCTAGCACTGCTGACAGCTTGCTCTTTCCTGTCCCTCTACTGTTTCCCGTCCATACTGCCAAGCTTTCTCTGTCCAGTTACCTGGAAGGAAGGCACAGTTTCTTTCTCCCCATATGGCTCTGCCCGGTCCTCATCATAGCAGGCATTACAGACATACCAGCAGCCTTCCTTCCTATTGGGTGCAATATATGGTATTTACACAGTCACCTGTGAAATCAAATCATATGGTTCGACCATTCACTACAGTTTGCCAAAGGCAGGAAATTGTCACAAACACAGAAGACTTGTAGAAAATCTCAACAGCAGTGATTGAAGAGGACAACCTCTGTTAAATATGTTGTTCAGCACTGTGTGGTCATCCTGTAGGAATAGTTACAACACCATTACAGTGGAAAATAACTAAACAGAGTCTGAACACACATGTGAAAGAATCTTAATTAAAACTAATATGATTAAAACTACATGACAGAAGTTAGGGTAAGCTTCACCTACAGCACTGCTATCGTTCAGATTCCTAGAATAAGTGGATCACATTCACTATAGCCACATGTTTTAACTTGCAAATACATTATCCTGATTGCAATTTCTATATTACTTTCTCACAGAATAAATATATATTTTTTCTGACTAGATCAAAATCCTCTTGGTGATATAAGTAATAAATTTTATTTATATCTATCTACATATATATTATATATAACAAAATGGAGAAATTAATGGTCAAACATGAAGGCTTATTCTACAGTAGCCTTTTCATACATTCACTATATAATAAGTTTACCATTAACTTAATGAACATAGGCCTTGATCAAAAGTAGATAATTCATTTTGAATACTGAGGATTTAAATAAAACATCACATTTTTTTTTTAATTTTTAAAATAAAGCAGACAAAAAATAAAGATAATTATAACATTTGGTTTACTGAACCTTACAGTTTAGTTTTCTCACTGAGAAGGCAGACCACTTTAGTAAAGACAGTTAATTACACATACTTAAGTTGTTGCTTCGAGATAAGTCATTCTTCAGAACTCTGAACTCCAAACTAATTCCGCAGTGCTGGACCTTCAGTAGATGATCCTTTTCAGTAATATAATCTGCAAAAGCAAATTATCTTTTTTAAAGAATAAAATTATGCAAATAATTGGTTTATTATTTCACTAAAAAATTTTGAATTTTAACTTAAGATTAAAGTAGCAAAATAAGCTCTTTTTGTTGCAGTGAATGCAGGACTTCAGTAAATAGTCATGTAGCTTATTCATCTCTTAGTAAACTTTTTATCTTGTGTGTCTAGAAGCCACTTTTGTATCTTATAATTCGATGGCATTTTTTGCTCTCAAAGCTATTAATGTAGATTCAAGTCTATGGATTCTTCCTGCATAAAATTCACTGGAAAATAGTGTTAGTTTCAACTACTTTTTACTTCCAGAGTATTTGCTAGTCAGAAATTTCAAAATAAAAGACAAAATGTCAGATGTATACTTTCAGGCCATACATATTTTGAATTGAAATCTGATAGCATAAATAATATAATACATTTTAGAAGCACAATCAAGGCCTATCTTGCTATCTTTGCAACTTTGCACTACAGTTCTAGGTTACAGTCTAGACTTAAAAAAAAAAAAAAAAAAAGTATTTGCTTTAGATATTTCTCTCAAAATAGATTGTCAAAAATTATGTAATAACAGTTTGCCTTTGAATTCTTAATGAGAGTCGTTTGAATCTCCATGCAGTTTTTACTTAAATCAACAGAATATGTTAGTGTGGTGGATGGGCAGCTCAGCTCCATAAAGCTGCTTTTTCACTCTCCCTCTTCAAAAGATCACAGGAGAAAATATGATGAAAAGATGCTCATTGGTTGAGATAAGGACAAGGAGATCACTCACTGATTTCCATCATGGACCAAACCAATTCAGTGAAAGGGAGATTAATATATTTTCAACTACTAACAAACCAGAGCAGTGAGAAACTAAAAGCAAACAAAAAAACATCTTCCTCCTCATTCACATTCTACTATCTCCTCCTTCCGAGTGGCTCAGGTGAATGAGCATTGAGGCTGTGGTCAGTCTGTAACACTTCATCTCTACCACTCCTCCACATTCACTCTATCCCTGTTCCACATGAGGTCCCTCCCTCGGGATGCAGTCCTTCCTGAAGTGATCCTGTGTGGGCTTCCCACAGGCAGCAGCTCTTCAGGAACACTTCCTGCCCTCCTTTTGCACTGACCTTGGTATTTACAGGGCTGTTTCTCTTGCAGTTACAGTTTCAGAAATCAGTTAGAGTTTCACCAGTAGAAATTACTGAAATTGGCATTTTTGTAGCCATAATCTGCCATCCACTTCCAAAATCATGGGCTAACATTATAAAATAGGAGGCATTACTTTCAGAGCAGTCATCATATATTGGCCTGTCATGACAAGAGAACTTTAGCTTATGCACATGCACTTCTATCTTTCTGCTTACCTTGGATACACATTCTCAGATTCTGGCTTCTGCAAGTGCTGTGGGTGTGGTAAATACAGTTAAAAGTCCCCTACCTCAAAAATATAGGTCTTTGTCATGGTTTTATGATTTTTGGTTATCAGTATTCCACATCATAACAACATGTAGTGCACTGGGAGTTAAAGTGTTCTGGGTATCTGTCCCCGAAGAGAAGAAGAACTACGTTCCCTAGAAGCCTGTTCGCTGTGTTGTTATCATTTCTGCTCAGGGGGAACAGATATAAGGCCTTGGTAGGTCATCTGACCGGGGTTCTTCTTCGTCAATCTCTCTCCCTGCTGCTCAACCGGACTGCACATCTCACCTCAGCGTCATGGTGAGGCCTATCCAGCTTTTGGACAACCCCTCTCTCTCTCTCATTATATTTGATTTATTAGCTTCAATTCTATTTATATTGTATTATAGTGTGTTATCTTGCATTCCAATACTATATTTAGTAAAATTAGTTTGTTTCTCCTCAGATCGTGCCACTGTTTTTAATTATTTTGGGGTCTCCTGTTTCCCTTTTCTGAAGGCACGGATTCTGGGAAATCCCTCCGCCCCGCTAGTCACGGAACTGGGCCGAACCAGCCCGTAAACCGTTGACAGTCTCATTTTACCACTGTCCTATCTCTGATCTTTACTTTTATTTCCTTAAACTTTTGTGATGCTTCTCAGCCATTTATGTGATGTAATCTCCCTTACAAAAACCAAAATAAAAAGAGAAAAACACCAACATCAGTTGCCAATTTCAGTGCCTCAAAAGAGCCTCGGAATAAGTGGAAAGGAAGAGGTAAGAAGTATCTTGCTCTTTCAGGAGCAGTTTCAGACTATCAGAATGCCTTAGTCATTTTTTATCTCACCTAAGACTCCTTACCTTCCCTCCTCCTTCCACACGATGAGAGCACTGACAGCTTTAGGGTATGTGTAGGTCTCTGAATACCAGTTGTCATATCAGTATAAGATCTGCAGTATACAATTGTACTAGAAAACCCTTCTCCACAAGTGAAATCTGAACAAAGTCTATTGTTAGCGTTTCATCAGCACTCACTTTTCTCTTCAATGATTCCATTTTTCTAAGTATCCTCAGATATGCTTACTAAAGTGGAAACACTTTTTTTCATTTTACAAAAAGCCTTCAATTACTGAAGGAATAGTTATTCTTACTTCATCAGCAAAACAACCTTAAGAGATTTCCACCACCCTTCACTTCCCTATTTTATAATCCCTGTACCACTGATGTGATTTACCACCTCTTCAGTGGTACTAATATAGCAGTTTGTCTGGCTGCAGTAGTGAGCTAGAAGACTGAAACAACCTAGATTAAAAGCGGTTCTCTGAAACAAAGGTCCATTTTTAATTCAGGCTATTTCTTTCATTTGATTCTACTACAGACTCATAAACAGTTGTCTCAGCGTAACAAGAGGCAAAGAACTGTGATATAGTACTGGAGAATTTCTTAGGACGACTTCACCCCGTAAATCAATGCATTAAGTATAAGCTTAGGGGTAGATTTCATCTAACTTAAGTATGTCTGTGGGAGGGCTGAGATCAAAACTTCTGAATTTAGATACCTTCATGTCTTCCTTCTTGACTGGTGAGGTCTCAGAAGACTGGAGGCTTGCCAACGTGACTCCCATCTACAAGAAGGGTTGTAAGGAGGATCCGGGGAGCTACAGGCCTGTTAGCCTGACCTCGGTGCCACGGAAGGTTATGGAGCAGATTGTATTGAGGGAGATCACGCGGCATGTGAGGGACAACCGGGGGATCAGGCCTAGCCAGCATGGGTTCACAAGGGCACGTCCTGCTTGACCAACCTGATCTCCTTCTATGACCTAGTGACCCGTCTGGTGGACGAGGGAAAGGCTGTTGATGTAGTCTACCTAGACTTCAGCAAAGCCTTTGACACTGTCTCCCACAGTATTCTCTTGCAGAAGCTGGCAGCCCATGGCTTGGACAGGTACACTTTTGGCTGGGTAAGGAACTGGCCGGAGGGCCAGGCCCAGAGAGTGGTGGTGAATGGAGTTAAATCCAGCTGGCGACCAAGTGGTGTCCCCCAGGGGTCGGTGCTGGGGCCTGTCCTCTTCAATATTTTTATTGATGACCTGGATGAGGGCATTGAGTGCACCCTCAGTAAGTTTGCAGATGACATCAAGTTGGCTGGATGTGTCGACCTGCCCGGGGGTAGCGAGGCCCTTCAGAGGGATCTAGACAGGCTGGATAGCTGGGCTGAAGCCAATGGGATGAGATTGAACAAGACCAAATGCCGGGCCCTGCACTTTGGCCACAACAACCCTAGGCAATGCTACAGGCTTGGAGCAGAGTGGCTGGAAGACTGTGTAGAGGAAATGGACTTGATTGATGCTCAGCTGAACATGAGCCAGCAGTGTGCCCAGTTGACCAAGAAGGCCAATGGCATCCTGGCTTGCATAAGAAACAGTGTTGCCAGTAGGAACAGGGAAGTAATTGTACCTCTGTACTCAGCACTGGTGAGGCCGCACCTTGAGTACTGTGTCCAGTTTTGGGCCCCTCACTGCAAGAAATACATTGAGGCCCCAGAGCATGTTCAAAGAAGGGCAACAAAGCTGGTGAGGGGTCTTGAGCACAGGCCTTAGGAGGAGCAGCTGAAGGAGCTGGGATTGTTCAGTCTAGAGAAGAGGAGGCTCAGGGGAGACCTTATTGCTCTCTATAACTACCTGAAGGGAGGTTGTAGTGAGCTGGGGGTCGGCCTCTTCTCTCGTGTAACTAGAGATAGGACTAGAGGGAATGGCTTCAAGCTGCACCAGGGGAGATTGTTGTATTAGGCGACAGCGAGGCTATTCGGGATGTCACGGGATAGTGCCCCCCCGAGCTCAGTAATTGGACAATACACCTTTAGGGGATGTAGACAAAGTAGAACAAGAATGTACTTAAACGAATGCCACGTGTGATTAAACGCCATTTTGCCATTTTGCCATTTTCCTGCACATCATATTGGTGTCTTATGCAGTTCTTGGCCCTGATCAGGTAATTGATCAGTCTCGCAAAGGGTTAATACAGCCTGAACAGATCATTAATGACAACATATGGTGCACCTCTCTGAAGCAATTCTGTGTTTTGTGCCCTTTGTGAGAATGTTATATTGCTATTTGCTATATTATTTGCTATACTGAACGCTTTGCTTATTTGCTATACTGAACGCTTTGCTTATTTAGAATTGCGCTTTTATCCTGTCGTTGAGCGGCAGATTACCAGGTATTGGTAAAATTTAGCCTGCAACGGAAAGGGTTAAAGGTTGCAGATGGCCGGGGGTTCGGCGCTTGCTTATCCTGCAGTTTACGAAGTTTGTGGGGCAACAAATTCGTCTGCAGATGACCGGGGAATTGGTGCGAGCCTACAGCTGTTTGCCAGCAGCTAGTAGAAGATCGATCGGGAATCGATAAAACTTATCCTGTAACTGCTGGTAAGTTACGGAAGAACCAGGTTTTGGTTTGCTTACCCTACAACACGCTGGGACTTGAAAGCGTTTTGTAGATGACCGAGGTAATTCGGTGCAGCTTCTCTTAGGCAACGGCATCTTTACTATGGAATCGCTACTTAAGGTAATATTTCAGCTTTCTAAGACTTATTGCGGCAAATCTGTGCCTTCTAAGAAGGATATTCACGCTGTTATATCCCGATTAAAGCGGGAGGGGGAGGTTAAATTCCCCCAGGGGATTCTCGACTACCGGAGATGGGATGACCTCATCTCCGTGCTCGCACAACATATTATGAGCGCTCAGAAGGGTGGCTCTGAGTTAAAAACTTTTAGTCTGATACTAGCGGCATTAAAAGCAGCCCGGGAGGAGGGTAAGATATCAACAGAGGCTCGACAGATCCTGGGACTTACTGGTGGAGGCGAGCCGCCGGACCCGGGGGGGTCTGAAGGGGGTTTGGGAGCTGTTGTCTGCAGGAGCCAAGAGGAGACGGAGCATAACAGCAAAATGGCGCCGGCCGAGCCGACCGCTCCTAGCTCGAAAGAAGAAAAACAACAAGATCAAGGCCATTCGGAGTCTCATCCACATTCCTTGCAGACGCATCCCCCGTTCACATCAAGCAGTTCACTGTATCCTTATCTAAAATTCGTCAGTACACTCGGATTCCAGGGGGCGGAGATCCACATGAGCAGGATCAGCCCTTCTGCCCACCCAGGGAGGGGCCAGGCAAAAGATCTGTCCAATACGGACAGGGGGTGGAACCCACCGCCCCTGGCCACTCCCAGGGACGATAATGAGAACGATTGCGCAAGGGAGAAGGAATGGGCTGGCCCTAGAGGAGGGGGGCCAGTAAGTAGAGGGGGAGGGATCAAATGACGGACTGGAATCGGATTAGATCGGAAACTTTGGGGAGGGACATGGTTCCGGAAGCATTGCCGGTGATTGTGAGTGATCGTGGTCCCGAATGGGTACCCCTCGACCCTAAAGGCGTCACGCGCCTGATGGAATTTATGGATAAGAGAGGCCTGAAATCGCCTCTGACACTAAACACACTACAGGCTTTGACCGCACCGAGACCTTTCCTCCTACTCGACATCGTAAATCTAATGCGTATGGTGCTCAAGCTCAAAGCTTTGCAGATAGGCTTTTAGCTGCTGAGATCTGTGCAGCAGCAAGGGCTGTGTTTCTTATTTAGGGAAGCTAACGATGCTTGCTCCAAATCATACTGGCTGGCTTAATATCTCTCTAGCTTATATCTCTATAGGCGCCCGTGCACTAGCCAGGACATGCTCTATTCCTTTATCTGTAGCACGTGATGTCGTCCAGGCATGTCCCCATTGCAATTCCTCACCAGTAATAGGGGCTGGAGTTAATCCTCGTGGCCTTGGACCACTACAGATTTGGCAAACGGACTTTACATGGGAACCACGTCTATCCCCTCGTCCTTGGCTTGCAGTTACAGTGGACACTTCCTCTACTGTCATCGTAGCTACGCAGCATGCCAAGACTAACTCGTCCGCTGCACAATACCATTGGACTGCTGCCATTGCGGTAATGGGCTTACCTAAACAAATTAAAACCGATAATGGCTCCTGTTTCATCTCACGCTCAACCCAAGAGTGGCTAGCACTATGGGGTATATCTCACATCTCAGGTATCCCAGGCAACTCTCAGGGGCAAGCAATCATAGAGCGTGCCAATCGCCTCCTTAAGGACAAGATACGCGTCCTTGGGGAAGGAGAGGGTTACAGGGACAGGATCCCTGTGGCTAGACAGGCAGAGATACTAGCAAAAGCTCTGTACGCTTTGAATCATTTTGAACGTGGAGATTGCATTCGAACTCCCGTGCAGAAACACTGGCAACCCAAAATCTTAAGCGAGGGTCCTCCGGTTAAGGTTAGAGTGGACACTGGAACATGGGAGACAGGCTGGAGGATATTAGTATGGGGAAGAGGATACGCCGCAGTGAAACATGAAGAGACAGGCAAAATTGTATGGGTCCCATCACGAAAAGTTAAGCCAGATCTCAAAAACAACACTCTCTCTACAGAATTCACTGCTGGGAAAACCGAAGCCGAAGCTGGAACATAAACAACCAAGAGACCTATTCAGTGACTGGCTTCTGGTACTATTTGGTGAAATTACATCATTGTTCACACAGATACTTAAAACTATAGTTCTGGTACTTTTAGTCTTTATCTGCCTTATATTATGTATTTTGTGCCTTACTGAATGTATTTAGCAATACTTAAGCCGTTATAGATTTTCTTTGTTAGTTTAAGGCCATGGGTGTTAGGATGTTAAAGGGATGTGCTGCTTCAGCCTGAGTGACCACAGTGAATCTGTACACAGGAGGCTGCGATGGATGCAAGAACATACGCAGAAGATAAGAAGAGAAACTGATCCTTTTAAGAAGTGGCTGGATGGACTGTTTGAGGGAATAGGCTCATGGCTAAAATAATTACTTAAGTTTCTTTAATAGGGTTTGCAATCTTTGTGTGCTTTTGGTTTGCCTTCCATGCTCTATAAGATATTTGTAGAATTGTAGAATTGTTTGCAATGCACGATATACACTGCTTTTGATAGACATTTAGGGTATCACAGAATTCACAAAACATTGTAACTAGTATAGGGTTTAGATAGATTTAGGTGTGTGTAAAATTGCGTTCGCGTTGTAATGGGACAATGCTTTATTGAGCTTGGGGGAGAGGGAAATGTTGTATTAGGCGACAGCGAGGCTATTCGGGATGTCACGGGATAGTGCCCCCCCGAGCTCAGTAATTGGACAATACAACTTTAGGGGGTGTAGACGAAGTAGGACAAGAATGTACTTAAACAAATGCCACGTGTGATTAAACGCCATTTTGCCATTTTGCCATTTTCCTGCACATCATATTGGTGTCTTATGCAGTTCTTGGCCCTGATCAGGTAATTGATCAGTCTCGCAAAGGGTTAATACAGCCTGAACAGATCATTAATGACAACAGGAGATTCAGGCTGGACGTTAGGAAATACTACTTCTCTAAAAGAGTGGTCAGGCACTAGAATGGGCTGCCCAGGGAGGTGGTGGAGTCACCGCCCCTGGAGGTGTTCAAGGAACGTTTGGATGTTGTGTTGAGGGACACGGTTTAGTGAGAACTATTGGTGATAGGTGAATGGTTGGGCTGGATGATCTTGTAGGTATTTTCCAACCTTGGTGATTCTGTGATTCTGTGATTCTGTATATCTACATGAGTGTTAAGTGTATAAATTCTAGTCCAGTTAATAATAGAGTGATTCAGCTGACTTTTTAATGAAGTTCAAACTCAGTAGCTCACATCCAGTGTACTATGACATATTCTGAATATCGTCACATGGAAAATGTTGGCTCCTGAACAAGCACCTGAAAACCCGAACAGGTACTCTAAGGATGCTCAAATGCTGTTAGACACCTATGCTTAGGCAACTGAAGTGAACGCTAGGAGACTCTCTTAGGGTGAACTACATGGGTGTCCACCTCCACTAATTGTGTTAACTACCTCTCCATTGGCTAAATAGATGCTTAATATGGAGACCTATCATAGAATCATTAAGGTTGGAAAAAATCTCTAAAATCATCTAGTCTAACCATCCAACTCCAGCAACTCCATCGCTTCCCTAGACAGCCTGTTCTAATGCTTAACCACTCTTTGCAAGAAGAAATTCTTCCTAATCTCCAATCTGAACCTCCCCTGGTGCAACTTGCAGCTACACTCTCTTGTCCTATCATTAGTTAAGCGGGAGAAGAGGCCAATCCCCACTTCACCACAACTCTCTTTCCGGTAACTGTAAAGAATGATAAGGTTTGCCAGAAGGATTGATCATAGACTTCCCCACTGAAATGGCTCTTCAGGCAATACTCTTCCTCTGAACAGATGCTTTCCATAACTTTAAAACTAAGTTTATTGAATAAAGTGATGTAATTGTACAAGGAGGCACTCAGTGACTGGATGAGGAAGAGAAAAATGCATACACAGCAGAAACTTAAGCCATTACTGGACCAGAAAAAAATCTTAGAAACACAGCATTTTTCTGTATACTTATGAAATCAAACCAAAATAACAGAATATCCTGAAAACCCTTTAATGAATTGCATGCCTCACTACCAAGCACATCAGATGGTTAAGTTTTCCTGTTCTCACACCACTTGATAAGTACATACTTAACTAAAGTTTATGGAATGTACAGTTACATTTCAAATTCTATGTAAACTTTCCATTGTGAATATTAAATTATTCAAAAAAGAAGCACACAATAGGATGGTGAATAACTAAAAATATATTCTATTTTTATAATGTCATGAAGAATATGTTCCTTAATACTGAAGTAGTTTCCTGAAATTACGGTTCTACACCCAAGATAGTGACTTCATATTTCAGGCTCATTCAACCTGGGAATGTTGTCCTGCAGTGCAGATGCCCATAAATCCCTAGGAGTGGGGCATGCGCAAAAATAACATAAAGAAAACTTCGTCTCACAAAATAACAGAAATTCTTGGAAATTTTATGTGTCAGTTCCTCAAAACATTGCCTATCCCAACATAGATATTCTGGAAATTCTGTTTAATGTAGAATACAGTTGTGCTTTTCACAGTGGTGCTTCTACTTTCTTCACCTGAAGCTACTTTCTCTGGTAGAGCCTGAAAAGGAAGAAATAAAACCAAAGCATATTTAACAATACAAAATCCAAAGTGCAAACCACTTGACATTTCTCTGTAATGGCATCTTCTCTTTTCTATGAAATTTAATTTGTATTTTGAAATATTGAGGAAATGGTCTGAGTGGGCTTTGAAACTGTTCTCAAGGGAACAGGGAGGAATGAGTGCCTTTGGACAGAAAAGGACTATTAAAGAACCCTGCATAGAGAATAAACAGTTAGGCCTGCAATTCTCCGGTCAAAAATAATAATTACACATTTATTATATAAATCAAACATTCTCTCTTACACTTCCCACTATCACTTTCCACAAAGATCAGCAATCTCTATTGTGTATACAGTCTGACAAGCCTCAAATCCATTTGCCTGAGAAGCATCTTGGAACGCTTACTGCTCTAAGCAGTTAAGTGTGAGGTTTGTTGGCTCTTGTAGATATTCAGTAAGATGCTCAATGTGTTAATGCTCTCAGGAATAAAGCTTGTGAGTATATCACAGTTGAAAGCCTGTTGCTATAATTAGAATTCCTTTTTTATGCCCTTTGTGAGAGAATATGGTATGTAATATTTTATTATTTGAGGATATACATGCAAAATACAAAGGATAACAAAATGGTGAACTTTTAGATAATAAACGTGATTCACCAACAGAAGGGCATTGAAGAGTTTCTTTCAGATGCCAGAACTAATCAGTCAATCACTCATGGGAAATGTAAATTTAATAAAAGCAGAGAGGGAAAAAATAAAGGAAAAAATAAGTTAAAAAATGAAAGAAATAAGTTTATTCAGAAATAAGAAGTTTATTCAGTGCTTTTCTGCAGCTAGGAAGGTAGTTACAATCAACAGATTTGTTAAAACCTTTCTCCATACAGCTCAAATGCATGACAGTGCTCTTGCCCACATCCTGTGAGGCACCCCTCCTATTTTCTGCAGAATGTCTTCAGTACACTCAAGCCAGGCCAAGTCCCCTCAGTTGGGTAGGCTATCAGTCTTCAGGACAGCTGAGTGTGAGCAACTTGGATCTTACCTTATGACTTGTGCTCAGTCCTTTCAGACCAGCTGAATGTGAATCTGGTGCTGGTGGTGAGCTCCTGCTCCACTTGTGCTACAGAACAGTCCTAGCAGCTCTTTTATTCTTTTCTACCTGGCACTTCTGTTTGCATAAGTCTGGAGATTCATGACAGGGAGGAGAACACAAGGCTTGTCATGGTGGGACTTTGTCCACGCAGTGCAGTGACTGAAGTTTTGATATATACAGGAATTCTTTGAGGGCACCCCAAATACAACTCCTTCTCGATGGGCTATGTCATCCCAAATTCTGCTCTTGTCCATGTAGTGCTTGTCACATGTTCATTGCATTTGGGATAAGCAGTAAGAAGACTCATTTGGATGAATGACAGCGTAAATAACCAACATCTGGACTAGCCACTTTAACATTCTCTTGACAGCCAGTGATGAATAATGGCCATTTCCAGAACACAATCCATTGCATTGTAAAGTAGATATTTCAGATGTCTACTACAATTTAGATAAATTGCATCTCAAAATTCTAGGAGTTAATGATATATTAGACTTGGCTTTGGTTACAATAAAAGAAATTTCAGAAAAACTAGTTAGAAAAAAAACCTCAGAAGGAGTAATCACAGTTTTAAATTAAACAGTCTGTAATTAAGGCATTCAGTTACAAGAGAGATGACTTTGTGCTATTTGGAAAGCCAGTTATTAAATTCAGTGTGACATAATAATAAAGGATTAGAGCATAGCAAAATTCTGTAATTTCCATTATGTTCTGCGATACTTCTAAAATTATAAGGGAAAACACTGTATAAAAGGACCTCAAACTGTCCACCCAATATTTCAGAAAAACTATGGGGAATAAACAGAAAACCAAGAAATTAAAGAACTAGGCATTCAGCTGGAAAATATATATATATAAAAAGTCAAAAAATACAAAATAGGTGCCAGAACTCAAATTAATTCGGCTTTTAAAAACTAAATCAAAACAAACAGTAAAATGTTATCCACTGAAAATTACAAAAGAGAATAAGGCAATTAAAAGCAGATATTAAGACGTAAGAATGGAGTCATGATTTAATGATTAATGTAGACATGATCTACAATTGACTGATATGTGTTCCTTTTCAGATTGACTAATAATATTGGCTAAGGAGAAGATAGAATATCTTATGATGAAAAATGGTACCTTAAACCAGAGTAATGAGAAATTTGATAAGAAAAATAAAAACACTGGAAGTTTTATCGGGACTGGAGCACAGATGGTCTACAGATTTTCCTACTGTATAGGAGAGACAGGGGGAAAAGTACAAAGGAAAAGTCAACTGTAGACACAGAGGGAAAATTTATTTTAAAAGAGAGCTTTAGAAGCACCATGGATCAATAAATATTTGTCTGGATTAAAATGAATGTGAGGGAGAAAACAAGGACTGATCAGACTTCAGAAAGTCTAGATGCTTTTTGTAATAGAAATAGAGAGAAAGACAAACCTTATCTGCAATTATAGCAAACCATATCTTCCAGGGAATTAGCAGGTAAATAGTGGAAGGCATATACCTGTAAGCAACAGTCTCAACTAGTTCTGGAATTTGGTGCCCAGATTTTGGCTATTTGTCAAGACTGAATACCAACTCCCATGTTTCACCTCTGCTTTTCCACCTTGTCTCTCTCTCTTAATCCTTCCCATTCACTCTTTTATCTTCAGCAACATCAAGTGATTAGATTTTAAGTACTACTTATTTGCATGTGCTATTGGTCTGATGATAGCTAACAAATAACACCAAACAAAAATATGGTGAATTGGACTTGATCTTATCATGCAGTGTCTGAAAACATTTCTACCCCTGTGTAGTAAGATATCTGAAAACCATCTTCAGTACCAAGCTGTTCAGCCACCAATTTCTGCCTAACTTGACCTTAACTGTTTATACCAGTCATGTATATTTAGCACAGCATTAAACAAGAGCTTAAATCTCGTTAACATCAACGCCTTTGCTACTGCAGGTGTTTAACCTTCAACTGAGAAGCTTCTCCAAAGTGTAGTGTTAATACAGAGTCTTGCAATCCTCTTGGTACAAAGTGTTGATTATCCTCTGTTCCTTTATTTTCCAAAGAAACTCTGATGAAATGAGTACTTGTTCCATTCCTGCTCTCATTAAAGTCAATAACAAAGAAACTATTGTCTTGGTTTCAAAAAACTTTTTGACAAATCATTCCTAAATCTGCAATCAGCTATTATTTATAAATAGGTTTGGTTTGTTGGAAGAAATTGCTTATGATTATTTAGGGTGGCAGAACCGAGGACTACTCCCTCAAAGCTCTGTCACTTGCTTCTACAAGTATTAAGTTTCTCTGTCACGTGCTTCTACAAGTATTAAGTTTGCAGATTAGCCACTAAATTTATACAGGGGAGGTTTTTATTTTAATACGCAATCAAGTAGTCAAATGAAGTAAGTTACTTAGTAGGTGCACAATTGAAATCTGCCAGTTACTTTAAGAAATCTTTTAACACACCAAGTCATTCCTTTCAGGAGGAGTCAGGGCATTATCATTAGCCAGCTATAGATAGGGATCAAAATAATATCATAAAGACAAGAACCAGAAGTGTGTGCTCGAACTGGTAAGGTCATTTACAGTGACCAGTAAACATCTTAAGGCTATTTTAACCTAATCTCTCAATGAATGTTCTAGAAAATGTCCTTATACTGGTCATGATATATTTATTATTTTCTTAGATATTTCTCCAAGTCATAAGAACAGATTAAACCTTACCTTATTTGTGACATGAGATCATTAATTCCAGAAAGTAGCAAATGATATCTTTCTTGAGCAGAGCTCTTTAAAATGCTGTTCCTAACAATCTACTGGTCTCAGAAAGGTCACCGCTTTGTCATATCTACCACTTGTATCTCATTAAAGTCATTCACCCAAGTCCTTACAGAGTTAGATGAACGGCTATATACAGTATCGTAAAGTGATATGTGAAATCCATGCAGTGATCATTGTAAAACTGCATTTCTACTTGGTGAACTAATATTTAATGAACAGTTTACTTCCACTTTACACAGATTTAATTTTTTGACACCACTGCAATCAGTAAGGCAACAGTGTCTGTAAAGAATGGATCACAAATTATACTTTTATCCACCAAGTACTCCACAGTGTTGAAAAAAGGTGAACTGAAGGACTAGAGGAGTTAGTTATCCTTTCATGAGCAAGATATTTTCTTGAATACTATGTTCATTTGAAGCGCAAAATAGCTAGACTTTCAAAATAGTTTTATTGATTTTCTGGGGAGGTACTAGATTTGTTCAGCTCTTAAGGAAGTGTTTGAGCCATGGATCTACTGAGACTTTGTCAGTCAGATAAATCAGAATCAGACTGTTTCTGGAACAATACCTTACTTGCATCCCTTTATCAATTGCATATCAGTCACCTGTCAGTCTGATTTATCAGAAACAGTGTTCTTGGTGGTAATCAGCACTTAATAAGTAAGTTCTGTGACCTATAGGGGCTCTTATCAATTATTGCAGTGCAGTAAATATTGACTTGTGAAGTCAGTCAATGGGACTCATCTCCTTCAATTCTAGCAGCCTGAAAATTCACCTCCAAACAAATTCTCTGGGTTACATACACAGTCAATGAAGAGAGCAAGAGAACACTTATAAATGGTTTTTAAACAATGTATTTTAAACATATATTTTAAAATAGAGTGTTTCTCCTTGGAGTGCCTGAGTGCCTCTCTTTCTTTTCTGACAGTAAAGCCTAAGCATAGGGATGAGATTCACCTTATTTAACTTCTTCTGTGTAAAACACTGGGCTTATTTTACTCTACTGACCACAAAGACACCTAGGCTGACTAGCTTTGTTTGGGATACCTGCAATGAAGGTGAGTTTAGCATTGTTCCTTCCATCCTGGTCCTGAAAACTTTCACAACTTTGAAGTCATCTGCTGATACTCATCCCATTATACTCACGCAAGGGTCTACTTCACCTATAGGAACATGTGTTTTGTGTCTCTACATTAAGCACGTAACAAAACAAGGGTATAATTTGCGGAGGACCACAAAAATGATAAAGGGCCGAGAGCATCTCCCTCCTAGAAGCTATGTTAAGGCATGTATGAAACAAAGAGGTGATTTGAGACAGCCAGCATGACTTCACCAAGTGCAGATCGTGCCTGACCAATTTGGTGGCCTTCTATGATGGAGTAATGGCATTGGTGGACAGGGGAAGGGCAATGGAAATCATCTGCCTGGACTTCTGCAAAGTCTTTGACATGGTCTCTCATCACATCCTTCTCTCTAAATTGAAGAGGTATGGATCTGATGGAAGGACTGTTGGATGGATTAAGAATTGGTTGCCTGGCTGCAGCCAAAGCATTGTGATCAATGGTTCTGTGTCAGGGTGGAGGCCAGTTGCAAGTGGTGTTCCTCAGAGTTCAGTCTTGGGACCCATGCTCTTCAACATCTTTATCAATGACATAAACGATGGCATCGAGTGCACCCTCAGCAAGTTTGCAGATGACACCAAGTTTGGTGGTGCAGTCGATACACTGGAGGGAAGGGAAGTCATCCAGAGGGACCTGGACAGGCTGGAGAACTGGGCCCATGTGAACTTAATGAGGTTCAACAAGGCCAAGTGCAAGGTGTTGCACTTGGGCCGGGGCAATCCCAGGCATTTATACAGACTAGGAGAAGAACCCCTTGAGTGCAGCCCTGTGGAGAAGGACTTGGGGGTCCTGGTAGACAAGAAGCTAGACATGAGCCAGCAGTGTCCGCTTGCCAACTGTGTTCTGGGCTGCATTAAAAGAGGAGTGGCCAACAGGGAGACGGAGGTGATTGTTTCCCTTTACTCAGCTCTTATGAAGCCCCATCTGGAGTACTGTGTCCAGGTCTGGGGCCCCTAGTACAAGAAAGATGCAGAGCTCTGGGAGCGGGTCCAGAGGAGGGCCAGTAAGATGTTCAGAGGGCAGGAGCACCTCTCCTATGAGGAAAGGATGAGGGAACTGGGCTTGTTTAGCTTAGAGAAGAGAAGGCTCTGGGGAGACCTCATTGTGGCATTCCAGTACTTGAAGGGAGCATATAAACAGGAAGGGGAACAGCTGTTTATGAGGGTGGATAGTGATAGGACAAGGGGGAATGGTTTTAAACTGAGACAGGGGAGATTTAGGTCAGATATTAGGAGGAAGTTTTTCACTCAGAGGGTGGTGAAACACTGGAACAGGTTGCCCAAGGAGGCTGTGGATGCCCAATCCCTGGAGGCATTCAAGGCCAGGCTGGTTATGGCTCTGGGCAGCCTGGTCTAGTGGTTGGCGACCCTGCCTGTGGGAAGGGGATTGAAACTAGATGATCTTTGAGGTCCTTTTCAACCCAGGCCATTCTATGATACGATTCTATGATATTCTATGGTATGATCTCCCCTATGAAGAAAGGCTGAGCAAACTGGTTTTGTTCAGCCTTGAGAAAAGACTCAGAGGGGATCTGGTCAATGTCTATAAATACCTTAAGTGTGGGAGTCAAAGAGACATGACCAACCTTTTTGCAGCAGTCTGTGGGGACAGGAGAAGGGGAAATGGCCATAAGCTGGAGCATAGGAAGTTCCGCACCAATATGTGAAGGAACTTCTCCATAGTAAGGGTGACTGAGCACTGGAACAGGCTGCCCAGGGAGGTTGTGGATTCTCCTTCTCTGGAGATATTCAAGACCCACCTGGATGCCTACCTGCCTGCTGCAGGGGGCCTGCTTTGCAGGGGGCTGGACTCAATGATCTCTGGAGGTCCCTTCCAGCCCATATAATTCTGTGATTCTGTGATTCTGTGATCTCTCTCGTTATCTTTCTTTGGAGGCAGTTTTATTTCTTTCGATCAGTAAGCTTAAGCACTTACCTAAGACCCGTTCACTAAAAGGGGCTCCAACATGCATATCTTTAGCTATTTAAAAGTTAGTTACTTTTTCTATGTATATTTTTAAAGCTGGAGAGGAATAGACTCCCAGAAGATGGTTCATCCTGAATCTTACTGTTTCACGAGTGAGATAATTCCTAATTTAGATATTTACATTTCAGATTCAAATTAATTAATCTTGAGATTCTTTCACTGAGTATCCTGGGTGGTTCATTACATAATGAAGATGAGAGGCACTTTCATAGAGCGCTGACATTCATTTCTCTTTTTGTGGAAAGAGTCATTACAGTTGGCTCTGTAAAAATATGAACTCAGCCCAAATGAACAGTCTAATTAAACTGGAAATCCCACACTGAATTACACAAAATAGACACTCAGACTGTTTTCTTAAATTTCAGACTAATCAGGATGAGAATTGTAGTTATTTATAATCTAGATGCAATTTATTTTTTTGAGGAAGTGCAAAAATCAGTGAACTTGGATACAGAAATTTTTATCAAATTTGTATCTGTGGAAAATAACCTGACATAATTTTCATCCGTACATTTTATTCTGGACAGCTCTGATTTCTTTGATTTAAGTTTAATATTTATGGCTGAACCTGGCTTTTTTGGAATCTTCAATGTGACTTCAACAAAAACCCCTATAACAAATTTGATATATATGCTAAATGATGCTTCTGTACTGGGGAATAGACATCATACTTGGAATAAAATTTCATTTACATGGGAAATTACATAGGGAAACTCACTATGACTCACCTGAACCAATGGGCCTATAACCTCAAGCGTAAGCAACAGTAGCCTCCACAGTTATATGAGAGTTCAGTGAATGAGCAACCTAGTCTCTTTGAGCAACCTTGTCTAGAGGGAGGTACCCTGTCTGTAGCAGGGGGGCTGGAACTGGATGATCTTAAAGGTCCCTTCCAATCCAAACCATTCTATGAATTACACTCAGGAACACAAACTCAGTTGAGTTACAGCTTCCCCAGAATAATGTAGTCTTGACATCAGTCTTTGGTGGCTTAAGATTGTGGAGCTCTGCAACAAACTGGCAGGAAAGCATTCGGTATTTCAATCTGACTGCTGACAATAGGGCTGCATACACTTCTGAAAAAAGTGGTTTCTTCATCCTGGCAGAATAATCTCTGCTCCTTACCTAGCATTGACATACAGATCCCCAAAGATATTATGCAGGCATACATACAAAAGCCTTCCAGAGATGAACTAAGAAATGAGGTTGACTCTTACATTTTCTTGAACTCGGTGCTTTGTACTGGGTCCTAACCTATCTCTCATCTTGTTAGTGGGAAAAAAAAAAAAAAATGAAATGAAATGCAATAGTAAAGAATCTTGTAGCTTTTGAATGTGTGTTTTCATTCAAGGGCTCTTGTTCTAACAATGGGAGCAAAAATGAGGACTATCTGTAACATTGGGGCAGGTGGAAATGAGACCTGCAGTTGTAGATGGGACTTTTTTGTTCTTTATCTATACAGGCTCAACTAAATATCTGGCTTAGACAAAAATTATACATTGGAACAGGCGGTGAACTAAGAAGGAAGAAACATCACATATACTTTATCAGAGCCACAATTTCACAGTATTTCAACTTTGTTAACAGGCAGAAAAGTATTAATCAAATATTCTTCCCAAGAAATATTGACTATTCTGCAATTTTAGGGAGATCCACTGAAAGAAAAAGAAAAGAGTCTTAATGAAGAATGTTTAGGAGAAAGGAAAGAGAAAAATATGGAAGCTGAGTCAATTCTGTAATACTTGGACATGCTCATTTCTAATAAACTTTTTTGTGACCAAGCTTTTCTGTTAGCTACTGATGTATGAACTGACTTGTAAACAAGATAAATGACGCATGATAAACATAAACACCTCACATAAATCTTCTCAAAACTTATCTCTAACAACCTTACCCTCTTCTAGGTCGGGGCAGATATTTAGTGCTTGCTAATTTAAATTTATCAATAATTTTTTACTGTCAGTTTTTAATTTACACTAAATATATATACTACTCTTAATCTGGCAATCCTCATCAGTTAGAGACATTTTGTGCAGACTAAATCTAATCTACATGACATAATGCTATTCATTTAATTACAATTATTATCAGAGCTTACATAGTTAATCCATCTGGTATGTCCTTTATGCACTGTATTTGATGAATTCGTTTAGAAATGGCTGTATGAAGTGGCCTAAGTAGATAATGAATCAGAAAAGAAATCTTGTCCTATACCTGTAAGTCTAGAAAACTGTCAAAGTGGACAAAGCAAGCAATTAGTCACTAACAGCATATGGAAGCTATTGTCCCAATACAGTACTATAGTAGATACTCTAGAAATTGTAATCTCTATTTGCAAAAATGAAAATTTCTAGGAAATCCCAACTTTGTACCAAAAAAAAAAAAATTCTAGAAATATTATAGTTTTGAACTGTTCATGCTCAGGTATTTATAATTGTTGCAAGAATAACTTTGAAGCAGAAAAAAAAAACATATACAAAAATCAGTATGTTCAGCACCTTCAACTAAAAGATGTGAATTAGAAGATCCCACTATCATTACAGTATTAATAGCTCCTGCCAACATACAAGCTTATTAAATCCACAGTAGTCCAGAGGTTACATGCGTTTAGAACCACGAAGTAGGATCTTGCTGAAAATTACTCTTACACAGTGAATTCTTCATTCTTCTGAAGAGATGTAAATTTCAATGTATATTCATTAATTTTCCAGCAATAGTGTCATTATTTTAACCTTTCAGATATGTCTGGGTGGAGGCCAGTCACAAGCGATGTCCCCCAAGGGTCGGTCTTGGAACCCATGCTCTTCAACATTTTTATCAATGACATAGATGATTATGAAATCGAGTGCACTCTCAGCAATTTGCAGACGACACCAAGCTGAGCGGTGTAGTCAATATTGGAAGAAAGGGAAGCCATTCAGAGGGACCTGGATAGGCTGGAGAACTGGGCCCATGTGAACCTAATGAGGGCCAGGGCACTCCCAGGCATTTATACAGACTAGGAGAAGAACCCCTTGAGTGCAGCCCTGTGGAGAAGGACTTGGGGGTCCTGGTAGACAAGAAGCTAGACATGAGCCAGCAGGGTCCGCTTGCAGCCCGGAAGGCCAACTGTTTTCTGGGCTGCATTAAAAGAGGAGTAGCCAACAGGGAGACGGAGGTGATTGTTCCCCTTTACTCAGCTCTTATGAAGCCCCATCTGGAGTACTGTGTCCAGGTCTGGGGCCCCTAGTACAAGAAAGATGCAGAGCTCTGGGAGCGGGTCCAGAGGAGGGCCAGTAAGATGATCGGAGGGCTGGAGCACCTCTCCTATGAGGAAAGACCTCATTGTGGCATTCCAATACTTGAAGGGAACATATAAACAGGAACGGGAATGACTGCTTACATCGGTAGATAGTGATAGGACAAGGGGGAATGGTTTTAAACTGAGACAGTGAAGGTTTAGGTCAGATATTAGGAGGAATTTTTTCACTCAGAGGGTGGTGAAGCACTGGAACAGGTTGCCCAAGGAGGTTGTGGATGCCCTGTCCCTGGAGGCATTCAAGGCCAGGCTGGATATGGCTCTGGGCAGCCTGGTCTAGTGGTTGGCGACCCTGACTGTGACAGGGGGATTGAAACTGGATGATCATTGTGGTCCTTTTCAACCCAGGCTATTCTCTGATTCCATGATATAATTTCATGATATGAGCTACCTGACATGAAGAAGTTTTGAGCTACACTCAGTTTTTATTTCATAGATCAAGATTGTCATGGATCAAGATTGTCATGGATCAAGATTGTCAAGATGCTCAGAAAATTATATGTTAAAACATTTTATTTAAGGAAGAAAAAAAAACATGAGAAAAGAGAATCATGGAATAAGACAGCAAAATTATCCCATGGAAATAATCTTGCTGTAAAATGTATTAAATTGTTTATTGAATCTAACACTTTCGCGGAAGTATAGGATAAAAAATAAAAATTTACTTTCCTACCTTCAAGTCCCACTTTGTAATTAGCTCCTTTGCAATTTCTTTCACTATTTAAAAACAATAAGTATTTCCTTTTTGAAGATCTCCAATGAGGAGTTTCCACAAACTCTTTGGGCAAACTGTTTTCAGAGGGAATGTCCTGTGTGCCAGTTTTTGCCCATTTTGTCTTGTTCTGGCACTGCACATCACTGAAAACAGGCTGTCTCTGAGAGTGTTTTAGATATCCTTTAAGCTGAAATAATAAAAATGGTCTCCAGTATAAAAGCACAACACAGACAAAGCAGAAAGTTTCTAGCCAGAATAGAGATTTTTACAGATGCTTTGTATTATGTGATGTATCATCTGAGAAGAAAAATGCATGTCGTTATAGCAGTGCTTCAGGCCATGTCAAAGTAGAGTTGAGGGTGGAACCATTCTTCTATTAACTATAGAATAAAGTGGCTATTATCAAGAGTCATGGAGGCTTTAGTCTTTGTTAAATGAGCTTGAAATAAAGTACTAGAAATGAAACAGAATACAGAAATAACAGTTTAATTACTACAGACCAAAATACAGCACCAGATCTATACCAATATAGTTCTCCACTTTGATTCACTAGGATGACTCATCCTAAAAATAGAGAGAATTATTTTAGGACCTGAAATATCATTCCTGTAGACCTACCCATGCAGCTCAAGCTTAGATTATTCATTAATCGTTATTGTAATATTTGAGATCTTTCTTTTATATGTGCCTGAATGATTGTTAACTGCAAAGGCAATGTGATACTGTGAACACCTGCACATGCAACATGGACAAAACCCAGTTTATTCAGTTTATTTCTCAATGATCATCATCAAGACAATCTGTTAATAATACCTTACAGTCTCATAACAATGGGGATAGTAAAATGAAGACAAGAAAAAGTAGGATTAAAAAGTAATGTTTGAAAAGCTAACATTTCTCACCACACAGAAAAAAGACACCTGATATGCAATAGAAGACTTAAATTCTTTTCTTCATGTGTCATGATTAGGTATGGTTTGAAGATAAAATTAGTATTGTTTGTTATATTTACATCCCATATGCTCTAATTTACATAGAATTTCAGAGAGCAAGTATGACATCGCAGATGAATATGATTTACTGTCTCATAGCTTCTGCCTTTTTTTTTACCTTTAGCAACAGTAAAATATTTCAGTTTCAAAATTTACTATAGTTAGGAATATTTGAGGATTGTCAGAGGAGGTAATGATGTGCAGTTCCCACCAAAGACTTACGCTTTTCACATCTCAGCACTGTGAAGGAGAGCCATTTTTTGTATAACTACTTATGAACACAGATGTGATAGCATCAAAAAAGCTTATGATCATTTATTTGCTAATGATTGATGAGAACTACATCAATCTACAAACTACAGAGAATATCACTGTCGCTCGGGATGAATTGAGTTTTCTTTCACAAGTATTTATTTTTTAGTTCTATTGTGATATTAAAATGTACCCTTCATCTGAATGGCCTCATTTAAAATAAGGTGCATTTGATCCATTGTGGGAATAAACAAGTTAAATTTAAGTTGAAAGGCCAGGGAGATTTAAATGCAAGTATTGGAAAACTGTACTCTGCTTAACTGACAGTTTATTGCTAATTCTTTTTTTTTATTGTTATTGACAACAAAAAAAAAGACTTAAAGGAACTTCTTCACTTTAGGACCTAGTTTTGTTTAATAGGACTTACGTCTACTACAGAAATTTTTATCGAAGTCCAGTATGTGTCATCCTGAAAAAAATAATTACAAAGTGTTTAAAGCAAGAGCAAATATATCTTTAAATGTTCTGCTCAATCATACTGTTGAAGCTGGGTTTTTCTACTGATAAAGTCATGAAGGTAATACGCCCAGAAGCAGCAATAGACTTAATACCTCACTTGCTTGTTAAATTCTATGACCCATGCAATTCAGGTCAGGCTACATGTTTTCAAAAGTGTACCAAATCAAGTTAGAAACCAAATCCAGGGCATTTGTTACTGTCTAGACAGTGCAGAAACTTTGTGCTCTTAACAATAGCTAAGAAAAAAGGAAACCTAGGAAATTTTCTTGACCATTTGCCAGAAAAGAAATCAGAATTAAATATTTAAAACCTAGGGACTGAAATAGCAACTGTCTTTTGAAGTTGTTTCGTTTAAATACACACATATGCAACATGAAGAAGAGTTGTACATCTCGATTCAACTCTCCACTTCTTAAACTTGGAAGTAATTGGAATTCCACAAAACCTCACTTCCACCATGAATATTCTTATAGAGAAGTGCAAAACATATCCCATCAAATCTTCTTTAGAATCCATACAAAGAAGCACCAAGACATTCCTAAATATTTAGGAAACAGAAAATTAATGGATAACTTAAATGACAGATTATTATTGAATACATTTTGATATAACCCTTCAGACTGTATTCTAAAGTAAATAATTAAGAGCCTTATCTGAGTAAAAATTGAAGAATGAAGCATAATTTATTCTGTACTATTCTATGAGGACTTCCACAGCTCTGGACTGATCTGAGGAAACTGGAGAAAATATTAGATTCATTCATAAGACAGGAACTATTACAGTGTACTTGTAGTACTGAGAATCTTCGTAACAGATGTGGCATATTGAGATGATCTCAGCCAATAACCTAGTAAGAGAAGGAGGAAAATAAGAAAGATTTAAAAAAAAACATTATAGCATAATAGTGTTGAAGCATAACAATAATTAATAGCAACACTATTGACAGTGTCTGTTTCCACATCAGTTTGGTTATTTATATGGTGAGGAAAAAGGTTCCTAGGCTTTCAAATTCTTTTATAGGAATATTATTCATCACACAAAAAAAAGAGAGTATCTCATGGGTCTTAAGAGATCTCATAGTTCATTATAGTACATCTATATCAATCTGACCTGCTCCTTCTGATAAGTGTTATCTACATCTATACTAGGAACCTAGATAGTAACAACACAAGTTCTCAGGAAGTAGGGTCAACTGACACAACACTGATTATATACACATCAAGGTCTCTAAACTTCAAAAAGAGGTTTGCCATTTCAAAACCCCACCCAAGAGTTGATTGACAAAAGTCAAAAGTAATTCATCATAACAATTTAGCAATATAGATGATCAAGTTTCCTTGTCCTGGCATAGCCATAGCCGTTGAGAGTCTCCCATTCACATTTCTGAGATAGTAGAAATAATACTGATTCATGCAGCATGAAACAAAACAAAACAAAACAAAAAAAGAATAATGTGAGATAAAGGAATATCTACTTTCTATCTACCCTGTGTAATCCATAACTTTTTTTCCCCTGGAATGCTTTTAGGATGATTACGGCAGTGTTTTGGTTTCATTAGGTGACTGAACAACCTGTTTATAAGCTTGATGTCTGAAATTCTCTTATCCAGGCAAAAATAAACAAAACTGAAAAAGATGAACATTCCTCAAGGAAGCAGCAAAATCTATGCAGATTTTTCTGTTAAGAGACCTTATGCAAGTCTTTTTGAAGATATCCTTGCTGAGTTGACAAGTTTATATAATTTTCTTTTGCCTAGTATTCAATTAATATTACCTGAACTCAGGCAGGAGGGAGATCTCCAGTTACATTTAATATAAAGTATTTTAAATTGATTACATTTGGACTAAGTGAAATGAAACTTGCTAGCCTAGATAGCTAATTTGCTTTACATCTTTGCATTTATAGGCATATTGGCAAAGTGAGACCAATACGACTATGAAATATGATTAGATCATACTCTGTTGAAGTATGATTTGGAGGTGAAATCTATTGGTATTAGAAATGATAATAGGAACTTGTGGAAATGTCATATTCAGCACAAGTCCAAAAAGCACGCTATTAGAACACTGCCAATTTCTGATGTGCAGTGTAGCTACAGTCCTCTCAATTGCAAACCAACATTCTTCTTTTCTATCTCACCTCTTGAAAGGCCTCTTTTGATTCTACACAAAGGCATTTTTCAAATTTTTGGAATGTCATTTTACTTATCCTTGCTTGACCTTCTGAGAAAGCATAATCCAGTTTCAAATTATTTGCTGAAGTATATTTGACTCCCAATTGTCTGAGAGTTTGGAGAAAAGAGGGAAAGATGTTAATATTTCTGTCTTTCTCTCTGCCTAATAGATCTCTTTCATTCTAGAGAAGATAGAATTTGTCTGCTCATGCAAGGCCTTCAAAAAAACTGTCTAATTTGAAGGCAGGGATAACATAAGAAAGCAAACAACTTTTACAATTTAGAGTAATTGACTTTAATTTGACTTAGAGTCAATGCTTTGCCAGAAGTTTACACACAAAAGTCATTATAGGAAATGCATTAAAATACAAAAGACTTATAATGAACATACAGAACCATATGCTATAGATAAACAAATAAAACACATAAAACAATATTTAGTAGCATGTCAGATTAATCTAAGCTGAGAATGACTTCTTCTCTCTCAAGTTACCATTTATGACCAAGACAGACATTTCCAAAGGTTGTTTCATCCAATATGTATTAAGTACTTATGCTACAAAGCTTATAAACCCAATTTATTTCTATCTCTTCAGGAAAGATTGATGAAGACTGCATTTCTGTCCTTCCATGGACTAGAAACATGTCAGGTGTTTGGCTAACTTCTACATTTTAGATGCCAAGAGTGGACAAAGAATTTAAGAAAGAGTGGTGAGTGATAGAAGGCCTTTTAAAATAATAATAACACTTTACAAGCCATTGATTATCTGATTTTCTTCCATACTAAAACCTATTTGTAATTTCTAAAATTATAAAATTGTTGCAAATGTGTACACATTTAATTTAAATTCACTCTTATCCACTATATTCAGTTACATTTTATTGTTCATACAAGGCTACCAGAATTTTCCTATTTTAGGGTTAGCCATAGGAGTGTGCACAGGAAACTGTACCAAGTTCATGTTATAAAGTGAGGTGACTGGTGATGTCACCCTAAATGGCTCCAGGACAAAAAAATTCAAGCCAAATCTTAAGATGTGAGTCCACTTGCTTTTCAGCAAAGCCTTGAGGCTCTACAGTCATTCTTGACACCACTTCAGCACCTTCACTTTCAATTCCAGTTTCTTGGGAAATGTTAATCATTGGATATTTCCCAAATCTCATTTTTTAATATAACACAATACTAACAGAGCAGGACTTCTTGGGAACAAGCAGAGAGGGAAAAACTTGGAAAGATGTTTCCTATTGCTAGAGTGCTCTATTTTTCTTGCATCTCCAGTGAGCTGGGGGAAGAAAAAAAATCTATTCTTTTTCATTCTGCAACTATGGAAGAACAGTTTGAAAACTGTAATGTTAATTTTCTGATCATCAATTTTGTTCTGCTAACATTGCAATTAATCTGTCAAGTTAAACAATAGAAAAATCACGTAAAGAAGAGTGATTTCTGTACAACTAAAACTTTCCTAGGAAAAGAATGTCTCCCTTCACACACTATTTTTGAAATAAGATAAAAAAATATTTTCTGAAGTTCAAAGAGAGTGAAGTGCAACAGTCATAGAGAATAAAGAATCAGACATAAGAGTATAAAAATGAAAACCTGGGAGGATTTGCAGGAGATTATGTACCCAATTTATCTGCTTTGAAGCAGGACTGTATGTAGCTAGAGCATTTCTTCATTTAGACAGACTGGTGGTCACCTAGTAGTAAGAATTTCTAGTGAAGTGATTGCATAGACTTCTTGCTCTGTTGTAGTGTTTCACTAACTCTGCAATTAGGAAGCTATTCACAGTATTCAGACACTATTCTCTGAGGCAAATTAAACTTTCTTAATTTCTGTTCTGCAAGAGAGAAAGGATACAGCTCTTTATGTAAGATCTTATTTTTCTCTATCGTAGACCGGGCTCTTCATTGCTTTCTCACGAGTCACATTTCCTCAAAGATTTTCTATTCTTTACACTTGAATATTTTTTAAAATAGGTTTGCAAAAATGGATACATAGCTTCTGTTGATACTGCTGGAAATTAATTTACAAGGATGTTAATTCTACCTAATTGTTGCAGAAAATGATTGAAAAGTGAATGAAGAATTGATAAGTTATTTCTTATTTTTTTTTCTTGTTTTTTTTTTGTTTTTTTCTTTATTTTGTAATTAATTTTAAAAAACATAATTATTTAACAGAACTAAAATTGTGCAAAAAAGATTGTTATTTCATTAACAGTATAATGTAATATAAACAAAAGTAACTTTCCACTATGAAGAATGAATGTTTATCGATAAAATACTCTTATCAGAGAAAGTGGTCTGTTCTTCTACCGTAATTCAACTTCCAAGACACACTCATTTAATTTTTAAAGATGTTGGCCATCAGTTTTGTTAGAATCCCTTCTGCAGTATATAAATACATAACATTTTTAGTAAAAATGGCATGATCATAAAACGCCTCCCTTTCAGAGTTCTTTCTTTTCATGGGCACATTATTAGTATATTTTATGGCAATGAAATGGTTAACAGGGCAATTAAGAATTCTTATTGCTCATATCCAAAACAAAACAAACTGCAATAAACAGCAGCATCAACAGCAAGAAAACCATGAGTGTAACTGTGACATTCATTTGTCTTGAGAGGACAGTGAAGTTGACATTAATCTGTTTAATTCAATGAAATTATACTGAATCACCTTGGTTAAAACTCATTCCTCTTCCTGGTTGTTGACAAGGACTGTCATGTGGCTGCCATGATCACCCACAGGTGTGGTAGTCTGTTTGCCTATCTGCCTTTCACCATCATGTTTTTTCCCCAGACACCAATTGTAATTGTTGAACCTATTAGATAATTTTAGTCAAAACAGAATGATTTCTGAAGGCTTCAATGTTAACAACTGTCTGGAAATGGTCAAATGATAAAAAAAAAGAGAGAGAGAGAGAGAGAGAGAGAGAAATCCAAATTATCATTCTCAATCTTCCTTGTAGCTAAGGCTGAAAAGTGAAAATACTTATCTATCTGATTATGCACGGGAAAAATCAAATGGGAGCAAACTGCAGGAGACTAAACTGTAACTGGTAGGGCATGTGAAAACGCAGCTCTCGGTCTGGTTAGAGGAATATTTTGAAATCACTAGGCTAAAAAAGCAAATTTCTGAAACAGTCTTTTTCAAGATAAGGATAATAAAAAGGGCATGCTGAACTTAGATGACTGAATCCTCTAAGTATGCAAAAGCTTTTATGGCTCTGTTGCTTTTTTCCTCCTTTTTTCAGGTAGCTGTCATTTCCAGCACTTGCCTCTTTACTGAAGCAAAGTCAAAGCGAAGGACTCACAGATCTGTATCAAAAATTGCTATTTGGCACAGTAGGACCATTGTGTTAATCTCATCATTGGCATTTAAGCACTGTGTAAACTGTACTTACTGCCTTGAAGAAAAACTGTTACACTGAGTCAAGCCAAGACTTCAAAAGCCGGAGAATGAAGTTCATATTGAGTTCATATTAATAAGTGTCTCAAATGTTGCAAGCACCAAAGACAGGTAGTGCTAGCACAGCGTGAGGAGAGGGAGTGATGGTAAGATATTCTTTTTCTTTGAAACTTGACCAGTTCCTGATATCAAGTAGCAAGGGAAACACTCAGATTTCTCTGAACTCTGTCAGATTTCTTCTGAACCTGATTAGAAATGTTGCTTGATGTACATACAAGATTACACACATCTGAGGCCTATGCACGGTCATTGAAGGGAGTCATCTGCCTCTGAAAACTCCTGAAATTGTAACACTCCCTTACTGCAGTATAGAGAACAAACAAGTTAACATGTCTGGCAACTTAGCAGGGAGTATTGCAAACTGATCCTGTATAAGCCATGTCTGACTCAATGATTCACGGTAATCACCTCCTACAACTTGCAATTTAAAATGTTTGCTCATTCTGGCTTTGCCACTCCATCACTTTTAATTGTAGCATCCACCTATGCTCAGGCATCTTATCCCCATCATTAGCTTCCAAAGGACGTCATCACTCTGCAGTGGGTTCTGGGTTCTGCTCAGTCATGAATAGAACTTAAGATAAAAAATTATACATTAACTATTACTGTCCTTTGGGGTGCCTTCCAAAGTAACATTTGTGTACATGAGAATCTCAATTTAGGAGACCTGAGTTTTCCCATAAAAGTCTCCTGTTGATCATTTCTAATATCTGTATGAATCCTTCTTTGTTCTTTCTGGCTCAAAGCTTGCTTCCTGAGGTATTCCTTGTGATAAGACTCTAGGAGATGAGAGGTGGGTGTTGCTATATGGCAATCAACATCACTATCTGGACGATTTTACATTTGAAAGCATTTCTTTGGAGCTGTTTGCCTTCAGAAGGGAGTGCTCAGGACTGTTTACTGGACTGTTTACTGTGGAAGATCTGTCCTGTGACCAGATAACTCCTGTCTGCTATGGGAGACTGTGGGGTGATACCATTGTATCCTGTGAAGACAAGATACAAGTTGGCGCCTCCACACTCCCTCTTATCTGCTGGCAAGGCCTGGAAGATGGAACAAAGGAGTTCCTGCTGAGATCCAAAAGCCAGAAGCTGTCACTCCAAAAAGAGCTGACTCAACCACTTTGGCTTATAAATACTGCCATTGGAAATCATCATGGTGTTCGGTGTTCAATGTTCGGATCGTCACCTTCATCGTCAACGGAACAACGCCCAATGACCCACCTCTACTGAAGACTGAACTACAAACCTCGCTGGACCCTTGGTGGTGACTATCTCCCTCTTGCTTCCTATAAAGATTCCTTGCTTTTATTTCCTCTTTCCTATCGCCCGCCTTCCCTTCCCCATCACCCTAATTCGTAATAGTGTCCGCCTTCCCCTTCCCCATCTCCCTGACTAAGATTTGTAATAAACTGGTTGGACCAACATTTGAACCGTTGCTTCTTAATCTCACGTCGGGTATACATACATTAAAAGAACCTCATCTCCCTGCTATAAATTGGAGCGAGACAATATCTTACTCAGATTATGTATTGTAATAATACATTCAGACTGGAAAATCCAAAATAAACAAATCAGAACACTGAGGTTTTTGTTTGTTTGTTTTTCAGTTTTCTGAGGAGGAATGTTGTGCAAATCCACAGGAAATTGTACATAGTGTCTGATAACCAGGGATTTCTTCAGGAAATAAATCTGTGCAAAAGAGCATATTTTGAGCCTGATGAATATAACCAGTGAAATAGCCTTTAGAAGGAGACTGAGCCTGAGAATAAAAAGAAGTTGTTAAAGTCAATTCATTTAGCTTTGAACTCTGTAATTATCTTTTCCCAAAGGCCTTATTTTATAACTTTCTCAATAATCCCAGGAAGAATTGAAAGAAAAAAAGCACAATAAATTCATCTGTTGCAAACTGTGGAGAGCAATGCAATGTGTGCCTGCATGCGTGTATATTTGAATACATATGCTGATAGTAACTGGTATCACACCCTAATTCTGTCATAACTTACAAAAATATGATTCTCGATTAAAAAGAGTTAGCTATAAAGATGATTATGAATAGGTATCCAAATATCTGCAAACCTCAAACCCCCAGGCTGCACAAACCCTCAGCTGCCACAAAAACTAAGGTGAATATTTTTAAAAGCCAAGAAGGATGATATGGGAGGGATGAATAAATAAAAATAAAACCTCCTTCCAGGTGGATAAATACCTCAGTGACTGAGGAAGCTGGAAGGCATACATATTATTCCCTTATCTTTGTGATCCAGACTGGAAAAGTAAATCTCATACAAGAGTTGTCAAGTTTAAACTGACTTTTCTCTCTCTGTTTTTTTCTCAAACTTAACACTGGAACTGAGAAGTGCAGTTCCCCAGAGAAAGTTTTAATGGAACTAGTGTGTTTCCATGGAAAGCTTTCCTATTTTTTGACAAATCAACAAAAGTATTTAACCAAAAACTAGGTTTTAAACAATGGAAATTACAAGACTCTTTCTTTCATTTATGTCAGCCAGCTTCAGAAAATTTGGTACACTATTCACTACTCTTCATGTGATTAAAAAACATTAAGTATGAAATCATATTTTATCTGAACAGAGAGAGAAGCAAGTGGGTTTTTTTGTTTGTTTGTTTTGTTGGTGTTGTTGTTTGTTTGTTTTTTAAACTAGCTACTTCATTTCTCTGTTCTGCAGCCAACATAACAAATCTTGGTGGAAATCATAGGTTACTATGCCTCCAACCTTTTGGTCTCTCTCTTTTTCCTACTTCCTTTTTTATTTCAGTATGTTGATTGATGGCTAAAAATATGCCTCTTATCCAGCAAACATAAGCAGAGCTGAAAAGGAAGTATCACAAGATGAACATTCCTGAAGGAAGCAGCAGGATATCACCTATATCTTATGGGAAAGTATATAATATTATTTCTCTATCCAATAGAACTACTTCTGATTTCCAGAAATACACTGTAAAAGAGATCCTTTAATTTATCCCCACACAAGTTGGCTTACCAACTCATTACCACTTAATAGTGGCTTATTACCACTTATAGAACTGAAAATGTATCTGTATCAGGTTACAACAAAATGACTCCAAATATTATTCCCAATTTGCAGTTCAGATCAAACATCTTTGCAAAACTGGTGGTTAAAAAATCAACAGCCAATTAGTAGGTTGTCAGAGACAAGACAACATAAAGTTTCTGTCAGTGGAGATACCCGATAATTATAAAAGGTCATCCAGATATGGTAAAAGATGTATGTGGCTTAGGTAAATGAGACAGCTTATTAGAAGGCTTATTAGAAAGCTCATGAAGGAGATGAAGATCTATTGGATGTAGGCTGCATGATTTTAGCATGTTATAGGAGAATAAGACTCCTTATTTAGAAATCAGTTCATTTCTAATAGTTGCTCTTTATTTTCAATGGGTTGCGCTCAGTGCCTATACTTCGTTTATATTTATGAATAAGGAATTCAAGCTACCCAAATTAAATGGATTACTTTTCAGTGTAAAAAGTCAACAAAGCTGAACTTCATCATTTTAATACAAACATTCTCATGTGTATTTTTTTTTTATCCCTTTGCTAAAAACCTGTAGGGGCAAATTTTATACAAAGATTTTTTCATTCAATTCAGGTGATGTTTTTTCTTAGTTGTATGAGGAAAGTGATAATCCAGTTATACAAATCAACTGTAGAGGAAGAGACCAGAAACTATACTGTTTTTGTATTACAGACTCATAACAGTTTAATTTCTCCAGCTATTAACTGTTGGTGCAAACCACTGTCTTTGAATGGGTGCACCACACAGAGATTTTTACAACAAGCAAAAAACAAACACTGGGAATAACAATTAAAAAAATATTCCTAAGGGTGTTATTCTATGGACAGCAGTGTCTCAATTTTTTTTTAAGCCTCTCATGCTAATAGATATTGGGATTCTAGAACAAATACTTCCCTGTTCCTAACAAAAGAGACATAGATGCACTGTCCACATGCTTGCAGCCACAGAATTGTAGAATCAAAGAATCATAGAATCGCTTGGGTTGGAGTGGATCTCAAGGATCATCAAGCTCCAGCTCCCCTGCCACAGGCAGGGTTACCAGCTGCTAGATCAGGTACTAGATCAGATTGCCCAGGGCAATCCAACCTGGCCTTAAATGACTCCAGGGACTGGGCATCCGCAGCTCTCTCTCTGGGCTGCCTGTTCCAGCACCTCACCACTCTCTCTCAGTAAAAAACTTCCCCCTGACATCTAATCTAAATCCTCCTTCCTTTAGTTTAAAACCATTTCCCATTGTCCTGTCACTATCTACCTGTGTAAAAAGTTGATTTCCCTCATGTTTATAAAGTCCCTGAATATACTGGAACGCCACAATGAGGTGTCCCCACAGCCTTTTGTTTTCCAGGCTGAGCAAGCCCAGTTCCTTCAGTCTACCTTCATGGCCCTCCTGTGCACCCTCTCCAAAAGGTCCACTTCTTTTCTGTGTTGGGGGCCCCAGACTTTGGATGCAGTACTCCAGCTGGGGCCTCAGGAGTAGAGCGGGAGAATCATCTCTCTCTTTGCTGCTGGCCACCCCTCTTCTGATGGAGAACAGGATACCTTTGGTTTTCTGGGCTGCATGCACACACTGCCAGCTCATGTTTTTCATCAACCAGGACCCCTAAGCTGTCTGGATGAAGATCTCCAGATTATTTTATCCTGTGTTTATTTAAGCATTTACACTCTTTTTATTTCCTGATTAATATTTTTTTAATGATTCTTTAACGCTCATTCTTTAACGCTCATTCTAGGAATTCTTCATGACATAAGGATTCTCAGTCAGTCACAAAGATATTAAGGGATATTTTTATTGCATCTCAATTAGCTGAAGTTCATTCTGCATCTAGAAACATAAAATTTCATAAAATTATAATGATTTCAGTATTAAATAAAATCATGACTAAATTATTTTAGAAGTAATTTATGACAATTTGCAGTTAGATTGGAAGCTGCAATAAATTAATAGTTTGCTTGGTAATGATTTAAAAAAAAAAAAACAGTATAAAACTGTACTTGTTTTAGTACACTACATAGATACTATTATTCAATAATTAAACATTACTTTTTGTTTAGGAAAATTGATAGAACTTCTTTATGCAAATAAAGGAAAATTTAGTTTCCTGTATTATTTAGCAATAATGATATAAGAAATAGGTGATTATAATCTAATTTGTGGAAGTATCATGAAAAGGTTGGACTGTGCAAATGCTAATCTACAGAAGCTCTATGAGTCTCTAAACTTATTATGAATCATTCATTAGAATAAAACTACTTCAAACACATGATTGTAGCATTATGTGGCAGGACATTTAAAGGCCAGAGGCGAGGTCAATATCATGAACTTTTTTCCATCCGCAATGAAAACAAAGACCAAAGGTTTGGTAGATGAAAAATATATCTACTTGCATCTTTTATAAGATTATTAACAGTTCTCCAGGAGTAATAAAAATGCATGCATTTAAAAATAAGCTGACCTAGTACTATTTTGTTCAGATCAAATAAACTAATTGTGCTTCCACAGTGCTGAAATGTCTCTACAGCTATTCACTGGCTACTAGATTTTTTAATACAAGATTACCAATGGGAATGTACTATAGTCAGATAACTTGTTGTAATTTACATAATTAATGCAGAATTATGTGAAAACATTTCTATGGAGTCCCTTCTTTAATAGAAGAATTACTGCTTTTTCTTTTTCAAGAAATAAAATAATTGAGGCTGATAATGTAAATACAGACAATGAAATTTAAATACTTACAGACTTTTAATATCTTTCTTCCAGAAGTTGATGTAAAAGTTTACATGCTTGAACTTTTTTTTTTTTTCTTAGCCTGGACTACATATGAAAAAAGATGTTTTAATTAAGACAAGATTTCATGTTATCTTTTGATATATTCATATTAATTCTGGCAGGTACCAAAGCTTTAAAAGTTTTATTGCATTGTTAGTTCAGTGCAAAACAACAGAAAGACTAAATGGTGTAGTTTTCATTCAGGTGGAGTCATGTGAAAGATAGATGAGAATGGATTATCTTGGATAAGTTACACCACTCTAGAGAGCAAAAGAATATTGTTATAATCTTCCTACCATTTGACTATGCATACTGTGATTTCCTGAGGATGAGCTACATCTGGGGAGATTTTCTAACACAATGGCTAAGTTTTCCTTTTCATTTCCCTTTTCCTCTCCTATTTCCTTCTCCTTCCTCTTTTCCTTTTTTTTCCCCCCTTTTTCTTGACCTTATAAAGATCTCTGTAAATGCAACCATAAGATTGTCAAAAGGGATTTTTATTAGAATCAAAACATTTAAAGAACTCTGCAGTGAGCACACTGTGGAATCATTGTTGTTGAAAATTGTGAAAAATGAGCAGTGTATTACAGAACCGGTGCTCTCTGTGTCTTGTTAAGCTACATTCCAATTTCACCAGGGCACTGAGTGATGGATTTGAGCAGCATCTGAAGAAGATACTTTCTTACTTCATCACCAGAGAAGCCTGTTATGGGTGAGAGTCAGCAAAGGAGTCCTGAGCATCGTAAAAATGCTACACCGAGCTTCAATTTCTGACATGCACTGTAGATTTTTAGTGCACCTGTCACAAGACAGTTATAATCACAGAATCATAAAATAATTTGAATTGGAAGGGGCCATTAAGGGTCATTTAGTTCTACTCCCCTGCAGTGAACAGGGACACCTACAGCTCCATCACGTGCTCAAAGCCCCATTCAGCTTGACCTTGAATGTCTCCAAGGACCACCTTTCTGGACAACCTGTGCCAGTACCTCACCACCCTCACTGTAAAAAACTTCTTCCTTATATCCAATCCCCTCTTTTAGTTTGAAACCATTTCCCCTTGTCCTATCACAACAGACCTTGCAGTCTGTCCCTTCCTTCATACAGCTCCCCTCTAGATACTGAAAGACTGCTATCAAGTTTCCCCAGAGCCTTCTCTTCTCCAGGCTGAACAGCCCCAGTTCTCTCGTCCTGTTCCTTATTTATTGGAAGGGGGGTAAACTTCTCATCTAACCACAATAACAAATAGCTGCACCTGTTGACACCTACTCTGTTGTCCCCTCTGGTAATATCCAAGAATGGATGGTGGGAGAATGGGTAACTAGCAAGCAAAAAGAAATATTTCCTCAGTATATACTTACAGACACCAGAGAACTGAGGAGAAATCACTTCTTGAATTGGAGGTAGAGAGTTCACGTCTAATTGCCTCTGATGGATATTTCTTCTTCTGTTTTTCTTTGGATGTTAAAAAGTGCTAAAAAGGCGAGGCACTTCAAAAAACATAAATAATTTAGGTCATTTGAAAGACTACTTTTTTAACATGGATAAGGCTTTGGCTTGCAGCTCCTTTTATGTCTCTTGGAGGAAATTTCTCTAATGTATTTTCTTAATTAATTTAAAAGTCTTTCAGTGTCTTTGATAAGTGTTTGTTACTTGTGTCTTTTCCCAGGAGACTTTATTCTAAAAGGAAGATCTTCTAGTTCAAGAACTGAGAGAAACAGTAAGAAAAAGAATGAAAAGGGTTTTTTTTTAATCTTTTGATCTTATTCATGAATAGCTGTCATTAAACGTCATAGGGAGTTATTCTCTATATCTGTGAACTTGCACTGTATGAGTCATTTTTGTTGTCATCAAACACATCACGGTGCATGAAAAAAGTATCAAGAGATTATACCCAGGACAAACAAGTCAACCTAAGGCAGACTTCATTAGCATCATTTACAAACTACATCCACACAGCACTGACTTTTAAAAGGGAGGCTTTACTGAATGCTAAGCCTGAACAGAGCACGAACACCATGTAGTCACAGTGGGTCCTGTGCTTTTTGGAGCAGTGTTCTTGCATTACAGCACACAGCACATTTTTCCACTCTTCTTCCTAAGCAAGTAGGGAATTAGAACAATACATCAAACCATCAACCTTACCCTATTACCTGTTGTAGTAGGAGCAGTGCTAGCTGCTAATCTTCTGTATTAATTGTTTTTCACTTGTCAGTATCTTTTCCAAAGGAAAAGCTTTATATTTTAAAGGTGGGCCTGTTATACAAACAGAAGGGCTGACTCCAGTGAAATTAACTACATCTCAGCTGTCTCTAATTTAGCTAGCTCACATACTAATCACAGTGCAACAGCAATATAGAGGTGAGGTTTCACAGCCCTTGAGTCAATATCAAGACTGTTATTGATGTGGGATTCTTAGTATAGATATGCCTGTATGAACTGAAGTCATTCAGGTTACACTGCAGAGGACAAATGTGAAAGAGATCAATTAAGATTAATCAGTTTAATCTATATATATTTTAACAGCTGTGATTTTTCCTATACATAATATTATGAGATGGGTTTTTTTAAACTCCTTACATTCATTTTTACTCCTACAGATCTTAATCACAGTTTCACAGAATCACAGAGGTTTAAAGGGACCTCTGGAGATCAGCTAATTCAACCCCCTTCTAAAGCAGATTCCCTACAGCGTGTTATACAGGAAAGAGTCCTGATGGCTCTTGAGTATCTCCAGAGAAGGGGACTCCACAACCACTCTGGGCAGCCTGTTCCAGTGCTCTTTTACCTCACAGTAAATAAGTTCTTCCATGTTCTTGCATGGAACTTCCCATGTTTCAGTTTTTGTGCACTGCCCTGAACACTGCTGAAAAGAGCCTGGCCCCATTCACTTGACACCCATCCATTAGATATTTATAAGAATTGATCAGATCTCCTCTCAGTCTTCTCTTCTTCAGGGTGAACAGTCCCTAGTCTCAACAGCCTTTCCTCATAAGGAATATGCTCCTGGTCCCTCACCAGCTCTGTAGCCCTAGGAGTCATATTATCTTAAAGCGAAGGTAACCCCAAAGCACAAGATCATCATGAGTCCTTACTCTCCTCTTTGAAGTGTAACTGAAAGGAAGAAGTGTTTGAGTTTTTTCTCAGCTCAGAAAGCCCAATATGGATGCTAAACAAGTGCATACAGGTGGGCATGGGAACAAAAAAAATCAACGTTCTGTCTGAACATCAGGAAGCACTTATTCACTGTGCTGCAGACGGATGGAACAGTGGCACAGGGAGGCTGTGGATTCTCCTCCTCAGAGAAAAGCCACTTGAACATGTGCCACAAATATGTACAAATTCACAGTATTTTATCCAGGCACATTAGATTTAAGAGGAAATAGAGATATAAATATTCTGAATCTAGATAGGCAAGCTATGTAGCTGTGAATTGGTATGTGCTATGTAGGATCTCCTTTCCTAAGCAAAAAACATGGTACAAGCCCAGCATTCATAAGTTTGATTTTTTTTTCCATTGTCTAGGTACGTGAGTCTAAACGGCAAGCAAATTAAATGACAATTTGAATCCTATAAAAGTGGGGATGCATGTGTTGATGTCAATGATATTCACAGTATTGGCTCATCCCATCTTCTTTTTGAAATACAGACGTGAGAACTGGACCAGTTCTGTGCTTCTCCACTGCAGCACTATATGTCTTCATTCATTGCATACCAGAGGGATCGACTGGTTTGTTCTCAGGAACCAAGACATTTTAGCTAATGCAGATCTACCCCATAACATGGAATGGAGGCTATCAAATTTTAGTTCATGTATTTCCTGTAAATTCTCTTCAAAAATCTGATGCCAAGATAACCATTTCCAATTGCATGTGAATTTTCCATAAGGATAATAATAACAAACTTCTCACTAAAAGAACTCTCTATATGATTGCTAGCATTTATCTGACATGAATATTTTTATCTCCAACACACTACTTAAATGCAGCTGTCAGAAATTGTTGAAGCCAATAAGGATCTCTCTTCCACTTAAAAAATCCTCAGCAGAATTCCAAAAATTTCACCTGCAACATTTGGAAAGCTGCTCCAAATAAGCACAGACATTCACTTCTATTTCACTCTCTTCGGCTGCACTGGGCACTGAGTACTGTAGGACTGCAAGATACAAAAACACTGACTCTCTGGGGCTTGTTAGCATGCCTGAAATGATATGGTTTGTTGCAATAAAAAGCAGCAAAATTGGGATATCTTTCAAAAATAAAAGCTTAAATACCAAGCATTAGTGAAGGGAAATAGTAAAGGTCAACACAAAATGCTGACACGATATTCATCAGAGAGTATGGCTGACTCTGCAGCAAGAGATTATCAGAACTCGATGTGTTTTGTGCAAGCATTCCTAGAAAAAGAAGAGTACAGAGTACAGAACCTCTAAAGTAGTATTTGTCTATTTTATTATGATGATAACAGATTTATGCAACATTGTAATGTTCTTCCTTTCCTTTCATCTCAATTAAGGAAGCCACACAAAACTCTTAAGAGACTGCCTAGCACTTTTAGAGACCAGAAGAAACCAAGTGAGATGCCCCAAGCCATACAGTCAGTGTCAGCTACTAAATCTGTTCTTGTACATCCTTAGAAATGTAAATATAAATATTGGCAATCACTTTTACTCCTCACTCATGCATAAATTTTACCTTGCTAAAGTGAAAATAAACATGAGATGCAATATAGGAATAGCAGCATTGTTTCTTCTCTTTTGGTTTTAAACATCAACTTTTTCTTTTTGTTCCAATTTCTGTCTGAATTAATTGACTTGCAGAAGAAAGCAATAAGAACTGTCAGCTATGGGAAAGGTAGCTTCATTATTAAATCTTATCTACCTAGAATACCAAGGAAGAAAGAAGATAAAACGTTTCAGCATGATGTATCTGTCATGATCATGAATGTGTAATTATGGTGCTTCAGTACTGAAAAAACTGAGTCATTTTGCTATACACATCTTTGCCTTGTGACATTTCACAAGTGCATATAATTTATTGCTTTATATAATGCTCGCATTAAGGCTTCTGTCTGAGAGCCTTGTGTTGACATAATACATATGGGAAGGGTAGTTCTGCAATTACAGTGCTCTAGCTTGGATCTCTGAAGACTAGTTTAATTTGCTGTCTAACATAGTTATTCTGTGTTCTTCAATTCACCGTAAAACTACTTTCCTCCACTGCTAGCTATCTCAGCATGCCAGTCTGGCTTTTACGTACAGCTGATATCAACTGAGATTCACCTCATCTGTGCTAGAAATCTAAAATTAAAGTGAGTGCTTAGATATAAAGTACTTGCAAAGCAGCATTCCAGCTGGGTTTTGAATATCTACAAGGATATACTCTACAGGGTGGCCTGTGTCAGGATTTGACCACGTTAAGTGAATAAAAAATGTATTTGTCTTGCTTTGTCTTACCTGCTCTTGAAATGAGCCACTTGAAGTCACTTTTCAGGTCCTTTAAACAGAAGGATCATAAATAAATAAATAAATACATACATACACACATAGAAATTAGTTGCCTAAATTTAAAATGCATAAAGGTAAAGGTGAAACCTGCACAAAGTTGCCAGCTGCAGTCATATAGATTGGCAGTCAGATGAATATCAAGGGCCTAAACGATATAACACAGGACTTTACTTGGGATAAAGAATTTGAACTTGCATATTTACATTATTAGCAGGTTCACATTTAAGAAACTCAGACAAAGAAAGAGAAAGTAGTAAGCGTTCTAAGTTAGGCCCCTATCTATGCATCACCCCAAACTATTCCTGGATTGTTCCCTTCTGGATGGCTAGGGTAGCTCTCATCAAAGCTCTAACTGAAAGTACACATCTGTAGTGACTCCTTTTCCCTCTACGCATTATAGGAGAACTGGGCATCTATTAAGGCCTCTCTAGCTTCATGGAGAAATATGGTTCATGAGAAGTGATTCTAAACCTACAAGCATACTGAACACAGTGTTGTGACAATAAATACACTAAAAGCTAGTTTAAGCTGTGCTAGGAACGATAGGTAATCTATATTATCACATACATCCATGCCTGTCATTTGCATTTTTTATGAAAAATGTAACAGTTTCAATATTGACTTTTCTACTACATTAAAACAATGTGTTTAATCTCTGATATGCACAGCTCACTTCTCCTCATATCATCTTCCCAGTGGAGAAAATGACTGCATTACGTGTTCTTTTGGTTTCTTTAGCTTGCTACTTTTTATAGTGTATATGTGCATACTCCTTTATCACTGTATTAGAAATGAAAAAGTGAAAGAAATGTGCAACGTGCTTGAAGAAGAAAGTAATGAGGTTTGACACTTTCTCAATCCCAAGGGGTACTCACACTATAAGCTTTGGAGTGGAATCCCTCCAACTCATTTCCCCACCTCCATTTCCCTTTTCTCTTGTTCAGTATCATCCTGCATAAAGGCAGTTGCATAGTTAAAGATTTTTCTGTAACTGCCCATATCCATGAGGCACAAGCCACTTTCTGACACAAGAAGCAAAGTCACTGTTTAATTAGTTAGAGCTAAAGAGCTTTAGAGGAGTACAAAGCTTTTTTGTGTATCCAGTGGTGTAAACACAGAATCCCCTTTAGGGCTATTAGAATGGACATGCTGTTTCTGCTCTGGGAATTATTAGAGATGCTGTAAGTTGAAGTAATTAATGTGATCCATTTATAAAATGCAGGGAACCTTTTTCATTACTGTTGAGACCTCTATTGAATCCTCTCTTAATTACGCTATACAGTGGTCAGTATTAAGAAGCCAGTATGGGCTAAAATTTGTTATGGATAAATATTTGAATATAATGCTGTTATTTCCTCTGCTGAACACTGGCCCAATTTAAGAGGATGTTTATCCATTCACTTAACTTGAAAGTACATGATTAAATCAACAACTTCTGGCCATTATTGAGGTTACTGATGTAGCTTCTTTGCTAGACTGCTATGTTTTTCAAATAAGAAAAGGTTTTAATGGAAACACCTGTTCTGTGAGGAAGTTTATAGGCATTTTTTATTTAACTAACACAATATGATACTGCAACTTCTGTCATAAATGCTAGCAATTCAATACTTTGTGCATCACACAGAAAAAAATGCTAAATTTTGTAAAATTATTACTCATTTTCAAAAGAATTTATTGTATCATAGTGGTTTTACTAAAGAAATTCCCCACTTTTGTTTCTCTAGTTTCAATTCCAAGTTTCAGTAAGATGTAAGTTGTTCACTGGCCAGTTAGCAAACCTCAAGTATAAACATGTTCTACAGTTCCCAGAATCGGGGGAAAAAAAGACAATAGCTAAAAATCAAAACTTCCAGGCAAAAAGATAACAAAAGATTAACAAAACATGACCCATGTATATAGTCATTGTCTTCCATATTGCTCCCCCATGTATGGATTTCTACAAACACATATATAGAAATAAATAAGATAAAACCGATCGGATGATATACAACTGCAGACGCCAACTTATTCAACATATTAGTTAAAAGAACAGGAAAGCAGCTGAATTGCACCGGATTCAGACAGAGCTGAGACCACTCTAAACTCAAAGGCTCTGCAGCAAAAAGCCTGAACTCCACCGTGGATTCTCAATAAAGCAAAAATAAAGGAACGCAAAAGATGTTACTGCTAAATTAAACGCAACAGCCCATTTCAATACTTCTTAGTGTCTCGAGATTCTGTCCTTCATAGGGAAAGAAAATAAACCACTATTCTAAGGTTTAAAAACTGCAGAAATAACCCCACTGAAATAGAATAACAAGCGTAAGTAGTAAGAAGTCTAGATATTTAGAAACTCTTTGATCAGATCAACAGCTTGGGCTAGATGATTCATAGCCCTATATACACAATTACTCTGGATATCTTTCTCAGCTTTTTCAGGTATTTTTTTTCTTTTTTTTTTTCAGAAACTTTTCCTGAAAGGAGACATTTTATGTAAGTGTTTGAAGGCCGAAGCAGAATAGAGGGGTGGGGGCAAGGGAGAAACCAGCTAAAAGATTTTCTAAGTAATTTTTATCTACAAATTGTTTGGTTTGGCCCAAGTTCTCAGCCACCTATTTTCATGCAGAAAGCAGCTCATCTTCAGTTCTAGTGGCAAAACTGTTACAAAGAGGAATTTGCTTAGTGTGCCTGATGTTGAGAACACCTAATGTTCTGAAAAATGAGCTTGGAAAACTTCCCAGATTACACATCTGCCCCTAAACCTTGCAAATAATGGACTGAATAGGAGAGGGGAGGATTAAGTGAACACTTGCGCTTCTCTAACCTCCCTCACGTAAAACTGCGTGATACCTCTTTGGTGACCTTTATCTTGAACACACTTTTACAGCAGCCTGGCCACCAGCTTACAAAAGTAAAACACCTATCTGACATGTAGACATATGGATATGCTATTGCAAATTAACTGGTTTTATAAGCACCATATGTCAGTGGTTGGAAAGAAGGTGCCATTGGAAGAAAAATCATATGATGATTAATTAGTAGCAGGAGAAGTTTTTTTCTTACTGCTGCTCATTTTTTTCCCTTGTGTTAGTGCCTGTCATCCTGCCTGGACAGTACAGAAACTACTACATGAAGCTCTACACATTATGTTAAATTAAAATGAATCACAAAATCACAGCATTTATAGATGAACATGACTCTCAGATCACTTTCCCCAGTTCCTGCTTTGCAGGGATGATTCACAGAATTTTCTTGACCTCCATCTGCTTAGCAGCATGACCAAGAAGTTAAGCCTCTGCTATTTGCCTTCTGGGACAATCCAGCAGTGTAATACATTTCAATGTTAGAAAACAGTTTCCTGACAATCAATTTAAACATTCCAGGTCTTACATTTCTCTCAGTACTTACAGCATATGAAATTGCTTATTTCATCTTTTGAGTTTGAATCTAGGCAATGAAAAATAAAATGAATTTAAAACATATTTCTAGAGGACAAGTATATGCAATATCTGTCCTAGCTCTACCTAACTGCCAAAGATATTGAAACCACAACCAGTTACTACTCATTTCCAAAGGTGAGGCAATGTTTCCATTTGCTGATCTCCTTTACTAATACTGCTTTTAACCAGAGAAGGTGAAAGTTTGCATTCTGGATATCTGCCTCAAGCACTTACTCACTAATTCATCTTACATTTCAGCTAGAACAATTAGATAAGGGGATGAAGAAGAGTTTTTAAAAAAATGTTGGAATCTCTGACTTGAAAACTGAAAATTTCTCACTTAATTGAAGGATGTCTGAAACATTCCTTTTTAACTACAAAGTAAATAAATAAACAGATTAAAAGCCCAAATTTTGGCTCAAAATAAATTTTCTTGTAAACGTTATAAATTGCAGCATTCACTTTGCAAACCATATCCAACAAAGATGGTGTCTTCTCCCAGCCATGCATTACCTCTTTATTGGATTGATATTTTGGTGAAAAAATTAAAGTACAGCATAACAATTTCATACAAAACAAGCCAAGTAGATGCATATAGACTGCATGGCAACTTTGAAGCAAACAGTCCTTTCACCAGCCATTGGACAGGGCCTGTCTCCTCCAGCCAGCAAGCAATAACCCAGGGCAATAACATCAGCTATTTTATTTAGATCTAGAATGGGACTTCCACATGTTTTGTAGATGTTTCCTGGAGCTTAAGGACGACTAGAGTTTCACGTATTTTGTCTGGTTTGTGCATTTTCAAGCTCAGAGTTTCATGCTTTGAACTGAGTTTCCCCTACAGCTTTGGGAGCTCTACAGTATATAGAGATCTAGTTATAGATAGATAGATAGATAGATAGATAGATAGATAGATAGATAGATAGATAGATATGTAGATATATCTAGATATAAATATAGGTATAGAGAGAGCTCTATATATCTATATACAGTGCTCTATCCTGCAAAGCAAAGTATTTGTGACCAACATACATGTGGGCAGGCTAATATGACAGCGACTTGAGAAGCTGGGACACAGGGTGCATCATTGTAGCAGAGCATAGGCATGGGATGATAAGAAAATGGGGCCAGGCTTATGAAGGAGAACCCACAGCTTTAAAACACTCTGCAGGTCAATTAAAGAAACGCAGAGCTGGGCAAAACAGTTTCAGCAGTATAAAGCAAAACAAAGAACAGGTGTCTAAAGTATGTAAAGCATACAATACACAGTAAATATGGAAGTGACATGGGCCTGTATTCAAGCAGAGAGGCATTAGAATGGGTTGGTTGAGGCTTTCTGGAAACATGAGGCTACAGGAGAGATAAGAGAGAACGGAGGCGTGGTCACACTGGAGGGACTGTAATGGTAGTGGTAGACTGTACTTACTGGAAATATTTCCCACTGAAATCTGCAAAGAAAATTGAGACTTACTGCAATTTTACACAGTTTGGCAGAGCCTCATTCTGTTCATGTGTTGTATTACATTCTTTTATGTACTGGTTCAGTGGTAAATCAACAATGATAATACATATTTTTGTGGCAGACATGAAGTAAATTGATCTTTTCCATTTCTACCCTGGACAAAGTTAAAAACAGCCTTTAAAAAACAAGGCATACCACAATCTGATCAGAAAGCCTAACTATTACATGAATGTTGATGTTACTCTCTTACACACCTGAAACCATGAAGTAATTCAGATACGCAACAAAATTTAAGACTCTTTAAGTACCTTCATCATTAATGCAATAAAATAAATGTTCAAATATTTGAGTAAAATAAAAACTTACCTGCAACGGAAATGAGGATCTAATTGATGTGTGTATTTTATACAGACTCTACCTGAACAGTTAAGATATTGACTATGTTTTTCCACCGGCCTACTCTATTCAGTACTATATAGGTGGATGGGCACATCTTTGTTTGTATATGCCAAAGTGGATGCCACTGATTTTCTTTCCTGGAAAAAAAAGGTTGAAGTACTCTATCCAGCCATGAAGTACAGTTAATGGCATGAGTCATCTTCTGTTACACGGAAGTTAAATACAGCAGAAGTAAATAATGCACTGAAGGGAGAAGTAAAATGGATTTTAGATGCTAGTTTGAACTCCATTAAAGAGTTTGCAGTAACTAAAGGTCTCTAGCCTCTGATGAGAAACTACAACTATTCTTTTTTTAAAAGTAAGAAAAATACTCGTTATCTGATGTAAATGTAGTTGATATTTTTAAAGGGAATCGCTATTCATAGCCCTAGTACACTGGAAGTTAACAGAGAAAAAATATTGGAAGTACTTTTATACTTTTCCTCTTAGCAGAAAATATTAAGAAAATAAACAGAATGAAATCTTTTTTAAGGTAAGCAGAATTGAATTCTGAAATATTATTTCACTTCAAGCAAACCTAGTGGCAGAAAAAGTCATGGTAAGATGAATAAATAAAGATGTTTTTCTCCTACCTTCTAATTTTCTCCCAGGCCAGTTTGCTCTTATGGAATTTTTGATGGTTCTGTTCTTAGAGATACATGTCATACCTGAAGGACAAAAACATAGCCAGATGTTTGCCTGTAGACTTTGCAAATACTTGGAATCAGTTGTTATCTTAAACTTCTTCTACTAGTTCAGCTGTGTAATTTAATTCAGTGCCTGACATTGAATTCTCTCTCTTCATGCAGCAGCCTGCAGGTTGATGCTCTCTTTTCTCTGTTTATAAAAGAGGAGGTGTTGACTGTTCTCAGATAAGATACTAAAACAGAATTCAGTTTATATTTGCTAAACACAGGGTTGTTAAAAGGGAATGGTACACCCGATTGTTCTTATAAAACAAAGCATCAATTATAATAACTATAATAACTGCTGCTACTTTGAATTTAGAGATATACATTCGCTAATGTAAGACAGAAGCTGTTATGACTAAGTAGTTATTTTGCACAGAGTAATTTTCCCAAAGAGTAATCTCTAGTGTATTAAATAATTATCTTTTTTTTTGTATATGTGTGCAGCATTGAGAAACAAGAATGTAAAAAAAGTAGGACTGAGAAGTTTCTATTTAAATGAGATCTACCTATATAAATATAAATATCCACTGAAAAAGCTTAAGTAAATAAAATATTTCATAGATGTAACAGAATATGGAATATTTTGGAAGCATTTCCTAGGAATGAGGCACTTTCATCTATAACATTAAGAAATGAGCTACAACAAGATTAGAGCCATACTTGGAGATTTGTGTACTTGACTACCCTGTCCAAGTGAATGAATGCCCACTGTTATAATATGTGCATATGTTCAAATCATAGACATTTATACATTCAATACCACTGAATGAATTTGAAGTGTCAAAACAAGCAAATTAAAAAAAAAAAAGTCAGTGTTTGCAGTGTGTTTTCACAACAGCTGTTTTGTGAGCCATACATTGTTTGTCAGATACAGTTTGACCTTCTCATGAATGTTTTTGGTGGGCCACACTTGTTGTAATAGGCGAAGGCGGGGATTCGCGATGTCACGGGATAGGATAACCCCTCCCCTCCCCCCTTTGGGGGCGTACACACGGTAGAGGCTTAGTATATAAGGTGTTGCACCACGTGAATAAACGGACCACTTTCTTACACCATATTGGTGCATGCTTGCGTGGTCCGGGCCGCAAACTGCAGGTGCATGGGAATCCA